>FWPY01000037.1:1858553-2390282 GCA_900174645.1 Sonneratia alba | reverse complement strand
AAACAGAAACCATAAAGGCTGTATAAAAATATCAGTTGTTGCACGGATCAAAATAGTCCGACCCAAACAAGAATCCATTGGGATTGACCCGATTCATGCATGATATGCTACACTCGTAGAGTTACGCACGTTCTTACCCAACTAAAAAAATGGAAACGACATGTTCTGCCTTAAATTGGTAGACAGGCGCGTTTCTTAACCGGAGACAGGGATTAACTAAAATGGCACAGTCATACGTGTTCAGCGGGAAAATTTAATATAAAAACATAATGGAACAGATCAGACAATTCTATACTTCAGAAATTAGAAGAGCATTTGACTAACGTCTGACCCATTGTGACTGAAAACGAGGGATTTACCAAAGGGAATTCCACTTATATCCATGTCATGTTGTCTATATATGGTATTCAGAATTCCATCCTTATAGTTGGAATCCCATTAGTTTTTGTTCCTCAAGTAAGAGGCCCAAAGTATCTTGTGCGTATGGGCTACATGTGGCGTGCTTTCCTGGTGATGTATTCATTAAATTTCCAAAATCTCACTTGTTTATTTAAACACAAAAAAATCCTATATAAACTCTGAAACATAAAAACATTAAAAAATTAATTATCAAACATCAAAAATATATCTATAGCGTATCATACATCAACAATATGGCACGATGGTCACACTTTCTCGTAATATACTTCGGGGAGAGGGCCTTCTCCAGATATGACCTCGCCAGGAACTCCTTTCAGAATTCTGATTGGTATCGGCCTATCTTATCTCTTGCGGGGCCTAATGATTATCATCCAATCTTTCAAGTTGTGGCCTAATGCATGTCATCATCATATATCCATTTTTTCAAGGGTTGTGTTATTGCTCTTACTAAGGTTCTTTTCTATTTTTCAATTTCTCTTCCCTTCCTCGGAATTCAATGATGATCTTATTCGGTCATTTTGGGGAAGTACAGGTTGCAAAATTCCAATTTTTGGCCCGTACAGGAAGACAGAGTTGTTATAGAACCAAAAGAAGTGTGAGGTCGAATAATACACTTGAAGTAGAGCCAACTGAGCCACGCATCCAAGTTCTCGCATGCCACGTTCATGAGGAGCGGAAGTAGATCCCTATATCCAAAAAGTGTTTTGAGAAGAGTGGATTAGGATAATTTTGATTATCGGATTTTCAAAGTATGCCGTTCCAAGACGAAGACAAAAGGGTTTTGAAACCTATGCTAGTCAAGTGGGTGTGGGTCATCAAAGCCTTTGAACTAGATGATAATTGCAAAATTTATTATGGTCAATAAAAGTTGATATTGTTATCTATAGTCTAAGCACATAATAGTTTGGTACTATAACAAAGAAGAGATGAAAATAATGAAATGAATTTTATGTAGCATACTAACATATATATTTATTGGTAGGATTAGTAAAAATTACTCGAGCTTAATGAAACTTTGGGATTTCTAGCCAATGATACTAGGGACGTCTAAAAACTATTTTGTGCAAAACATTTTTATTTTAACAAATGGAAACTCTTTAATTGCAGTGAATGCCCCAATTTGTGCCACTGAACAGTGTGCTCGACCGGAATTGTTTTATTAACAGCTTCATTTCCATTACCCTTGAATCTACACAAAGAAAAGCAAAAAAGAATTGTTTGATCGATCGGCATGTGTCCACCCCAATCAATGAATCCTCGAGTGGTATGCTTCTCTTGACAGCTACAGTTTGGTCAAAAAGTTGGCCTCGACTTCTGAGCACAGGGTAAAAGGGAAAAAAAAAAAGGAGAGAGGGAAACAAGACTGTCGTCGATAGGTGCATCAATCAAAACTGATAAATCATCGGGATTCATAATGCTACAATTTCCTGTCTAGGCTCTATCATGGGTGGGTTATTTCATATATCAAGCATACACGTAAACACGGCATATTGCTCCGAACAGTAGCAGATAGTGAATAATCAGTTTGGGAAGAAAACCAACTCTGCCAAAAATGAAAACGGAAAAAAGAAAACCTTTGGACGATCTATTTAATTGATGAATAATCTTCATATTTTAAATAAGAAGAGAAAATAGCCCAAATCGGATTAGTTTCGAGTGTGATACTAAAATTAAACTACCTTTGCATGTTGGTTCTTTTTATCAGTACAAAATCATAAAGGATAGAGAGCTTTGGATGAGCCGCTAGGATTTGGATTACTTTGAGTGGTTGAAACATAGAATCACATATTGAATAGTTGTAACATATCAGTGGATATAAGATATTTGATTCTATCAACCTATTAATTTAAGATTTTACATTGGATACGTATCAAAAATCTGAAAATAATGAGAGAAATCGATTAACTACATTTGAACATAGCATGAGATCTGCAAAACGAAACTAACGAAGAGGAAGTTTATGAGGCGAGTTAGCCTCAGTCATCTCTACCCATGTCAATATACATAATTAAGCTTCTTAGCTGACTAAAAACAGAAATGCTTCTGACCCACAGAACGTTTAGCAGATCAAGAACATCAGCCACACGAAGAGAAGGGGAAGGAAATGGTCATCACAGCGCGGAAAAGTAGCCTTTGAGGCATAAAAGTTGTAGTATGGGTAGGAGTAATCATGGGGGCCAAAGGAATTAGGCGGCGCAGGGCCTGTGAACGGTGTGTTGGAGAACTTGAATGGCGGAGGCGGTGGGCCGGGAAGGCCACCCAGCAATGGCGGGGCGTACTCATACTCTGGTGGCGACAAGGTCAGCAGCGGAGGCGATGGTGGTAAGTAGTAGTACGGCTCTGGCGGCGGTGATCGGTGGTGGTGCTTTGGCGGCGAGGGAGACGGCAGAGTGGAGAGGGCGGGTTAGGTTCTTCGTACGATGATGGGGCGACGGCGAGCAGATGACTGGACAAGTAGCGCAGTTGCTGATGCACACAGTGCCGTACGATGCCGGGGAATCGCTTGTCGTCGGGTCACGAGTTGTTCTTGTTGGGATGTCGCACGAGGAAGCAGGAGAAGTGCCGATAAGATGCAAAGAGGAGACCATGGCAGGGGAAGCAGCATATTGTGAGCCATTCTGTAGTGAGAGCAGGGGGAAGAGGCTTCGGGACAAGACAGACGAGAGCCCTTTTGCTTAGACATACAGTGCTATAGTCTATGGCCCTCGTGTGGTATAGTGTCAATCCGGCACGACCCGGCCCGTCATGAATCTACTGCACGGCCCACCATCTAGGTTGACCAAAAATCCCGGCACACGTACGGATATTTCATATTTCGACAATTGAGTGCCGGTACAAATCACACCTATAATTATTTTTTAAAAATAAATTTAAATAATTTATATTTTAAAATAAAATTTTAATAATATAATTAAGTGACTAATTTAAATAAAAAATTAAAATATAATTATATTTGTATAATTAATTAATTTTTTAAATTTTTATCATAATTTTTATTATAAAAATTATTTTATATTTTGAATCAATATAATTTATTTTTGTACCATATAAACATAATAAAATCTCTCAAGTGACTTGAAAATACTAGTTTATGTATGATTTTTTTTTGTGTCATGTAGGATTGTGCTAAATTTTGCCAGGTATAGTTACAACAACTCATCAGTGCCGTCGAAAAACTTTGTGATGTTAATCTTCCTTTTGGCTTTATAAATGCTCTTGCCTTTTCGGATGTGGTATTGATATATGGTTAGGGTTCTACGATCCATCTTTCATAGTTCGAGTAATTTACGTGTATGAGGATATTTACTATATATATATATATATATATATATATGCACATTTTATCTTTATGTAGCTAAATTTTGCTTCCTATAATTGGATTGGATAAAATGTCTTCTCAATTCCGCTCTGAACCTTCCCAACAGTGATGTTCGTTCAACATGCCTGAACCTGTTCATTCAGCCATAACTAACCCTAGTTAACTGTCCCCTTCAGGCTTTTGTCGGGACCAGGCTAACAATGGTGCGGACTTCTTTTCCAACTCTTAAACTTAATGACCACGACTTTTACACATGGGTCTTGCAAGATATGAACAGTAAGTACTATACTGCGGTACCGTGTCAATCTTTAGCTGCACTTACAAGGAGCTCGGTCCCAAAAGGTTCAGTAACTCAACCATACACTGAGTGAGACCGTAAATCGTCCACTCAAGTAGTGAAAGTTCAGATAAGGAGATGCCTTTTTCGCGACTTTTGAGGGAGTGTGGGGTGGCTTTGTTTGAAAAGTTGGTGCAATTGGATTCAGATGCTTCGGTTATTGGACCTTCGTGGATTATTGCTGTAAAGCTGAAGGAGCGACATCCGCTCCGGCTATTCCTCTCCTCGTGTTTCGAGACATACGCAGCAACTATTCAAGTAGCTTCGAATTTTGTGATCGGAAATCCATCAAGGCGTGGCCAAAAAGGGTGCTTCGCCTGCCGATGGAGGCTGACTAACGTGATTTGGCTCATATAAACAGTATCTATAGTTTAAGTCGTGAAAATTGAATATAAATCAGCGGTCGGAAGATTTATTTAAATGTGAATTAATGGGTATTTATTGAATTTTAATGAGATTTGAGGACGAAAGAAAGAAAATTTATTGAGAAAAACAGGAGGGAAAGAGAGACAAAAGCTGGCCAGCCAATTATGTAGGTGGCTGTCGCTTAAGGTCCATTAGCTAATTATCTTTGCTTCCCCCACATAAGTCAATAATCCTTCAGGAAAACAAGGTGGAAATTGATCAACATTTTCCCCTGATATGTCAGAGAGAGGACTGCTGTTGGTTTGAAAAATTGTAGGCTTTCTCGAGAGATCTCTGTCAAAATATCGATACGTCTCGAAAAAAGTTCAAGGCTCTTAAATGTCGAGGTTCGATTGATTCGCTGCTACATCTCCTCTACCGTCCTCCTAATGCAGTGTCTCTGTGAGAGGTTCGATTCACAACTACGTCGCTCCTAATGCAATGTCTCTGTGAGAGGTCCAGGATGAGGAGAGGAGAACCCGTGTAACATGGAGATCACGTTGGCCGTATCCCTTCCGCTGACGCCTTTGTAGATTGAGCGGCGGTTGATTCCCGTAAGGCATAACTAGTCAGTCACCAACACAGACTTAGTCCTCCAACTAAAACAAGAAACTGCAAGAATCCATTTCAGTAAAATTGCAGAGACCACAAATTTGGCCGTTTTGACCTGCAATCATCCGTCAAAACATGACCAAGGATTTTTGGTATTCCGAGCTGTTACTGTCCCGAGCCTATTCGACGAGGAAATGTGCCGGATTATTTTGCGATTCAACATGTTTATTTGTTATACTTAGCTTGCAACCGTCCATCACTGCAATGAGAGCAGTTAGTGCCAATTTAGGGGCAGTCTAGATCAGTTCTGGGTTAAACTAGCCGCTCAACATATTTAGGTACAGTACAGCATCCTTTCGTGCCAGGATAAGGTTCTGGGCTGATAGCCCTTGGTCGAAGCACAGCCCTAATGTGCTCTGCCTATGTCAGCACGCATTTGAGCCGAGCTCAAAATTTCCACCTCTAATTCAGTTCTATCTCTCTTGAATAAAATTGCTGGTTCAATTTTGTAAGAAGGAACATCGATAAGTTTTTCTAACACTTAATATGCCAAAATCATTAAACTCGAATTAGTTTGAACTTAATGAACTTTTGAATATTAAGAGGTATAAAATAAGGAAAAGGTGAAGAATTATTTTCAAATTACATACGGCTGCTTTCAAATTATCATATTCATGGATGATTACTTTCATTGTATTTTTGCCCCTATTTCTGACCAAAAAATGATAGCTCGCCATTTTTTATAATGAAAATTCAAATTCAAAGCTTGTGAATTTACAATACATAAGCAATAACCTCTTATGTGCCGGTTGCAAATTGACAATATTCGCTCAATAGTATGTGAATGTGTATCTCTTTTGTCCCTTCGATCGTTTATCGTGTTAGCATTTTATTCTTATCCTCATGTATACAATAATTAAGCGTAGTTGATGAATATAATATGGGGGGATATATGCATGTGTTAACACAATATTATTATGGATTTTGCGATGTAAAATTGGTACATCCATTGCCTATATATCAATACAAAGCAAGCATCACTATAGCAACAAGCTACAGCACTTGGGGTCCCCATGCACCTCATCTTCTTTCGGGGAAGTTCCTGTTGCAGCCCAATTTAATTAGCTTGCTTTGGTATGCAATGGTAATATATGTAAGGCCCATGCATTAGCAGGGTTGATTTGGAAAAGAAAAAGAGAAGAGAGAGAAAGAAGAATGAAAGAAGACCGCAATTAAGAGTGTCTTACCCCTTGCGATCAAGCCCAAATTTGAAACTGGAGAGAGGAAATGACCATTTTAATGCTTACAACGACATGGACGAACGGGAGCATGACCCACAGAGCCAGCTAAATGCACAAGTAGTTTATGACAGATCAATTTTCTTTAAATGATAGTGTGTAAAAGCCGAATTGCAATACAGACTGAACTATACTCTTTCTTATACATTGTTCCTCCCTCGGATCCCCAATCAATTTTCGATTACCTCTTTCTTATTAGCTTCTCAATATGCACTATTAGGTTAAAATTGGAGGGTAAAAGGAGAAGAATATATCATATTATTATTTTATTTATTAGAAGAAAAACTTCATGTTAGAAAGTTAATAGAGAACTTACGGAAACGTAAAGGTAATTGGATACCACCATATATTAAATTAAATTTCTTGTTTCGATCAGATATCAAAACTCTCATTAATCTAATTGAGTTTTTTCTTCTTTTTTTTTTTGGTGTATACTAGTTCATAAGTCTACGTACACGGACCAATTCCTCTTTGACCTACTAGATGAAATCTCTTTAACATGAGTTCTCTACAATTATAATAATTGAGTTCAAAACTTTATTTAAAGATAAGATGTATTGAGTATCTCCGTTACTCTAAGTGGAAATGGTAGGGGTACAGTGGAACTTGTGGGGCCAACAACTTTGAAGGGAATATGAAGTTCTTCCGGGTACACAAAGCAAGGCCACATTCAATAATACATATTTTTAACAGAAAACCCTTCTCAGCTATGGCGGTTGTTTGAAGAACTAAATTACATCCGTGGAATTTAAACGTGCTATTTCTAATATAATCGATGATTTTTCACTCATGAAATCGGTTCTGGAGAACAGATTAGTTACTCGTGAAAGTTTGCTTACCATTCGTTAGGGGTGACCCACACACTCGTGTGGCGGACACCACTTCGAAGAGTGACTGGAAGCAGAGGACAGTGACGATGAAGATGCTGAGGTATCTACAGCAAATCAAGGAAAACGAAGAGGCCATTTGTTTGGAGCAATTTGCTCTCGTCTTCTGGAGGGATTAAGTGATCGGAATTTTAGTTTACAGCAACAGATCACAACCTTATATATCCAAAGCTCCCCTGATGGCTATCGAGTTATTCTCACCTTGAAAAGTCTTAGATACATGACATTGCGTGATGGTAGACGCTGGTTGCAACTTGCATCGGTCGATGTCTTTTTCGACATTCATGACGAGTTTAAATTTAATTGACTTTGAGTGGAGGAAAAAAAATAAAAGGCACAGCTAGTGATTGAAAAGAAAATCAGTAAATTTTGCATCAATCAAGAGAAAACAGAAGGAGATGAAGAGGATATCGTTAAGATTATTTGATATATCATATCCTTAAATATAAGTTCTCACATTATATTCTTGTAAAATAAAAATAAAAATAAAATTCATAATTAAAAAATATTATGTATAATTAGATCAATCTAATCCAAATATGGAGACGAAAAATAACAACGTAAGAAGTGATGGGAGTAGTTGGATATGGAAGTTCAAAGTCTTTATAATTTATGAATGGAAAGTCGAGGGCGTGGCATAGAAATTACTGCAGCATGCATGTATTTTCTCAGTTGACTCAGCCGGTTTGCGGTCAAAATTCAAGGTCCCGCCAAGAATAGTTGATTTCTTTGTGCCGATTGAAATCGAAAGGAGTGAATTCGACGCGGAGGACTTGTCAAAGTTTCCCATTTAATGGTCACACTGTCCACATTGTTGTGCGATCTCGGTCAATGTCAAACCCTAATGGTTTGATACGGCTGGTGCGCCCTTGGACTGAACTGCAGCAGGGACTGAATGGCAAAGCCAATTGGTCCTCTCCTCCTCAACATTTAACGGTTTTAAAAGATTTTATATTTTGCTTACCAAAAGAAATTCTTTATTTTCAACTTTCTAACTCAAAAACCACCGACAACAACGGTGACTTAGTGATTTAAACTTAATTGTATACGTTCAAATGAGTTCGAAATTTTAAATTTTGATTCCCTTCCAGCACTTGTATGAGTTTAAAGTGTGTTTGTTGAGTGCAAAGTGAATTTAATCATCGTTAATAGAATTTCTTATACTCTTTTAATCTCTATTTTCTCCGATCTTATCTAAACACATGAGGTCTCTCTTATAACCGAAAATATCAAAGCTCTAAAACATGCTGGACTTACTATTTATAAGCTCTGGAATTTTCTCAAAGAGCCATCGGGATAATTGCCCAGTGGACTTGACGATAACACCATACCGGTTCTGTTTCCTAACTATAGCCGCTTGACTAGGCGAACGGATGTCTTCGTCGATCATCGGATATTGTCCATCTGTAGTATAGAATTACAGAGTACTATGCTTTGAATTTCTTTGTTGACGGCTGCTTCCATGTTGAAGAGATTCATGATTTGGAGATTTATCTATCGGCATGTTCAACCCAGTCGAGTGCAGATGAATGATGGGATATATTAGAATTTTAGATAAATGCAGCTTTAACTGAGAACGGTAATTACATCAACATGATTTAATCAAGGTGTTTCGGCTATCTTACTGATTTTGTGCTGAATTCACTTACAAATTATGCAATATCCTTCCCAGCAGGCATTCACAAACGGAGCAGTTGTCCCTCCTCTGGACTTGAGCTTTTCTTATACTCAGTGATGTTATTATAAGGGTCACCATTCCCCGATTATGTACTTCTTAATTTTGCATCACTTAATTTTTAGGTTTTAGCCCCTATTTTCACCCAGAAAAAACTTAAACCTACATTTATTCCATTAATCCTGTGGTGGGTTTGTACTGTCATTTGGATCCTTATATATACACTACGCATAGTTGCTGAAGGAGAGATGCATGCATTTGATCACATAATTACATTATAGTCTGGTGATGTAAGATACATCCACTACGTCCTTTCAATACAAACCCGCATCATTATCGCGGGCAGCTCCAATGGGTAGGATTCCCACGCGACATCTTCTTAGGGAAGATGGTGGAAATCTTTGATGAGAATCCTGCAGCAAACCACGATAACCGATTTATCGACAATTTTCCGTGGCTCTCGATCAGTCTGGACTCTGATCCGTAGGCGTAAAGCATGTGGGACTTTGCTTAATCTATAAGCCGTTTGAGTCTTCAGAGAACAAAGCGCGTTGACAAATGAATGGATGAGCTCAGGATTTGAACGGAGGAAACGAATCCTACACCTTTTCCGATTTCTGCTGACATGCTTGTACCACGTGAACTACAAACGGCGAAAAGCTAACCAACATCACAATTTGATGACGCTGGGACTGTTCTGTACATTCAGCAACTGCTGGAGAACACTAAGTTCTTAGCAGTACATACAATCCTTCTGGTGAGAAGAGAAGCAATCGCGTGGCACGAGCTAAGGCTACGAACTTATTACTTGTTAAAGGATATCCCTATCCCGCGCAGGCGGACACACTAATTCTCGTCCTTCTGTGTCCCATGTTCATGTAGGAGCATATACATGTGTTATGAGATTTCTGTCGAGAGAAGTTTTGAGTTTTTGGATGGAACCAAAACTCGATGATTGCTTGAATAGACATATTACTGAAAAGTCGAATCTGCCTACTCACTCACGTATCTGTTTCCTTATAAATCTCCATCCCGCAAGCAATGTATGAAAACCAACATGTATGGGTAAAAGTAAACATGAAACGTGAGATAAGAACCGATCATGTCGTCAAGTTTTGCGGCCGTGATGACGCTTCCAATTAAGTGCGTTTCTAGCACGGGCCAAGAGCTTGAATATCACATGCGTGTTCTGCGAATTGTGGTTTTCACTTGATTGAAAATTGTAAAGAACGAGCAGCTCATTTAAGCCCTTTTGTTTTCGTACATACTTTTTATATTCCTTTCATCGTCGATCTTCCCTGTAAGCTTAGAAAACATTGTACCATGTTCTTGCCGCCACTAAGGCGTGCTCGAGTGGCTCGGTTCACCCAGGAGGGATGACCACTGGAAAGGAAGTTGCTGGTTGCAGATTGGAGGAGTGAGAATTTTTTTTTACATTAAAATAATATTATACCATCTAATATATTACTACCACATTAATATCTTGCTCGAGTCAGTATTTTACTGATTTTATCACATTCACGTTAGAATGATTTTTACAGTACATTATAATGAGAATTTAAATAAATTATTGAAGTAAAATTTTATTATTAAAAAAGTTATTTTAATAATTTTACTATTTAAATTCAAAAAATTGCATAGTTTTCAAACTCCTAATGTATTTCTCTCAATTTTATATTATGCAGTCGTATCTTATTTTATAAGTCTAAATATTCAATTATATTTTACATTATATGGATTAAAATTTTGCGGTATGATTGTTAAAATCTTTTACCTTCACAATATATGAAATTCATAAATTATTGCATATTTTACCATCAATTTTACTACCTATTAAACTTACACTACATTTCACACATGCACGCTCACAATAATCTCATTTTAGACCTATAACGTAAGGAAATTTAACTATTTAACACTCAAAATAATTTATCAGAATTCGAGCCAGACGTCCTCTTGACTCAAATAAACTTTTAGCATAAAGATTCAAGCAAAAAAAAAAGGCGTTTAAGATTAAAGACAGGAAGCAGAAGAAAAATAAGCAAATATACACGCTTTTCATTTTCCTATTCGATTTTCCCCTACACTTGAAACACCTCATGAATCTCCCTTTTCTCCCCATTTTAACCCGCCCAAGGGATTGCTGAACACTCATACGAATGCCAGCTGCTGTGACATTAGCTTCCATACATACAGGAAATTTATGGAATCCCAGGTGATGACTACTTAGCTCCCTGAAACCAGACGTCCTTCCATTGTTTCTTTGAGCCTTCGGTCGGATGTACAGGAACCTTCAGTTACATCCCTGTGGAGGTTTCAATGGGTCCCTCCATCGGCAGCCATTGCCCTAAGGAGACGCTGAAGATGATGCTGATGCTTCTCCTTTATCAACCTGGCATGTTCGGCGGATAGTTTGTATTATGAGTCAAATGTATGATATTCTTAGTTATAACCCATAATGGTGAAATTCTGTATCTTGCAATTATCTGATATTTTTGGATGTTTCAACTTATGGTACTACTATACCTGATCAACACCTCTCCTGGAAAATGTACTTGACCCGGAAGAAGATGACTCCAGGCTTTTCTGTTGATCAACAAATCTCCTGGACCTTGTACTTGACACCGGTGAAGATGAATCTGGGCTTCTCTGTTGATCAACACCTATCCTGGACCTTGTACTCGATCTTGGAGAAGATGAGTCTGGCCTTTTCTGTGTATTCTGTCTGTTAATTCTGCGGGGATCGTGGAATCTTGCAAAATCTCTCAACCGGTTAAGCTCCGGCACAATAACAGTCCCCAGATCTGGCCTATCCCTTTGGCGAAGTTCCGTGCATCGAAGAGCTAGTTTAGCAAAGGCCAATGCCTCCTCAAGTGGCCAGTCTCGGACGGCTGGGTCAAGCATCTCCTCGAACTTCCCTCTCTCAATCGCCATCTGAACTTGGTGGGAAAGGCCCATCGGGGGCCTTGTGGTGATCATCTGAAGAAACATTATTCCGAGAGAGTAGATGTCTGATCTCGTGGTAAGCCTTCCAGTCTGTTGATATTCTGGGTCGATGTAGTAGAATGTGCCTGCAGCACAGGTCAAGTGGTACTGAGTCACGGTATCCGCTACAGAGGGTGGAACAAGCCTCGCCAGGCCCACATCGCTAATCTTGCTCTTGTAGTTGCGGTCCAGCAGGATATTTGCCGGCTTCAGGTCTCGATGAACCAGCGGCTCCGGCTTTGCCTGGTGGAGGAACAGGAGAGCCGTCGCGATCTCTGATGCAATCTTGAACCGCCTCCTCCATGAGATTGGAGGCGTATTGCTCCTCCGGAACAGTTGATCTTCCAGGCTGCCGAAGTCCATGTACTCGTATACTAGGCACCCGTACTCAGGACAGGCACCCAAAAGGAGTACTAGGTTTGGATGTCTCATGCAACATAGGATCTCAACCTGAAATGTTGACGTTTGCTTATAAGATCTCGGTATGTCCCATTTGCGAAAGAGTTCACTCAGATTACAAAGTCACCCGAAAAAGAAACAGTAAAAATGAAAGAAGGAAAGCTTTAGAGCTGTGGAGAACCTTGAAGTCCTTTGGAATCAAGATATCAGTGGGACTATGATAAAGGAATCTCAATAGATCAAGAGATGCAATCTAGCAATGATACATCATATACCTCTTGATAGAACTGCCTTTTTCCCTGAGTAGCATCGGGTCGTAAGACCTTGATTGCAACCCGGGTGTGTTTGAGTGTGCCCTTATACACAGGCCCATACCCTCCTTCTCCGATCTTGTTCTCACTCGAGAACTTGTTGGTAGCTTCTTCGATCTCATCAAGGGTGTACTTCTGATACCGGTTGTCATTATGGTGAAATGTGCTCAGCACCTTGTCTTTCTCCTGCATCTCTTGCTTTGCCTTGTGCTCGGCCTGCCTCCTCCTCTGGGCCTCTTCCTCGGCGAGCCTCTGTGCCTTCTCGGCAGCCTCTAGGGCGGCCTTGCACTTCACCTTCTCCATCTCGGCAAGGGCAAGGGCAGCTTCCTCGGCGTGCTTGGCCTCCTCAAATTTACGGGCCTCTTCCATCTTTAACTGCTGAAGTTCTGCAGCCTATTTAAAAACAAACATCCATTGAGGATTTGAACCACGAAAATATGAAGGCAGAGAATTAACGTCTCGGCACGATATGCCATACTTAGGCCATACCTTCTTCTTGGCTGATAATGCTTCTTTGCAGGCATTGCTGTACATATCCATGGTTTGCTTCAGTTCGAGCTTGAGCCTTCTCATTTCAGCCTCGAGTTCTCTCTGAAAATTTTAAATCAACTTGCTTTCAGATTTCTTTGCTTTGCTTTTACTGAATTGACCACGTAACATTGATGCTGCTTTTAATCTCAAAGATAAAAGGAATTCTAGTAGCAATATTCAACCTGAGATCTTGAGGGATATCCCGGGGAATCATTATCAACAATGCTAAAGTCCGACCTTTCCTTGCTGAGATCCATCGACCCAAAGGAAAGTGGATTTGAAAGATCGCCTAAGTCATTGATATCAGAAGTGGAATTTCGTGGTGATCTCAGATCATTGGTCCTCTTCGTTTCTGGGATCATTAGGTCCAATGCAAGGCTTCGCCTCCTTAGACGTTGCATCCCTCTATCAAATAAAATTAAATTGTGAGAGTGAGGATAGAAATCTGACCACCGATACATGTCATGTACCGATTCTAATAGTTTGGCATACCCAATCTACAAGTTTCTGGAGACCATTTAGAAAACCAAGTTCTTAAAACCACTATTTTAGAAGAGAGAACGTATTACCCACATCCAACTTTTTCTATGATAAGATTGGACAGGTACCTGAAGGCATCATTCTGATCACAGCCGCCCGGCAGAGGTGCGACAGAAGCCGGGTTCTTCGGGGGCGTAGCCATGTTAGGAGCTGGCCTTTGGGCTGGTTTTACTGATAACACCTTCCCTTTCGAGATGACGAAGATACTGCAGAAATCAGGGACTAGTTTCGCAAGGATATTCGGCACATCAGGGTTCTTCAACTTTCTGAAGCATCCAGTTTTATGAGAAAATTAGTACTCAAGTTCTCTTATCTATCCAATAAAGCTAAATTGCAAGAGAAAGCAACGATGGGTTTGGTAGGGTATACCTGCTAAGGGCACTCCTTGTCGATGCACCGACCACCATGCTTGTTACGTGGTTATTCACAATGTATTCCAATAATGCTTTTGGGACATCATTCTCTTCAGTGATCACCTCTTTGAGTTGGACCTGAGTTGATGTAAGAATATGTCCAGATCGATTTAATATTTCGTGAGATAATCAACGGACTCAGGAATATGAATATGATGCTGCCGCAGGTAGAGTAGACAGCGGGCTTCTTACTTACCCCTTTGCGAGCGCAATACCCACGGTAGAGACCAAAAAGATCTCGTTCATCTATTTCATGTCCATCAATTGCCTGGTCAGCTGCATAAAAATTGCTCGCTCCATCACTCTTAAGATGACATGAATAGCAAAATAATTGTCACACGTGATGGAAGATCCTATGTCAAGAGAAGGAGATGGTGGAAAATTTTCAGTTTTATGATCTTTCCAAGAACTGAAAACAAAGGAAGATGCTCGGCTGCGAGTTTGGGTTTATGAGTTGAATTCGTAATACTGCAGATGACATAAAACAATACTGCATGAGGAGATCAGTGGTACCTACATTGTGTCTTACGCTTGACATGGATGAGTGTGATCTGGGGGTTGCTCATGGCCAGGTTGTCGATGGCCCACCGTACAGCATGGGGGCTGTTCTTGTCCTTGTCTATGGCGATGGCGGTTGAGACCGAGATGATGTGAAGGTTGCTTCCATTTTCAAAGGCTGCCATGTCCGAGTCCCGGTGGTAGTTGTAGTCAAGATAATAGTCCTGATGATGCCTGGGAGGCCGAAGACTGACAGAGGGTTAGCCCTCCTTTCCGCCTCCACCGGTCTTCTTGCTCTTGGGCTTGTTGGTTCGCTGGTCTGGGCATGGAATCGGTGCCCTGAATAGGATTGAGGCCGATGCGGGTTGGGAGATAAAAGCTCATGGTAGGTTTTTCTGGGCGTTGGGGAGATCACAAATTCAATGCAGGATGGTAACCAAAAATGTCTAAATCCAGGCATGGGCAAGCAACCTCGGATTATGTTTTGGGGGAACTTCAACTGCTCTCACCATTTTGTTGCTCTTTTATGGAGAATTAAGGGCACTCAAATTTAGTGCTGGATCTGCTGGCACATCTCCACTGGATCCGGGGACCCAGAAATGCAGTTTTTACCGATTATTGAATCCGGAGGGAAAATTATTCATAAAAACAAGAATTAACGACTAAAAATTTTGGTTGGATGACGAAGGGCATGTATGCATGATCTCCAGTTGGGCAGACAACCGCTGGGGGTAGTATTAACGTGATGAAGCTTAAACAATAGAAATATCCTGAACATCCTGATCCTGACCGAGATGAGGAGGATCAAACTAGCTAATTTATTTATTTATTCATTTTTGTTAAATCCCTTATCATATCTAAAGACCAATTGATTTGTTATAATGATACAATATCAATTTAATAATCAATAATTTATTTGTTCAATTTTTATTGTGAAATTTATCATACCATTTATTCTCTTTTTTCTATTACTTTATAAATTTATGGACATTTTATATATAAAAAAAAACAACAACCACAACAATAAGGGTAAAAAGATTTTTTGCTCAAATCCATGCCATTACACTGCCATGTAAAAAAAAATTAATCAATAATCATCAATTCTTATTGTCAATAAACAAATCATTACTGATAATGGAGTGCAGCTCGGAGCAGAGCTCGATGAGTTCCTTGGGAAGTTTGAAATCCAACACTCTCCATATCGACCGCAGACGAATGGCGCGGTCGAAGCAGCCAATAAGAATGTCAAGAAGATCCTGGCCAAGATGATTGATCGAGGAGGACGGGATTGGGGAGAGAAGTTGCCTTTCGCGCTATGGACGTATAGGACTTCGGTCCGGGCATCTACAGGATGTTCACCCATATGCAACAATGGTCAGTTTTATTTTTTGGACTTGCAATGTACGTGGACTCCTAGTGCGGGTAACCATCAAGCACACACACATGATCTAAGCCAACTTATCTTCTAGGACTTTCATCTAAGGGATTTAAGAGTATATTATCAAATTCATAGGCTAAATTGAGATATTTTTAAGTAAAATTTACATAACGTTTCAAGTTCAAGGTGGGTAAACACCCCGTGGGTCCTGTCCCCTAAATCCATCCAAGCTACTAAGCAACAGAATTTGGATCTTCGTGGTGTGTTTAATGGACATCCAATATTAAAATAACCAATACAATATATATATATAATTAAAAACATGTGGGGCCACAGCAAAGACACTTTTCTTTTCAAATTAGATAAATTAATTATAATATGATATGACTCATTTAACAAATACAAATTCACCGAGCAAGGTGTCGCCTGCCTGTTGCCATCTCATCACTGAGATCATAAATGCAATTTCCAGGAGCATGAAATGTTTAAAACAGCCCATCTTTTAATTTTAGAAGAGAAAAGGGCATGCATGTCTTCAATCTTCAAAATTGTGGATAAATTGCACGTTCAGCATAATTTTTTTTTATTTATCATAAAAAAATCATTTTTCCCATTTATCAAAAACTATTTTTCAAATATTTCAAATTGGTATAAATTTTTTATTGTAATTGATCATAATCCTTTTTTTTTCCTTAAATGACACGTGTTGTTAGCCCGACGATTTCTCGCATTGTCAGTGCAACATGATTATATTTTTGGGTCGTGCTGACACGACACACCATTTTGGCCATCCCAAAAATCCCAACCCGAACATGAATATTTCATGTTTTCGGGCTACCCAATCAAGCTCGAATCAAACAAAAATAAAAAATAAATTTAAATGACTTAATTGATCAAAATAATTTTTTATATAACTTAATTTAATGATTAATTTAAATATTGTACTAATCAAAGAAAATATTAAAATAATTATTATAATATGATTATTTTTATTATTTCCTAATAATTTTCTTTTTATTATAAATATTTTTCTCATACTTTCAATCCAATCCAGTATGTCACAATTTATTTTTGTGCCTGATTTTCTAACTGCTCAAAAATCCTAGTTTAAGCATGGTGTTTTTATATGGAATAAAATATATGATTTTCATACAAAATAAAATATATTCAAAATAAAGAAAATGTAAAGGAATATGAATCCATAAAAAACTATTTTTTAAATATATATTTTGAATAATTTTTAAAATTTTTGTGAGATTCTGAAAAAAAATAAAAATAAGAGACAAGAAAACTCGACGATAGCATTAGATTCCATCCATGAGTGAATAATAAATGTCAAAATTGTAGCAATTATATTTGAAGAAAATTGACGCCAAACGTATAATTTATCCTTCTCAAAATAGGCAGTTTCTCCCTTCTATCACATCCCTCCCTTCATCTGGACATTTTGTCAATCATCAAACATATGAAAAGACGTTCTCTTGTGGAAACTGCCATGGAAGAAGGAGGCACCAAACCCATTCTAGAGATTCTCATTAGTGACATTATGTTTGGATTGAGATTCGGAGAGGAGGGTTACGGAGGGTTAAGGAGCGAATGGGAGGTAGAGGTTATGGAGGGATAATGAATATCGGCAATTACTTGACACTTGCTTGAATTGGAAAGGGCTATGCCCAATTTGCAGGCCATCTCATTTCCAAGCACGACAAGATATTCCGGCTACCCCATGTGAACTTATTCGTCCAAGCAACATGGCCACCATTGACAAGACCGAAGATCTCGTAACTCCTTCATATAGACTTCAAATTGGGTAACTGTCGAGACACTGAACCCCTGACTCAGTTAGCTTTCTGTCGATAACAAGTGTCAAATAGTCCTCCGAGTATCACTAACTGAATATTGGTAATTACAAGTTTCCTGTCACAAGTCACAGTCATCTACCGGCCATCAAATAGATCACACAATAAACAACACAAAGCACCGAAAAGGATGGATGCAAGTCCTGGTTCAACTACGTATGACGACTACAGACCTCAATGGCTGAAAGAGAGAACCGCGTAAAAATTGAATCCCCCCGCGTTCCTGAAAGGTGAAGAAGAAGAAATCACCTTCCAGTCAATAAGAGCCACCGCAACATGAAAGCCGCCCCTTGGGGATGCAGATCAACTTGGATTTGCTCTCGTGCTTCTACTGCCTGGCAGATGGAGAGATCCCGTCGAGCACTCTTCTGTCACTTTACCACTGATGCTGCTACTGGTGCTGCTGCTGTTGTTGCAAATGTTGTCATTGTTGTCCCTCGACTCCCTTAAACGTCATCTTTATTCTCTATACAGTGAATTCGTCTAATAGTCAGTTATGTTACTCATTTACAGAGTAAAAGAAAACCTTCAAATCCTCCAAAAAAGAATGGTGAGTTTATCCCTTAGAACCATACCAGAGAACGGGGGTGAAGGATCAGCGAGTCGGGGATGTAAGGGTGTGAATGTTAGTGGCGTCGACGGACAGGGATATGGCGTTGGAGATGACTGACCGGCCCCCGGGCAACAAAATGACGGGCCCGAGGCAAACAGGAACTACAGGCAGCTCTGCCTCGACACCTACTATGACAATACCATCTTCAGCTGCATCATCAGGGAGATGACGATGGCGATACTTCTTGGTCATTTGTCTAGCATCAAAGATCATTAGCAGATATTGGTGAATCAATGCGAACAAAGGATCCACTTCTAGAACTGCTAAAATCTGAAGAAACGAAGAAAGGAGATTTATGCATTGAGAAAAAAAAAAACTCTCTCCTTTTTTTATTCTTTTCCTTTTCTTGTCCTAGTTTTTCCACATGTGAGAACCGAACTAAAGTCTTCCGGGTCCTAAGCAGATTAAAGTCCCGACATTTCTTTCTTTTGCTAGTTTTGAATTAGGTTTAATGATGATCATGTATTAACAGCAGAAAGACATATTTCTCCTTTTAGTGATTACTTGGAAGGCGTTTATCTGAGCCAAGTAACATCTAGCCGGGAGAAGGAAAATACCTGATCAAAGTTCTTCCCAGAAAGCTCGATTGTTACAGGAGACGACGGCTGTCGACTCTTGGGAGTACTATGACTACTACCTTTTGGATGATGTGAACTTCTCCCTAAGTTTCTCAGTCTGTTCAGCTCCGGCACAATGATGGTTCCTAGATCTGGCCTATCCCTATGGTGAAGCTGCGCGCACTTCAGGCCCAGCTGGGCAAAGGCCAACACCTCCTCCTTCGGCCACTCCCGGACTGCTGGGTCAAGCATTTCCTCGAACTTCCCTCTCTCAATCGCCATCTGCACCTGGTGGGCGAGGCCCATGGGAGGCTTTGCCGTGATCATTTGCAGCAACAATATCCCAAGCGAGTAGACATCGGATTTCGTGGTCAGTTTTCCCGTCTGCTGATACTCTGGGTCGATATAGCAGAACGTCCCAGCTGCATTCGTCATGTGGTACTGAGTCACGCTGTCCACCACCAAAGGTGGAACGAGCCTCGAGAGTCCCACATCACTGATCTTGCTCTTGTAGCTGCGGTCCAGCAAGATGTTTGCAGGCTTCAAGTCCCGGTGCACAAGGGGTTCTGGCTTGGCTTGGTGGAGGAACAAGAGGGCAGTTGCGATCTCCGCTGCAATCTTGAACCGTTTCCTCCATGAGATCGGGGTGGTGCCGCCCCTCTGGAGCAGCCGATCTTCCAAGTTGCCGTAGTCCATGTACTCGTACACCAGGCACCCATTCTCAGGACATGCACCCAGAAGGAGTACCATGTTTGGATGTCTCATACAACACAGGATCTCGACCTGGAACCGATGATGCTGTCAGTACATAGTTTCTTGGTACAACAAGATCTGTGCGATAAACTTCACGGAGTACTTTATGAAATAGTTCAAGTCATCGTGAAGTTATACAAAAGGAAAGAAAAGAAGAATCCTTTTCGAAGAGAAGAAAATCTACTTATTAAATATGATATGGTTTACCCGAGTGGAATCATACCTCTTGATGGAACTGCCTTTTTCCCTGATTAGCGTCCGGGCGTAAGACCTTGATCGCCACCTGTGTGTGATCGATTATCCCCTTGAACACGGGCCCATATCCACCCTCGCCAATCTTGTTCTCTTTCGAGAATCTGTTGGTCGCCTCTTCAATCTCGGCCAGGGTGTACTTCCGGTATCGAATGTCGTTCTGGTTCAAAGCACTCAGGGCTCTATTCTTCTCCTTTGCCTCGAGCTTGGCCTTAAGCTCGGCCTGTCTCCTCCTCTCAGCCTCCGCCTCTGCGATCTTCTGGGCCTTCTCGGCTGCCTCTATTGCAGCCTGGCACTTCGCTTTCTCCAGCTCGGCCATGACCAGAGCTGCTTCCTCAGCGAGCCTGGCTTCCTCAAATTTGCGTGCTTCTTCCATCTTCAACTGCTGAAGCTCTGCAGCCTATATAAGGACGATTTTTTAATGTAAGACACGACTTTGAATCTGAGAAAGCAGAAAATTATCATCTTTTCGTGACACATTCATCCATCCTTAGTAGGACGTACCTTCCTCTTGGCTGATATTGCTTCTTTGCAGGCATTGCTATACATCTCCATGGTTTGCTTTAGCTCAAGCTTCAGCCTTTTCATCTCGGCCTCGAGTTCTCTCTGGGATGTCCAATCAACTTATCGTCAGAAATCTTTCATTTGTTCTTTTCTGTTGGTTAAAAACATATTGAGAGAGAAAACTAATCTTAATCCTTGACGATAATCTGCTCACCGAAGACTGAGACATTGAAGAGTGCCTTGGAGAATCGCTTTCAACCATGCTAAAGTCCAACCTTTCAGCATCCATCGATCGGAAAGGGAGTGGGCTTGACAATTCGCTGTCACTAAAGTCAGATGTGGAATCCCGGCTCGGCGATCTCGATCCTTGAATCGGTATGTCCAGATTATCTGCAGAGAAATTCCCTCGACCAGTTCGGTGCCTGTCTACTGCTGTTGCTGCCCTCAAGTCACTGGTCTTCTTCTCCGAAGCCAGTAATTCTGAACCCGTGCTTCTTCGACGTCCACGTGTTGAAATTCCTCTAATCAATGGAATTACAATCAGAATTAAATTCATCTATAGAAACTGTTCTAGCTTACGTGAGGAAACTTAAAGATAATTTCCCAGCTAATCTTAAAATGACTCAGCATCATTTTCATTCTTTCTGGGACACCGTTTTCCAGTGCAAGTTTTGGAGAACAACTCTGGAAACAGATTAACTGAGGCCAAGTTCAAATTCATTAGGAATGTTCGTACCCAAGAGCATCGGGCCTGTCAAATCCCAGGGCCGAAGATGCAACAGAAGTCGGGGTCCTGGGCGGAGTGACAGTGTTTACGACAGACCTCCGGGCTTGCTTTACGGACGTTACCTTCCCTTTTGAGGTGACAAAGATGCTGCAGAAATCGGGGGATGATTTCACGAGGACATGGGATACATCCACGCTCTTCAGTTTCCTGAAGCATTCAATTCACAGGAAAATTAAATCACTAGATTACTAAGATGAGAATTTTAGAAGAAGAAAAAGAAGAACAAACTACTGATGCATTTTCCAAATTACTTGCTAAGAGCATTCCGTGTCGATGCACCGATAACCATGTGGGTAATGTAGTTATTTGCGACGTACTCCAGCAACGCTTTTGAAACATCATTCTCCTGGACAACAACCTCATTCACTTGGACCTGAATAAACGGAAAAAAATGTTCGGGTCGATTAATTTCAAAAGTCTCTCAATCGCAGCTCTGTGCATGCAATGATGTCACACATAAAACAGCTGGTCTCTTACCCTCTTGCGAGCACAATACGTGCGGTAAAGATCGAAAAGGTCGCTTTTGTCTACTTGGTTTCCTTCTATTGCATGATCATCTGCATGAGCAAATAGGTCTGACTACTGAATTGTATTCTCCGGTTCAGTTTTAAGGGTTGAAATCTGTAAGTTTATATGCGTACTCTGCATCTTGCGCTTGATATGGATAAGTGTGACATAGGGGTGGCTCGTCGCCAAGTTGTCGACAGCCCACCGCACCGCGTGGGGGCTGTTCTTGTCCTTGTCAACAGCGACTGCGATAGAGACAATGCTATTGCAAGGACCGTTGCGGCCGTCCAAGGAAGCCTGGTAACCCATATCCCGGGATGTGACGAGAGTCTTGCAACCCTGGAAGTCGACGGCTAAGCCCTCCGATCCTCCTCTGGCGACCATGATCTCGTCGATCTGCCCTCCTCCAGCCTTGGGACTGACGCCGTGATTGTCCGAGCCAACGCCCACGCCACTGTTCCTGCAGCTCCCGCCGCCGCCACCTCCTCGTTCGTGGGCAGTCGAGGGAGCCGGGCTATAATAGGGGACAAAGAAGCTCATTGAAGGGAAGCCTTTGCCGTCTCAGGGAGGGTGTAACTAATACCTGGCCGGAGGTGCAAAAATAACTGTGGACTGTGTTTCCGGAGAAATTGACTGATGCCTAAATCGATGCTGCTTTAAGGAGGGGAGGCAGTTATTCTTAGCATCGGACAACTTGGGACCCCGTCACTGGCTCCGGGGACGTCGGAACACCGGTTGTCTGATGAGTGTTCTGGACGTGTTTGACTTTGACTACAAAATGGGATCTTCGAGGAGGACTTCCGCTTGACCGTACCCGTAGGTGGCGGCATACGCAATCTCCAGTGTATCATCATCTCTTAATTTAAGGATTTAGACACATCTTGATCTTCGCCTTCCATTGATGAGGATCCGACCCGGAGGCTCTCTGTTCAAATTATTTTTTTTAAAGAACATTTATAAGTTTAAAAAAATATAAGACAATAAAGAAATAAAAATAGTGTGAAAAATTTTATAATAAAAATTAAATTTATAATTTTTTAATTATTAGATCGAAAATAATAATGTTGTACAAAGTACTTTATCATCATGATAAATTTTGATATAATTTTGTCCTCAAAACACTTCCTTTTAATTAAAAATTTTCCAAATAATAAGCCAGAAAGAAGTCCAAAGCAATTAAGACGAAAAGCTACCTATGACAAAGGGAGGTAAAGGTGAATCCAATAGTATCTTCGGAGAGCTCAACGTCGAAGGTTGGGAGTAGTGTTGTTAAGGGGCGGTTTGAACCGGTTTAAAAAGGGTGTGAAATCTCATTTGTTTAACGGATTAGTTCACTTATGAGTTATGGTTTAGGTATATACGAACCAATTTGGAATCTTTTATAAGTTAACTGGTTCATAGCTCAGGCCAATTTAACCCATAAATTATCCATTTTTTAATTTTTATAAAATTATTTTAAATAAATATTTTTTTAAAATACTAAATTGATCTGACAAAATTCAACTGTTGATTTACAAGATTTTGGTTATCCGAATCAGTTCATGTTGGTTTTGCAATGGTACTGGGCCGGTTTCTAAACGGTTCCAGGCCAATTTATAAGAGTGGTAACGGTTCAAATTTGTTACGATTTAACAAATCTATATTTTTTACCTAACTTATAACTGCCCCTCAACCCCATAGGAATGGTAACAGGCTGGATTAGGGACGGTCCAATCCAGTTCCGAGTTTGAATGGTCTGATTCCGGACCAACCGGGCTTGTTTAACATCTCTAGTTGGGGGGCCTTTGGGCGAGTGGACATGCCAATCGGTACAACTGTTTCCATCCACTTTAAGGCATATGCTGCGACATGATAGGTCAATCTCAAGCAAGCAACAGACGGATCACTCTCGACAAAAAGGGTTCCGAATCCCAGATTTGGATGATGACCTGAATGCAAGAAATTAATAATCCAATCAGATACCTCAATTAGCACAAACAAGACAATTCCATCTTGAACCGGAATAGTATAACTGGATCAATATCTCTTTTTTTTTTTCTATAATAATTTACATGCTGTCAATATAATGAGTGTATGTTCTATCAATGTAGAAGACGTAAACCTGAATTCTTTTGATTGATTTTTGATAATGTATTATCATAAGAATTAAAAGGGGTAGAATTAACCAAGGGGTTCTAATGGGGGGAGAATCATAGCAAACAGATGAAGGAATGAAGCTTCCATTTCGATCTAACTCCAATATCAAATTGTAAGTCATCCTGGTAAGTGGATTTCCTCCCTTACTCTCGCGAAATTGCAGACAAAGCTCCTCGTTTGCTCCTCCTCCCTTCGCCATGACCTGCTCTTGATCATCCTCGGGGAGGTAGAACCATAGTTTCCAAACTTCCGGCAAGTCATGAGATGTGAGAAACTTGCCAGTGATTGCTTTTTCAACCAAGAAATTTGGCACAAAATGTTTTTTCTGGTTTTAAAAATTTGTTCAAGGTCAGAATTGAAAATTTGATGAACGGTTAGGGGTAAATGGGTAATTGCATGCATCTTTGTAAGAAAAAGTTAATTATCAAAGTTTCGTTACCGTAATCAGCGTCCCCGTGTAGTTTCTATATCACTCTAGAAGTGGCAAATCGTAGGGGCCAAGCCTTATCAGACTGTGCTAGCATATGATACGATAAATGAGAGAGCATAATAGGAATTGGTTCAAGTAAGACCCTTTAGAATATAGGGCTGGGCCAAAACGGCATAATAAAATAGTGGTAGCCTTGGCCTCGACCTGACCCGATAGTATGATAATTTCTCTTGATAGTAACTTATTTACAACTATAAATGAGCTCATAAAAGGGTCTCTTATATATTTCAATAGTATATAATTGTCTATTAGATTTTCTTTTTTAATTTTCTTAATTGGGCTATCGTGCCAGCCCGGCCCAAGGATAGTTCGGCCCAACACATCCGATAAAATTACCGGACCGTGCTGGCACGATAAGCCCCGGCCCGGCCCGGTGTTATCGTGCCGGGCCGATACTGGGTTATTGTGCTGGACCGGATTTTGTCAGGTCTATAACACTCGATTAACTGCAGGACCGTTTTGATGGGAAAATTAAATTGTGGGATTGATTTGATGAAAAAGTGTATTTGAGGACTAATTGGGGGGACGTGTGTAAATTGAATGACTATTTTAACAATTTTCTCTTATCGAAAACAAGAAATGGTTAACTTATCGCCTTATCGGCCAGGTAAACGACGTCGTAGCTGTGGAGAGATGTCATTCCATTTCCGAAAGCCTGGATTTTTCGGGAGCTGTTGCCGACTACTTAGCGTAAGAGAGAGTGGACCAGCCGAGCGGCTCTCTCATTTCAGGGGGCAGCCGGAGAACGACGAAGAATTTGCCGGGTGATCAGAGATGTCCACTGTGTACGTCTTGGAACCTCCCACGAAAGGGAAGGTGGTGCTAAACACGACGCACGGACCCTTGGACATCGAACTGTGGCCGAAAGAAGCGCCCAAGGCCGTCAGAAACTTCGTGCAGCTCTGCCTCGAGGGCTACTTCGAAAACACCATCTTTCACCGCATCATAAAGGAATTCCTTGTTCAGGGCGGCGATCCCACCGGCTCTGGCACAGGTCTGTACTCTTTCTCTACCTCTCTTTGTAAAATCCAGTGGTGGCAAGTGAATTGTTGAATATGGAGGGTCGGTACATACTCTTTGCCTACTTCATTGTGATAATAAATTTTGGCTGCAAGATGTTGCATTCCAGGATCAGTCTAGGGCAAATGATTCGAATTAAGTTTGAAAGGCTGTTGAACGTTCAGCCGATACAGATGAAATTGTGCTTTTCAGATTTCTCAATACTGAAAGAGGTGGTAATTTTAGAAGTGAGGGTGACGCAGTCTCACTTTTTGGTAGAATATGCTAGAGTTTCCTATGCAGTCCACGAGTGGAATTGAGTAATTTGCGATGTGCCACTCTTTTGAATCATAATTCTGCAAGAAATGGGCATTCTGGTAGTAAATGCTGATATTGTCAGCAAATTTTTGTTCAATTGCATGATTTCTGTTCTTAGCGGTGTATGGATAGCGGCTCTGGACTTATTGACTAAACTAACAGAGTTAAGTTCGGGGATGCCCAGTTTGATATACCTGCTATTAGATCATAATATGAAACACTATCTACAGAGCATGATTTGGAAAGGAAATATTTATCTTAATCAAAAGGAAAGTCATGTTATCTGGTTAGTTTTGTAGCCGTAAGGATTTATCTTTGGATTGAAGGACTCCTGGGAGGAGCTAAACATTAAGATCTCATCTAGCTAGTGTTCCCTCCCCTACCCTCCCCCTCCTTCTTTGATGGATAATAGGGGGCTCTCATTAAGCAAATCCCTGGTGATTCTTCAACTTGAATAGCTAATATTGCAATATTTAGCTTCTTGGGGGTTAATATGGCCCTGAAAGAAAGTGTGCATCTTTAGGTTGAGAATATTCTTGTTGACCATTCAGGTGGTGAAAGCATCTATGGTCATCCTTTTGCGGATGAATATCATTCACGTCTAAGATTCAAGCACCGAGGCTTAATGGCATGTGCCAATGCTGGCAAACCGAATTCAAATGGGAGCCAGTTCTTTATAACTCTGGATCGCTGTGACTGGCTTGACCGGAAAAATACTATCTTTGGGAAGGTAGGGACAAAAAATGTGGTGCTGAACATCCATGCCTTGCATTTTTGGTTTTATGACAGACCCATTTCCTTCTCTGCAGGTAACGGGAGATTCAATCTTCAATCTCAGTCGATTAGCTGAGCTTGAAACTGATAGTAATGATAGGCCATTGGATCCACCACCTAAAATAATTTCAGTGGAGGTAGGTTTCTTGGTTGCTGTATTTACAGGAAGTGCATAAAAGTATGAAATATGAAACAACTATTGCATGTCAACAGCTTCAGTTTTGTCTTATCTAATTATTGAAGCTGCTGATGGATTTATTACTTCCTTTTTTTTCAACTTCTTATGTTTATATCCACTAGAAATCTCTTGACATTTTGCTCTAAAATTGCCAAATTTAGGTTCTATGGAACCCGTTTGAAGATATTGTTCCTAGGGCACCAGCGAGACCCATAGCTCAATCAGCAGCCGAGGAAGAAAATAAAGCAGCTAGGAAGAAAGGTGTAAAGTAAGATAAGTTCATGGTCATGTTTAATGAACAGAAAATTTACTTAAAGTGCTCTTGAAGTGATGGCTTCTTGTCTTTGTCTTCTCTTTAAATAATATTTTTTGAGTATGCAGAAAGCTAAATCTGCTTTCATTTGGAGAAGAAGCTGAAGAAGACGAGAAGGAATTGGCAACTCAAAAGATCAAGATCAAGAGTAGTCATGATGTTCTTGATGATCCTCACCTACTAAAGGAAGAACTGCTGATACAAGAATCAGTAAGCAGAACCTGCTTGCTTTGTCACATTTGCAAGGGCTGACGCATCAAAATTATTTGCTCAAAAATTGATTGGGATTACTGGATTCAGCATCTTTGCAACATAATTATTAATTTTAGAGAAAAAGGCCAGACTTCGTACGAGGTTCATGTAGAGCCTTCTGAATCTTGTGTTCATATAAAGGTTTTTGCTTTCTGCAAAATCTTATGGCTTCTCCAAATGACTTTTTTTTTTTAATAATATTGACATACATTCATAAATTATTATCAAGCTAATCCTGTCAATATATCACTCAGGACTCAGCTGAAGGGAAAACAGCAAGAGATGTTCAGTTATCTGTCAGAGAAGTTTTGAGCTCTAAGAAAGAAGTGTTACAAAAGGAGTTTCAAGATGATTCATCTGCAAAAAGTGATGCAGATGATGATGAGGATGAAGCCAGCTTTGATGCTCGAATGCGTCGGCAAATACTTGATAAGAGGAAGGAGCTCGGTGACATTCCACCGAAGTCAAAGTCAAAGCCAAATCCAAAGCTTCCTGATGGTATAAAGTCATCATTGTTCGTTCAGTTTGTATTTTTGCTGTTGATTTTAGGTGGAAAATTCTTTATAGATCATGGCAAATGAATTTCTTGCTACTGAATATAAAGGTGGTTCTAAAGACAATCATGATAAGATGTGTGCTTAGCGAAATATGTGATGTCGTTTGGTTAAGCTAACAGTTTGCTGGCACTAATTTTTAGTAAATCTTTAGAAATGTGGGTGTATTTTAAAAATATTATGGGGAACTCTAGTAGAGAACTTTTGCAAGTCCTTAAAGATGGTTTCACTTATATCCTAAGTGGTTGAGTACAAAATCCACCTCAGATATCATGAGGCATGAGCAGTCAGGGAAGTGGAAATGATAATTTATAGTTTATACACTACAAAACTAAAACTATTTTAGTTGAAGGATATATTCTGAGCATATGACATTGCCAGGTTGCCTTATTTTGTGTTGTGCTATAGATACTGCATACGTTCCTTTCAAATGTACATCAACTTCTATAGTCATTCTTCAAGCATGCTACATTATTCATGAAATGTTTTTTAAATTGCAGGAAGTGCTAGTAAAGTGGAGCACGAAATGTCAGCTCCCAGGTAAAATTAATGGATTCCTATTTCCGGATAGTCATTTCTTTTAGATAAGTACATGCTTTACTGCTTGTGTATGAAGCTGTCTGTGAAAAAAACAAACCATGGATCTATTTTATATGGATCTTTCCATTATAGTACTTTAGTTTCTTCAAATCTCAGAAGAAGTGTCTGAATTTGTTCAATTATGACTACAATTTTTAATGTAATATATTACCAGGAGCCATGTTGATAGTGATGACAGCCATAAGCCAAGGGTGGAGAAGCTCTCCTTGAAGAAAAAGGGGATAGGATCAGAAGCAAGAGTGGAACTCTTGGCTAATGCTGATGCAGATCTGCAGCTGTTGAATGAAGCAGAGCGGGGGAGACAATTGAATAAGCAGAGGAAGCGTAGGCTACAGGGACGTGAAGATGAGGTATGAGATGGTGTCTTTTTATCTTCATAAGTTAACCTGATGAATTTGATCTTCCCAAATGTATAGAAATTTAGACTTTTGATATCGAAAGATCAACAAAATAGTCAAGTGTTCATACAAAAACACTATCTCTTGGGAAATTTACAGACTCTATTGTAGATAATGTTAAATACCTGGCCTCTTTTTTTGATGTAATTAAATTTAGCTGGACTAGAAGGGTAAGAATATGGAGGCTCATTTTGTTTGGTCAGGTAGGACTTAATTCACAAGCTCAGGACTTATGCAATCATAGAAGACTCTTCTGATTTTGATCATTTTGTTCATTAAGGACCCATTATGCACTTGAACTTTACCTATCAAATGAAAAAGAAGTTTATACAAAAACATTATCTGGTTGATGGAAGTACTTTGGAAAAACAGGGTAGTGCTACAACTTTTCTGGGACATGTTCTTCATAAGTGTATTTATATGAAATAAGGTCAGTACCATCAACCTCCCATTGCTTGCATTATGGGCATTGAATCCCGCTTTTATAGACAGGATACCCACCTTATGTTTATGGAAAAGGTCAATTTTTCTTTAAAAATTGTAATTTGAAAGTGAAGAAAGGGGTGGCAGGGGCCTCGCCATCACTGTGTTGCTACTCCCTCTGACCATCCCATCCTTGTTGGAGGGTGGGACCACAGATGGTGGCAGCAGGGCTCAATGGTGGCCACAACCATTGCATCAGATCTGCTGGGGGGAGAGACAGAAGAAGACAGAAAGAGAGAGAATGGTATGGGCTGCAGTGGCTCGATCCTGACCAGCCCTGGGAGTTCGCAGAAAGCTTACTGGTGTCTCCAGCTGCTTGTCCCATGCAGTGGTGGCCAGCTTTGAGCCACTGCTTACTACCTCCTGAAAAATTAGTTTAGGGGGCTAAACTTCTTCCAGCAGACAATTTAGGGGGCTGATGAGTAATTTGCCTTTAATCTTTCAAAAATAAATGCACTTTTACTCTGAGGTTGCTACCTGTTATGAATTTCTTGATCAACGGACCTATTGTCATTGACAAATCTCTTCATGGTCATATATTCCGTTTTTCCTTACTTTTTACAGGTATTAGCTAGGCTTGAAAAGTTCAAAGCTTCTACTTTTGGAAAACCAGCAGCATCAGGTGGTGAAGGTGGAGGAGATGGTGAGGATTTATCAGACTGGAGAAATGTTCACTTGAAGTTTGCACTTGAGCCTCGAAAGGTACGCATTGTTTCTGCCTCCTTATATTTAAAACTCTTATCACATGCTGACATCTAAAATATCGCTTTACCAGAAGGGAACAACGGAGGACCTGTTTAATTTTGGAAAATTTTCCAATTCTTCAAGTAACTCAGGAGAAAAATGGTTCAAACTGAAAATAAGAATTCTTTCCTGGAAAGTTGGCATTCCACTTTGCTTTTTCTCTCTATAGTTTTTGGAATCCTTTAAAGTTGCCATTAATGTTTGTGGAATGATCGATCACTTTTCAAGCAGTAGTTGAAAGGAAATTGTTTTATGTGTGGATTTAGATCACTATATGAGCACAAGTTATCAAAGAAATTACATTATCAAATCCCCAAGGAAGAGATGAATTTGTCATTTTGAATCCCCTGTTTAACATGTAATCCTTGGTGAGACCACTGATACATGTGCTTGAACATAAACTTACCCAGATTCAAGATCATGGGACCAAGGAGAATAACTCATTATTAACAGAAAAGAAAAGAAAGAAAGAAATTACGGTATTAGCTGAAATGTCAAAAGTTTCATTTAAAGTAGGTATCTTTTGGGCTAGATACAAAATAATGTACTGTAATAAGATTTGAGCATGTTAGCGCTTCCTCTGTTATAATTAAGAAGAACAAAAAATGGAAACTTTGATGAAAGCCCTTTCCTGAAATTGGTGCGAACATTCTGCTGAACGATGTTGCAGGATCGCATGTCTCGGAATGAGGATCCAAATGATTACGTTGTGGTCGACCCTCTCTTGGAGAAGGGGAAGGAGAAATTCAACCGAATGCAGGCCAAGGAGAAAAGGAGGCACCGGGAGTGGGCGGGCAAATCCCTCACTTGATCCCTTTCGGTGCGATGGTGTATACTAATTTGATAGAATTGACTGTGGGATACTCCACACTGGTTGACATGACAGTTATGTTTTAATGCCGTTTGATGCCTTTGATGACTCGAAGGGAATTTTTTTTTACCAGGCAACAACCATAGGCAGTTCATTCCCCATGTAACATCGCAATTTGGTGAGAACTTTCTCTCGTGTATTCTGAATTATGGGCAGTTGAATAGATATGTAAGAGCTATACATTCTTCTTCACATTCAGTGGACTGAACAGAACACTGCATTACGCTGTTCCTCGTAATTCAGCTGTCGAAGGTAGAGAGCTTTCTGCATCATATTCAGTTTCCCCATCGCAAACGGATGATCTCATATGTAATCTTGAAATAGAATATTGTACTTGAGCTCATCACCCCATTGTACAAGAAGCTGCAAGCCAAAGATGAACTGAAGCGTCTACTCAGATTCGATACAGAGCAAGGGAAATAAACAATTGTCCATTCTTCGTCGGACCCCTTGCACGATGATATTCCTTGTATGCTAAAACTGAAGTCTTAATGAAGAGAGTACCACAAACCTGCTTCCTGCCGCTCTGATACACGATGAGCCACAAGTATTTTACACCAACTGAACGGTCGATCCTGACTGTTCCAGTAGTCCGCATCCAATAATACTGGATAGGGATCTCTGGCATATGTGGAAGAAGATGGAAACAGTGCTTCAGTTGGGAAGTTCCGTGTGCTCGTCTCTGCCGGCTCCTCTGCTTCCCAGGTCATAAAGTGCTTCCTCATAGCTTTGATCTTTGTTTCGTGTTTGCTGAAGGGACAGTCTGTGGCAGTTGTGGGCACTTCGTCGCTGCCTTCAAGCATTCTCACGATCCAAGACATGGCAGGCCTAGCTGAAGGAGACACGTCAGCGCACAGAAAAAGCAATGTCAATTACCCGCATCACCTGATCTTCCGAGTCTCAGATCAATCAGGTCCATCAGATCCCCTCTCTCCTTGGGATACCGTGCCTACGGGAAATATAACCAAAATGATCAAGACAAAAGAAACTTGCATCTCAACCGGATGGAACCATAGAGCTGGAAGATCAGTTCTCTGATGCAAGCTCCTGGTTAATTGAACACGTGACTGATGATTTCAGTCGATTGGACTGACTTTGATGCGGATAGTCAAAGCTTTGTTTTTAGGACACACTTCTCAGTGCTTTTTCTCGATCAAGGTTGGTTTAATTTCTCGGTTGCTTTCTCTATATGAAGGCAGACGGGCATAGGTACATATCTGGAAATAAGATACACTTAAGCTTGGACTAGCTTACCCAGTCAAGAAGATAAAAACATTCTCCTGTGCGCTTGTGATGTCTGGTGTTGCTCTGACCAGTGACTATTTTTCCAATGCTACGATTCCAATGCTATAGACGTCTGGTTTTTCCGTTAGTTAACCATGCATAGCATATTCTGGTGCTATATATCCGCTGCAAAATTGAGAAAAAGGGTCATCGACACAATTATTCCTAGTTCTGAAATAGCCATGATTAGCTAACAAATTAACCTAACAGACAAACTAACTTAATCGATCCCAAAAAATTCTGATCCATGAGAAGACATAGAAAATGGAGCTTTCTCCTCTTCCACTTTTCTAGTTTCACGTGATATCATCAGCAAACTCTTCAATTGTGTCCTTAATTTTCTCTGTCTTACAGGTGCCTATAAGCTTAGCTCAAGGTAAAAAGGACGCGGCATAAAATATAAGAAAGAGACTTGCTATGTTCCAGCAACTCTGGTGCTAATGTGAGTGCTGCCCTCGTGGTCAAGCCTTGTGATGGAGAGATCTCAACCAGAGCCTGGAAGCTGAGAGGCATCACTTGTTCAACTAATGCATCATCGCCATTGCATCTCCCTCTGCCTCTGGAATCAACAGAGAAGGCTAAGAGAGATGCCATCCAGAGTGCCCCCTTTGTGCCAGACATACTGGTGGATGCCATCAACGGAGATGTGCAGGAGGCCTTCATCAGTGACAAGCGGATCGAGCTAGAGATTTGATATTTGGCTGCCACATTTCTTGATTCGACAAGCACACAGATTAGTGGCTTGCTGCTTCCCATGCCATTAACTTCACTATTAAGGTTTTCTCTTCAGTCTCCTCTCATTTCTGCATTCAGGAATCGGTGGATTAGCAGCTTCAGTAGCAAATTGGATGAGGAGACTGCTTTCCTCGGAGCCTATTACAATGATTTTGTATGAGCTGATCTTGACTAAGCCAATGCTCATGTGTTGTGCTGTTCTTGAGTCCGTGATGGTGCATGTGGCTCCGTTCAAAAGAAGTCAGAATTTAGGACACCACTTGGATACTGAGTACCAACGCAGTGATGTCATGTGTAGCTTGTTGGATGATGATAATGAATACGGATATGAAAGGCCCAGAGGATATATTCTTTGCTTGATATTTTCTTATAATGCTCAGGGAATTGGAGATTTTGAGAACTGTACGAAGGTGATGGAGTTACGATTGCAAGAGCATTAACGCGGCAATCCGCAATAAACATCAAGGATGATGATGATGATATGGAAGAACCATGATTTCCTCCTCCATTGATACTCCTTTTCCTGCAAACTCCAGTAGGTGTGCTTTCCTTGTTCCTGCTCTAACATGTTACGGCGAATTAACCCTTAAGATCTCCACCAACTGCCTCATCTACGTGGAAAAGGGATCTGACTTGCAAGAAAATTCCGACTTTCTTGCATGAATGATATCCTATGTATGAGGTTGCAGACAGGTGCAACTAATGTGAGCAAAAGAAAGTAATAGAACATGATAGATCTGCCATGCGTTAATAATCTGGCAATTGGCATCAAATTACTCCGAAGTAATGAGAGGCATAAAGGATTTTGGCGCAGTAGCATTGTTTTTGAACTGGGATTAAGAGATCTTGGCTTTGATTACTAGGTACCTACCCTTAAATCCTCTCTTTTTCGTGGGACCTCCTCTATAATTGAAGAGAAGAGATTTAGGCAGTAAATGGATTTCTTTCACCCTTTCCATGGACACTAATGCTAGAACATATTGCGAGACTTGCTGGTTTAGGTAGTGATATTTTTACAGGGGCTAGAGGAACAGAGCCGCCCATCAAAATTAATTAATGCGCACTCAAAATTAACATCATTTTTTATAATCGAAATGCAAGCCCTGCCCACAGCCCCTATAAGGTGGGTGGGGACGGCCCAAGAATATCATGAAACCCCTTAATCAGAGGCTTTGACACTAACCGCAGGAAAGCACGGCGCCCTTCTCCTAGAAGGAGGAACAAATGCCACCGAAGCTCCACAACCGAAGGAAAGAATTTTCGAGAGACAGAGACAGACAGACAGACAGACAGACAGACAACGGATGCATGTCCTGAGATGGGCTTTTAAGCTCTCATTCTTAAATTTTCAAAACTGACGACTAGTAAACGGTATCCGTTAGATGATGATGGATTGTCTCTCCCGCTGAGATTCAGAAGTTAACATCCGCCTGGTTAGTAGGGATGCGAAATAAATAAATAAATAAATAACCAAATCGAATTCTAACAAGTCAAATTTAAAACATAAGTTGAGGATGAGTTGATTCTCATAGCTCTTTTAGGTAAAATGGTATATGAATATATTAAAAATTATTTAAAATAATTTAGACTAAATAATTTAGAGGGAGGCTGTTTTACCATTACATAGCCTATTTTTCACTTATTCATTCTAAGCTTCACCTAAAATAGGTCAAATTATTTTTAATCTTGTATGTTTGGTTGCCTTTAATTAAAATTTCTATAATTTTTATATTTTTCTTTTTGTTATTTTTATGTATTTTTCAATTTACTTGTATTTTAATATGGTTTTGTTTTATCTTGGTTGGGCATTCAATTTTGTAATTTTTATTGTTAAAAACGGTTCAAACCAATTGACTGAATCATAAAACCGGTTCGAAAAAATTCTATTTGATAAAAGTGTAATGATTACGGTCTAGAGATACAGTGCTCAAACTGAACCGGATGACTTTGATGGTTCGGCAAGCCTCATGGCTGTTGCATTGGAGCAGATCAGTTTGTTGTACGTACATGAGTACATGGAGAACAATAGTCTTGCCCGTGCATTGTTCGGTATGTTCTGCTTTATGGTGTCTTTGGTTATCTTTTTTTTTTTGTATAAACCGTTGGTATCCAGTTGGACTTTATCCAGCTGACTAATCCGGATCGCCCCGGGTCGGCCCATTTAAGGGGTTAAGAGCTCCCCACCGCAGGTGGAACTCGAACTCGAGTCCTACCATTGGGATGATGAGCGCCAAACCACTTTACCACGCTCACAGTGGGTGTGTCTTTGGTTATCTCTTCCATATGAAGAACACCTATTTCAAATTCCTGTTTAAGGACTTGCAGGCCCAGTAAACTCTCAGTCGAGCTCGGGTTGGTCTGCTAGACGCTTGACATGTTTGGGAATTGCATAGCTTTTTTCTTCATGAAGAATCGAGGCTGAAGATTGTGCACAGGGAGGGACATCAAGGCAACAAATGTACCGCTCGACAAGGATCCTAACCCGAAAAATTCAGATTCTGATTTACATGGCTTGATGAGGAGGGGCACCACTCACATTAGCACCGTATTCGCCGGTATGGCCGGCAATTTTTGACACGATACGACACGGCACGGAGTTAAAACAGATTCGAATTGAGGCATGGTAAACATGTTTAATTCAATAAGATATGATTAATTCAATCTATTTAAATATATACTGAATACGTCAATCAATTTAACTCATTTAGATGTGTGTTATTAATTTAATTTGTCAACATTAAATTAGATCGGATTCTTATTGTAATCGCGTTACACGTGTTAAATGTATACATGTATAATCAACGCGTTTAAACGCATTTGCAAGATATCAATATTGACCATTCGTCCTTCTATTCTTCAGGCGATCCCCAAACAAAATCAACCGCTTACTCTGCAATCAATAACAATTGACTGATCCTTGAATAATCCACTGATTCACGCTTTCTGGTTCAATCGAAGAACAAAATCATTAGTAGATGGAATGGTTACGATTGATATTTTGTCTTGATTTTAATTTAGTTTTTATTATGGTCTTCGTAATATAATCGGACCATTTTATAATAAATTAGTTTAGTAAAACCAGTTCAGCACTTAGATGGCAGCTTTCATGACGTCTCCAGCACTTAGGAGAATGTCTTTATCTTCTTGACTGGGTAACTAACTGCGTCTAGGCTTAAGTGCTTTTCATTTATAGATGTGTCTATGCCCCTTTGCCTTCACGTAGAAGGCAACTGAGAAATAAAACCCTTGAAAATGCTGGAGCCACTTGATCCAGAGTGCGGATGCGCCGAGGAATTTATCCTGAAACAAAGTTTGAATGTCCACATCAAAGATACCAACCGACCAAATCGTCAACGCAATGTGTTTGGCTGACCAGAAACTTACATCAGATGACTGATCTTCCAGTTTCATGGTTCCATTCGGTTGACACGCAAGTTTCTTCCGTCTTGATCGTTTGGTTACTTTTTCCCGTAGGCACGCCTTCTCAAGAAGAGAGGGAATCTGATGGACCTGGTTGATCTGAGACTTGGCTCGAATTTCAAGGAAGATCAGGTGATGCGGATAATTGACATCGCTTTTCTGTGCACCGATGTGTCTCTCTCAGTCAGGCCTGCCATGTCTTCGGTTGTGAGAATGCTTGAAGGCGGTGAAGAAGTACACGCAATAGTCTCGGACAGTTCTTTCAGCAAAGATCAAAGCTACGAGGAAGCGGTTTATGACATGGGAAGAAGAGGAGCTAACAGAGACGAGCACCCAGAACTTCACAACTGAAGAACCATTTACATTTTCTACATCTGCAAGAGATCTCTATCCGGTAGTATTGGATTCAGATTACTGGAATGATCGGGATTTGACTATTGAGTCTGAAAAATCCTTGGGGTTGGTCATGCATCAGGTTGGAAGGAAGATGACTTTATGGTTTCACCAATACTTCAGTTTCAGCATACGGGGAGGAATCTTATCATGCAAAGGACTCGATCAGGAATCCTATATCGAACTAGTTGTTTATTCCCCTTACTCTACGTCGATCATTCCATGTACACGTTTGTGTTCATCTTGGCTTGCAGTATTCTTGGAAACAAGTGTGCTTCCTTTATATTCAAATCAGACTAAACATATGTTAATGTACGATATGCTTATCTTTGATGCAGACGGAATCTGTGTGTGTTGGTTGGTGTAAGAATGGCTAAATACACGAGAAAGAATTGGCATTTCATATTCAACAATGACAAAAGGAAAGCCTCATTGGGTGCACTTTTCACTTGTACAGAAGCAAATGGCAAAAATGATCGTGTCGATAAATGACATTGGTGGGAAACAAAGTGCTTATCCACACGAAGTGGATCTATCATCATTCTAATGACTCGAAGTGCAAATTTTCAGATTACCATCATACATATATATATATATATCCAAGGCTTTTCAAGAATGCCAAACAGTCTCCAAGATATTACACTAGTAAGTTGTTCTTACAGTAATTTATGTAAGAATTTAGGCCTTCATATATACATATATATAATTCTTGTCCTCACTCAGCCCAACTCCGAAAGCCCATGTTCAGTTTGGTTGGCCTTGGGAGTTCTCATTATATATATACATATATATATATATATATTACCTCTCCCAGAGGGTGAAAAATGGTCTGGGACGATGGATTTTTTAACAAATTGACGATCCCCAGTTTTTGGGATCAATTAAAATCATTTAAGGAGAGAAATTATGTGGGAATAACCTGGAATTCATTTTTCTAAATTTCACAATTGAAGATAATATGAAGTGTATAATTACGAAAAGAAATAAATGAAATAATTATCACCGCCGGTGATGGTATAGCGGCGTACGTTAAAAAAAAAATTTAACAGTATCTTTGTTATAGCCGGCGTACCGTCTCGCACGGTGAAATAGGTTTTTTTTTTTTTTTCTTTTGGACAGCAAAAGATTGGGAGCTGAATATACTCCTTGGAATCACTGCAACCTATATGAACTCTGTTTCCATGATTCATTTCCCATTATGGTATAATCGAAGTCCCCCAGGCAGGTGTAGAAGCTCAGGTCAGTGTCCTCATCAGGAATGAAGGGCAAATGTTCAGCAGGCAGATGTCTACCTGTGTCTTTCTTTACTGCTTTGTGGACTCGATTCGACGGAGCAAGAACCGGGAAATTATGTTTCGAGTGGCGCATGCAATCCGACTTTCATGTTTCCACTGTTGAAGAAGCTTGGCATTCAGCATGACGAATCTTGCCTAGCTGGGGCCTTCACCATATGTGGCGGCATGAGAGTTCATTTTCTGCATTCGTTTTCCACTCTTGTAATTCTATATCATCTCGATTTCCTCTACGAGGAAGTGCATCAGAAGTGGTCTAGTTTGCTCGATTGATACGCGCTCATGAGTCATGACTACACGTCTGTTCTCATTTCTCCTTCGATGCTTTTTTTCCCCCTTTTTTCTTTCTGTATTCGCAAACTGTAACTCTGCTATCTGTCTTGCAGTTATCGATTTTGCCATCCACGAACATTGGAGATCTTACACAGTCATGGTAATCTCTTCAAAATTAAATCGGTATCTGTCCCTATATTATCAATGCATAAGTCTTCTTGAGCGTAAAGTACTAGCGATCAACAACAAAAACTCCTTCAAAGGAATATCAAAGAATGTAATCGGAATTAAATGACTTGGCTGTTGAGGGTAGAAATCTGTCCTCTCGGAGTTCTGGCATATATTCCAGTGAAATTCTGTGGAACTATGGGCCTTGGTGATTGTGGATGCCTTCGTACGTTGTTATCACGTACCTCGGGTCTTCTCTGTCCCTCTCGACTCTCTTCTTCACCGAGCAACCTTCAACTACACACTTATAGTAGTTCCTGCAATTCATAGCATGGCATATATTATCATCAGAGTTTTGCCAATGTGAAGTTTCAAAATCCTATATCTGAAAGTGAACCAGAAATCTTGTCTTTCGTGTTTCAACCAAAACCGAAACTGAATGGTATCTTGCCATTCTCTGAAGGGAAAATTAGCCACAAGGAGGGACAGAAGCGAAAGCGAACGGAAGCAATCCCTTATTTGTTTAAGAGACCTGATCCAGAACTCGGTACAAACCCAATTTGAAGACAAAGTCCCTCTTGGATTCGGCTTTGGCTTGATGAACTGAATTGAACTGATACAAGCCTAGCTGGATCAGTATCCGGGTTTGTAGTTTGCTAAAAGTAGGTTTCTTACCGAGACTCAAGTAGACTGGACATTCGGAATAGGATGACTAATCACAGAAGATGTTCCGATAGCATCTACACAACAAGGAAACCTCAAGTGCTGCTGTACCTCGGATTCGGGCTGTTCTTGACCATCTTCTTCCCATATTTCCTCCACTTGTACCCATCGTCCAGAATCTCCACTTCGGACTCTGTTCTGAACGCAACCCTTTCTTTAGCATCCTTGTTCTCCCTCCCGCTCTCGCCTGTCAATAACAAACAAAGAAGAAGCAGATCATTACCCATGTAACAACACGCGATCATGTCACGCAATACGAAATTAACCAAATATATCGGCCTGGTCTACGCTCGCGCAGTTTTCCGAGTGAATGGCGATGATCGCTCACCAGAACTCTGTCCTTTGTGGAGGGTATCATTTTGGATCGGGGCGTCGATCTCTAGGTGGTTCTGTGGACGTTCAGGTGCCATGAGAGCAGGATCCTCATCCTCCAACCACTCCTCAAAAGAAAAGAACTGATCCGAGAGGTCTAAGTCCGACTGATCGTTGAATTCCATCCCTGGCGATTCCGATCAATGATCAGAAAGTGGTATCAGACATTTTTAGAATCTGCTCAGCTTACTCGTAGATTCTAACAAGTTATGATGAGCTTAGAATGTATGTTTCTGCGGTCAGTGCGTGCCTCATATATATATATATATATATGTATGTATGTACCCAATATCATGTAGGGCGGCGGCTTCCTCACGACCTTCCTGCAGCATCAGAGGAAGCTTCAATGATAATTCTGATTTCAAAATCCGTTTGAAAATCATTATTAATTGCTAGGCTGTCCTCCACGTACTCTGCCACGGCAAGACACATACAATCGTTCGGTCTTTTAACTCGGAGACAACATGGACCACGATAAGGAGATATTACACGGCTTCCACAGCCCAATTGGCATGGATTGACGATTTCTCGGACTATATTAGACATGTGAACGAGATTATTTACATGTGTCTCCTGTTTATCGATCAAAGTGAAGAGGACTCTAGACAGTAGACATTTCAAAGGGGCAACTCATGAAGCTTTTTTGGGGACCACAGAGAGGAGGACTTGGAGAAGACTAGGTGAGAAACAGGGATTGGCGAGTGTATACGAAAAATGGGGTCAAGGTCCTCGTGCTTTCGAGCTTAGATGGGAGCGTCCTCCACGGGGAGGAATTCATAGTCAAATGTGACAGTCACAATTAGATTACCGACTTAAATCGGTTAAGATAGTTCGACGTCTCTTTTTTTTAAATAAAATTTTGTGTTTTAAACTCTTAAATTGAAAGAATTTATATTTGAAGAACTCTACCCCTAATGGGCCGACCTAACTCGATATGGATCGGTCATAATCCAATAACATAATTTACCCCTCAGTAAGCCGACCTGATTCGGGTTGGATTAGTGAGAATCCAATGACTTGTGGATGCCAGCTGTTTATATTAGGGGGAAAAAAAGAAGAAGAAGAAGGAGGAGGAGGTAGTGACAATTCGATTCACTCATTATTAGCTGCACACTAGAGAGGAAATTCGCATGGATGAGAAAGGGGGGAATTTGATTGGGTGATGTCGTACTCGATTCTAGAACGACGAGAGGTTTCATGCCTTAAGGGACTTGCTCGTGCCCTTGTATTCGCCCCTTCTTTTTTTTTTTTTTCTGTTTATCGTATTGGATTGATTATATTACAATAAACTAATGGAGTCCACATGTGGAAGGAAACTGTTACGATGAGCTCAATCTGTCTATTATAATTATTGAAGATAGAAAGTCTAATTAGAATTTTGTTTCAGGTGCAGCCATTTGATTAGTTCTTAATTTATGAAATAATATGTTTACATTGTATTTTTAATGTCAAAACCTCATATTGATTATAAAATACACCAACTTTACCCCAAAAAAAAAGAATGAAACTAAAATATTCTACAAACCGTTTTATTTAGAGGTGGTAAATCGTGTCGGCACAGCACAATAAGACAAGGGTGGCTCTAACTTGACCCGATAGCACAATAGTCTTCTTTGATATTGACTTTTTTACAATTATAAGTGAGTTCACAAAAAAGTTTCTTCTATCATTCAATAGTGTCTGATATTCTATTAGATTTTTTTTAATTTCCCTAATCGGGCTATCCAACCGACCCAGCCTAGGAATCGTCGGCTCAGCACGCCCAATAAAACATTACCAGGCCGTGTTGGCACAGCACGACAAGTCTCGACCAAGGCATGGTGTGATCTAGTTTTATTGATATTTATTTATTTTGTATTTACCGGATTTTATAACAAATTTCATATTGTTTTCAAATAAGAAATCTCACATTTTGATACATATTACTAGAAAAATTCTGTGAGGATTCAATTCAAAGTTTTCTCATAACCATAGCGTTCCTCGAATGAGACCGCCAGGGTCGAGAAACAAATTTATTCTCCAGTAGGGTTCTCATTGAAATGGAAAAAGAGGACTCTAAAAATATGTGTACATACTAATAAAATTTGACATATATATTTTTTATTTGTCTCTTCTCCATATTCGCTTATTCCTTGTAATTGTTTTTCCTAAATCCGTGACTTTTTTTTTTAAAATCGAAAAAGGTTACCTTCAAATTACGATTTTTAATTTTTTAAACACTTTGGGGGTATTAGATTTGACAATGATTATTCGGGTAGGACGTTCTTGGGGTTGCATAAGTGCGACGGAATTTTATTTTATTTTATTTAGCATAAATATTTGTAAAATTTTAATTCATGCGATACTGTAATATAATAAACTTTACAGTCAAATATTGTGATAGATTGTATTTCCGATTTTACTTAAAAATCTAAATTTATACGAGAAAAAGCCCCATTAAAACAATAAAAGTGGACTAAATATTTTGCGCGTATTATATAATCAACTCATTATAAAAAGAACCAATAACATAATGACACGTACATCTCTCAGGACTGTTTTCTTGATTTTCGGGTTTCTTAAATATTAAAAAAAAGTATACATGTTCTAATTTTATTTATTATTAAATGAATGAGTTGGTTGTATAATACAGATAGCTCATAAAAATGGGTTAGAGAAAAAGAGGGAACTGCCTTTAACTTTAAAAAAAAATTCAATTCTGCTATTTAAACAAGATAATGAAGTTGAAATTTAATCTCAGAATGACAAACATGTCCGCTCACGAGGTTTTTTTTTTTAAATTGTAAAAATCATTTTTGCTCACCACAATATCATTTGATCTTTTCTTATGCTACACGCGCAGAGGTTAAAAAATACAAGATGAATTGGTTTTCATTTTCGGTCCGGATCATTCGGCATCTACAAACTTAATAAACTATAACTAATTCATATTTAAGTTGAATTTGCCCATTTAAGGAGTAAAAACAAAATTTTTTATATTTATAAAATTTGAATTTAAAATTTTTTGTAAGAAAAGAAGTGTTAAGCCTGTTAATTAAGTTATATTTTCATTTTTAATTATAGGAAGCATAGTTTTAAAAACCAAATTGGCTTGGCCGGTTGGACCGGTTTAAAGGGAGCCGGCCATATGCCCGGTCCGATTCCTGCAATTATTACATTTGCAATTGAACTTAGGTTTGACCCATATGCACCGGCCGGTTCTACAAAATATAAGCGAACCCATAGAAACCGGTGGTCAAACCGGTCAATTGAAAAAAAAAAAAGGGTCAAAGTTCAACGCAAGCTGTAGTGCACTTCCTTCCCATTTGAAACCCTATTGCAGACTTCAGAAGCAACATCCGAAGGCAGCTTTGATGAGGGGAATAGCGGATGATAGGAACGGTGGCGACGACGCCCATGGGAACGGTGAATGATGGGATTGGTGTCAACTATAGGAACGACGGAGTAACCAAAGAGAAGCAAGCTGTGGAGACTCTCAGATCTCTCTTGCTTTTCTCTACCTTTTTTTAGTTCTTCACTTTAAAAATTTCTATTGATTTTTTTTATGGCTTCCTTCAGTAAAATAAATAAATAAATGGTTCAACATATTTTTTTTCATTTTATAAATTGAGAAATTATTTTTCATAACTATTAATACGTGGGATTTCATGTTTTTTTAATTTATATGATGCATTATCTGGTTTTTGGATTTTAATTTTATTTTTTTTACATTAACTAAAATATTACCGTGGTTAATTTGATAAATTGAAGTGATTTATTAATATTTAGGATGTGACATTTTAACTGAATATTAATATTATATTATATTATATTATTATCATTTTAAAAATCTAATTAGACCCATTAAACTCTCAATTAGACACAGAAACCTATAAATTCATATATTAACTGATTTTCAATTAAGTCCCATTAGAAATTAGAAAAGGAAGGGAATGATAGTTGACTATTCAAAGTCAACCAGCCCACGCGACAAGGCGAGACCACCCCATAGCACCAAAGCTGTGGAACCAAATTAAAGAAGTCTACAAGACCAGGAGTGTTCATATTACATCTGAATAAAGAGGCTTTGGTCTTTTTTTTTCCTTTTTAAATATCTATATGTGAACGCGTGCATGTGTGTGTGTGTCTCAGTTACAATATAGATGGGTCAATCGTTTTCGTGCACGTAGATTAAAAAATTGGAGCTAAGACTACTAGTACATGTCTCATGGTTCAAACTATAATCAGATAAATTCGAGTCTTTTCACATTGATCAAATTTTTATATTTCTAATTTTCTTTATTGAGCACAATCGATTCCAGTAATCTTGCTGGTATTCGATGATATCGTACTGTCTAGCACAAGAAAACATCATTCTTGAATCGAGTGTCATCCTGTTCCTCATGCATTTCAAATTTTGAGTTCAAATCAGTTTAAAAGGGATGAAAATTGCATGCATGGCACATGAAGTCCACCGAGAAACTTGTTAAATCACCGAACTTTAAATGTTGACAATGCAACTGTTATTGTCAAATGTCGTGCACGGATGGCCCACATATTCTCGGGAGCAAATACATAATTTCATTCCTGGAAGATGCTCTCTATCCAGATGTTGGGGCAATAGATCACAGATGTTGCACGATCGAAGCAGGAAAGTGATGATCAGGTTGAGCAAAGCAAAGCAAAAATAAATAAATAAATAAAATTGAAGCATCTAGAAGAGATCTAAACCTTACATGGTGAAGCTCGTAAAATTGGAAGGTCTGAACCCCTAGCAAAGCCCTATGAAGAAAAATTGTAGTAGAAATTGTGAGTAATTGCCCAATCTATCGAGCGCGATAGGGCCCAAAGGCTAGTTGTGTGCTTCTTTTTTAATTTTAATTGTCGGGTTATACCTATAGTGGTCTTGCTCAGATGACATGTTCTTTGGCGTAATGGTGCTCTTTTCTGTGTATAAGAATGCACATGTATGCCATTTTTCTTTCAAGCGACCTAGGAAATGGTCTCTGGATGTGGATCTTCATTATATGCTTTTCAGGGCAAGGCAAGTTCTACGGTTGCAGCAGCCCTTGATCCTGAGCCTGACTGGGAGGTGAGTTATTCATTTTTAATGCGTCTTTCTTTCAAACGCCTGTGAGAGAACCTGTTCTCAGTTCAGCATTATCTATGGAATGTGGCATTTACTTCAAACGTAATCGTCATAATTATGCAACTGAAACTTATAATAGGTTCCTAAAGAGAATTATATTTAAAATTCAATTTTCTTAATTGAATAATTTGAGGAATTGATAAAAGAAGCGTAGCTGTAACACTAGAATGTTCAATCTTAGTAAGTCACAAATGGGTGAATAATCTAATCCAAATTTTGCTGGTTAATGAAGTGGTATCATCTGCAACTTACTTTTGTCCTCGCTTATATGGTGGAACTTTTTTTCCGCTGTAATTGTTTGAAGGTCCTGGATGCATGTTCTGCGCCAGGAAATAAGACCATTCATTTAGCCGCTCTCATGGGAGGCAATGGAAAAATTATAGCCTGCGAGCTCAGTGAGCAGAGGCAGACAGGTTTGCACCAAACTATCAGGCTTTCTGGCGCTTCTAGTGTCCTTCCAACCGCTTCCTCAAATCACAGTCCCTGTTTCGGAAAACCATCATCTTAAACCAAATGATCAGCAGTTTAATTGAAGTTACTTGATCATCCAAGTGGATTTATGCGTATTGGAGTTTTTTTCGTGTATGACGTTCAGCCATCTGTGATGTTTTACCTCAAAAATTAGAGCTGCCTATGCAGTGTTGTGCTAACAAAAAGCTTCATGCATTTGTAGATCCGTGCAATCCTTTTGGATCCTTCTTGTTCTGGTTCAGGAACTACTTCCAATAGATTAGACCATCTGCTTCCATCCTATAATACAAGTACAGTTACAAATCTTTACCGAGCTCTTAAATTTCCTCGTGTATCATCTGTTCACTTCTAAATTCTAATTTATTGATTGAAATTTCTCCCTATTGAAAAAAATCCAATAGAATTTCCGCATACCTCCTTTTCTCGTCTGAATTCATGCTCACCTCATAAACTGCCGCAGATACACCAGACACCGAACGACTCAATAATCTCGCTTCTTCCCAGAAGAAGGCTCTCGCACATGCATTATCCTGTTGAGTCTTTGCCCCTTCATTATCCATATTTGAAGGATCTCGCTCAAGATTTTCTCTTCTGACAATGAATTGCGCTTCACAGTCCCAGCAGTTGAAAGAGTTGTATACAGCACATGCTCGATCCACCAGATAGGGAACGAGGATGTCGTGGAGTCAATTCTTCCCCTCGCCACATCTCTGGGTTTCCAACTCGCAGCTCCCTTTCCCAAATGGAATCGGCGAGGCCTCCCAGAGTTCAGTGGCTGTAAGTGCAGCTCATCCACCGTATTACGCTACATAAAATGGAAACCTCTTTAGGCTGATTATCAGCTTTCTTTGCCATGTTTTTGCAGCAGAAAATCTTCTGAGGACCGACCCAGTGGAAGACAAGGAGGGTTTCTTCATTGCCTTGTTCGTCGGAGAAAACTATGAAATCAAGTATCAGTCCCAGAGCCATACCAAGGAAGAATCATTCTCCGAGGGAATTACGTGCGTGAAGACCAGAGGAGAGTTCATCCATCCACCACGGGGAAATGTTTCAATCTCCTGTTTGACCTGACCGTCTAAAATGACTGTATATAGATTCTCATTTCGTGGGACCAGAGCCACATAGTTGGACTCAGATATAACAGTTTCTGTCTACTTTATGCAATGAATCTGCTGACAATTCGGCCTCGAAATCGTTCCTCCAACATTATGTGCAGTCAATACGTGATTTACCGGGAGCCGACATGTTGCAGCATATCTGAAACATTCAATCTGCTTTTCTCTTAGTCCGCCATTTTCAGTTTCTTCTCATCGCCATGCTGGTGCTATGATGTAAAATATGTCCATAAGAACAATTTAAGAAGAAAACATTCTTATTCATTAATAATCCATTACACCCTTGGAAAAGACTTACATAGGCCGCACACCTCATGCCGCGTAAGTAGTCACAATGATCTATTGAAACACACACACACACACAAAACAGTCGTAGGTGGACATAGAAAGCTATAATAGGAAACCAACGAAAGTAATCATGCAATCTTCACTTCGATGGTCTTGGGTTTCTTGGCCTACGGCGGGGGCAGCTTCTGCACGGTCACTGTCAGCACGCCATCCTTCAATTCTCTAGAAATCGATTGGGTGTTTGCATTCTCGGGCAGCACAAACTCCCTCTTGAACTTCCCAAACCTACGCTCCATCCTCAAGTACTTCTCCCCTTCCTTCTCCTCGTCCCTCTTCCTCTCTCCGCTGATCCGCAGAACGTTGCCATGCTTGACCTGAACCTCGATGTCACCCGACTTGCGCCCGGGCATGTCGATGGCGAACTTATAAGAGCCAGGGGACTCCTTCAGATCCGCAGGCGTGGAGGCTATCACCATCGGATCACGTACGTAGGCCCGAGAGGGGGCTTTGGAGGAGGACCTCTCGGATGGAACCACCGGGCGCGGTCCCATCATGCAGAGCAAATGGTAGAGGTAGACAAATCCGAATTGGTCGTACAGCTAAGGTGCAAGAAGTACTCCAGAGGGGGGTGGCGGCGGCGTAGGTCGGGGCAGCGAGAATATTACCTTGATAAAGAAAATGATAGTGGCGCAGATGAGTTGGCTCCAATAAGAAATGATTTGTGGAAAAAGTTGGTCACACACAGATCAATTCCGAGTAAGCGTTACTGAAAAGGTAATAATAATCATTTACCGGACTATACAGATATAGTCCTATTGGGTCATGCCTAGAATTGCCACCTCTACAAGAGATGACTTCACTTGGGAAGCCCATGATAGCCCCAAGCCCCCAAGCTCTAGGAATTCAGATAGGTCTCCGTTTAAAGGTTTCGGTAGACATTATGGGTGTACTCATCAATATTCCCAATATGAAAAAAGGATTGGTCTATGGTTGATTCAGTAGCAATGGCAAATAATTAGGCATTCGGATCCAATCAATAGAAGTTGATACTTAGGTGGCATTTTTTTAGTTTGTAATTTTGTAGATTGAAATCTTATTGTAAAATTTCTCTCACATTTTCTAGAGATGTACTAGAATAGTGGGTGGGAGAGAGCGGGGGACCTGTTTGGCTAACTCCTCAAGAACGGTACACAGGTGTTTCGGCCACCAAGCTATTGGGTTAATCCTAAACTTATCAATTTGGGCCGAGCCGCCCGTGATTCATGCTTGTCTTTTGACCACCAAGTTGCTAGGTTAATCTTACACTTGTCAATTCAAACGGCCTGAAAATCCCAGCCCAAACAAGAATATTTTATGCTTTAGAGACTCAAATCTGCCCGAATTATGCAAATAATTAATTTTTAAAAATAAATGTAAATAATTGTATATTTTAAAAATAAATTTTATGATATAATTGATTTATTAATCTAAATTTTGTATTAATCTGAATAAATATTAAAATATCTATTAAAATATAATTATACGTACTTAATTAATCAATTTTTAAAATTTTCTCATTATTTTCTTTTTATTATAAAAATTATTTTTTCACACTTTTAAGCCAGTACGGCTAAATATCTCAAGGCAGCCCAAAAACAACTTGCTAGGCACGACTTTTTCAAATGTGAGTTCAAATTTTGTGAATCCAAGATGTAAGTAAAAGCATGCTAATGGCTTCTCTTTGTACATATCACTCGCCAAATCCTCAATATCAGTAGTAGTAAACATATTCAAGTGCACATTTTTAAGAACCCTCACCTTCTCATCCACATACCTCGGTTTAAGAGTCTCACAAAATACCCTCCGTGATGTATAATAGCATCGATAATCTACTAGATACTAGCACTACACATCAGAAAGCACAAAAAATTACTCCAAAGTCAAACCAAAACAACATTCAAAACAAATCAACTACTTAAACTCTAATGTTGATACATCAATATGAACACCATGAACAGGAAATATAATGTAGAGAAATTATAATTCAATTAAACGACAAAAAAACATCAAGAAAAGAACCATCTTCGCCGCTATCGTGTGCAATTACTATGCTACTGGCTTATTTTAAGGGCTTAACACATATATGTATGTAGTGGGGTTTTACTTTCCTGTTGGACTTTTCTAAAAATATGTTCAGCAATTATTAGTAAGAAGTGTTGCCAAAAGTTGGTATTTATCTTATGACTCAACAATTTTCATTGGGACTGTACAGGCAAAACTGATGGCTACTGATCCAGAGAAGTTTCTTATACTCCAGAAAGATGCTTCACAATCAACTCTTCATAAACTTTTAATGAAAAAGAAAGTTAAATCCGCTGATAATTTGACAGCTTTTCATCAGACACATGGTCTGTGGTGTATCCTCTTAAAGCCTATCATGTTACTTTTAAATTAGTACAATTCATTGTGTTGATACTATAGTTCCAAACTGATGAAAATCGTACAAAATCCTAAGAGACTTGATTTCCATCTTGTTCGACGATTGATTGGCACATGGTGACTTCTTGTTCAAGGTTCATGATACATTTCACAAAGTCTACTCTTTAAGCCTCTGCTGATGACTAATGTTTCATTTAAAAATAAGGCTACCCAATATGATTAGTTCCTCCAGCAATTACCATTTTATATTTGCTTTGTCTCTCTACTCTCAGCTTATTTTTGTCAATATTTAAGAATCTTCACAGCTATTGTAAAAAGTGTCATTATAATATATTCCTGATTGCATATGGATCATTGACGCGAGGCTGCATTTCAAATTTTGGACTTTTTAGCAATAGCAGCAGTTACTTGTGTTCCTGAATTATAACACAGATGTGCTGAAACCCCAGTATGTCCGAATAAATACGCTGAAGTTGGATGTTGAGTCTGCTATACTAGAATTGGGGGAAAATGTCAAGGTATGCTTAGATCATTGCATAATATTTATAACTGCATGGAAGTAGAAGGTGTTAATAGACCTCGGAGATGCAAAGTATGGAAGATTCTGAGGATGAGTGTGAGCTATTGCCCACATTACTGATATGATCCCTCTTGTTTTATCCATGTATAGTTATTTTCTTCAACTTTGGATCCTCAATCATGTCCGATTGATTCTATTATATTTTCAAACTTGTATTTACAATTCATGCCGGCTTCATATTTATCATCTAAAAGATCTTGTTCAATACTCTTTCTCTTTTTGATGGGATTGCATTTTGATGATTGAACCTTCTTGTTTAACAGGTTCAGAAGGATGGCTTGGTCCCTGACCTGTTAGTGCTCCCGACTAATACCAACTTGCATGATCATGCACTTGTCTTGAATGGAAATGTCTTTATGCAAGTAAGTCTTTGAGCTGTCAAATGTGTGCTTTTTTTTTGTAATTTTAATTTTTGGGTTATAGCTATTATGGTCTTGCTCAGATGACATGTTCTTCGGCCAAATGGTGCTTTTTTCTGTGTATAAGAATGCACATGTGTGGCATTTTTCTTTCAAGCAACATAGGCAATGGTCTCTGGTTGTGGATCTTCATTATATGCTTTTCCAGGCAAGGCAAGTTCCATGGCTGCAGCAACCCTTAATCCTGAGCCAGACTGGGAGGTGAGTTATTCATTTTTAATGCGTCTTTCTTTCAAACGCCTGTGAGAGAAGCTGTTTTCAATTCAGCATTATCTACGGAATGTGGCATTTACTTAAAATGTAATGATCATAATTATGCAACTGAAACTTATAATTGGTTCCCAAAGAGAATTATATTTAAAATTCAATTTTCCCAATTGAATGATTTGAGGAATTGATAAAAGAAACATAGCTGTAACACTAGAATGTTCCATCTTAGTAAGTCATAACGGGGTGGATAATCTAATCCAAAATTTACTGGTTAATTAAGTGATATCATCTGCAGCTTATTTTTGTCCTCGCTTATATGACGGAACTTTTTCCCTTGTAACTGTTTGAAGGTGCTTGATGCATGTTCTGCACCAGGAAATAAGACCGTTCATTTAGTCGCTCTCATGGGAGGCAATGGAAAAACTATAGCATGCGAGCTCAGAGAGCAGAGGCTGACAGGTTTGCACCAAACTATCAGGCTTTATGGTGCTTCTAGTGTCCTTCCGACCGCTTCCTCAAATCACAGTCCCTGTTTTGGAAAACCATCTCCTTAAACCAAATGATCAGCGGTTTGATTGAAGTTACTTGATCATCCAGGTGGATTGATGTGCATTAGAGTATTTTTCGTGTATGACTTTCAGCCATTTGTCATGTTTTGACTAAAAAATTAGAGGTGCCTCTGCTCATGATATATTTTGGTGGCCGACATGGTTTGAAAAATGCGACCTTAATTACTGTTAGATATCCAAGTTCTGCATGGAGATTTCTTCAAGTTGATTCCCAGGGACCCACCATACGCCAAGGTAAACCTTTGGTCCTTTTTCACTTCATATTGGTGATTGATATTCATGATCATTTTATGCATCATTATATAATGGCAAGCTGCTTGTCTTTCTTCTTAGCTTATTAGGAAATATTTGCCTGAATGCATTATACATTTGCAGTGTTGTGCTAACAAAAAGCTCCATGCTTTTTAGATCCGTGCAATCCTTTTGGATCCTTCTTGTTCTGGTTCAGGAACCACTTCCAACAGATTAGACCATCTGCTTCCATCCTATAATACAAGTATAGTTACAGACCTCCTTTTCTCGTCTGAATTCATGCTCACCTCATAAACTGCCGCAGATACACCAGACACGGAACAGCTCAATAAATTCGCTTCTTCCCAGAAGAAGGCTCTCGCACATGCATTATCCTGTTGAGTCTTTGCCCCTTTATTATCCATATTTGAAGGATCTCGCTCAAGATTCTCTCTTCTGACAATGAATTGCGCTTCACAGTCCCAGCAGTTGAAAGAGTTGTATACAGCACATGCTCGATCCACCAGATAGAGAACGAGGATGTCGTGGAGTCAATTCTTCCCCCCGCCACATCTCTGGTTTTCCAACTCGCAGCTCCCTTTCCCAAATGGAATCGGCGAGGCCTCCCAGTGTTCAGTGGCTGTAAGTGCAGTTCATCCACTATATTACGCTACATAAATTGGTAACCTCTTTAGGCTGATTATCAGCTTTCTTTGCCATGTTTTTGCAGCAGAAAAGCTTCTGAGGACCGACCCAGTGGAAGACAAGGAGGGTTTCTTCATTGCCTTGTTCGTCGGAGAAAACTATGAAATCAAGTATCAGTCCCAGAGCCATACCAAGGAAGAATCATTCCCCGAGGGAATTACGTGCGTGAAGACCAGAGGAGAGTTCATCCATCCACCACGGGGAAATGTTTCAATCTCCAGTTTGACCTGACTGTCTAAAATGACTGTATATAGATTCTCATTTCGTGGGACCAGAGCCACACAGTTGGACTTAGATATAACAGTGTCTGTCTACTTTATGCAACGAATCTGCTGACAATTCGGCCTCGAAATCGTTCCTCCAACATTATGTGCAGTCAATACGTGATTTACCGGGAGCCGACATGTTGCAGCATATCTGTAACATTCAATCTGCTTTTCTCTTAGTCCGCCATTTTCAGTTTCTTCTCATCTTCCAGCAACCGCAGAGAATGCTGGTGCTATGATGTAAATTATGTCCATAAGAACAATTTAAGAAGAAAACATTCTTATTCATTAATAATCCATTACACCCTGGGAAAAGACTTACATAAGCCACACACCTCATACTGCGTAAGTAGTCATAGTGATCTGTGGAAACACACACAAACACACACATAGAAAGCTATAATAGGAAACCAATGAAAGTAATCATGCAATCTTCACTTCGATGGTCTTGGGTTTCTTGGCCTACGGCGGGGCAGCTTCTGCACGGTCACTGTCAGCACGCCATCCTTCAATTCTCTAGAAATCGATTGGGTGTTTGCATTCTCGGGCAGCGCAAACTCCCTCATGAACTTCCCAAACCTACGCTCCATACTCAAGTACCTCTCCCCTTCCTTCTCCTCGTCCCTCTTCCTCTCTCCGCTGACCCACAGAAAATTGCGATGCATGACCTGCATGACCCGAATCTCGATGTCACCCAACTTGCGCCCGGGCATGTCGATGACGAACTCATAAGAGCCAGGGAACTCCTTCAGATCCGCAGGCGTGGAGGGTATCGCTCTCGCATCACGTATGTAGGCCCGAGAGAGGGCTTTGGAGGAGTACCTCTCGGAGGGAACTACCGGGTGCAGTTTCATCATGCGGAGCAAATGGTAGTGGTAGACAAATTCGAATTGGGCGTACAGCTAAGGTGCAAGAAGTACTCCAAGGGGGGTGGGGGCGCTGCTGGCGGCGGCATAGTGCGGGACAGCGAGAATATTACCTCGATAAAGAAAATGATAGTGGCGTAGATGAGTTGGCTCCAATAAGAAATGATTTGTTGAAAAAGTCGGCCACACACAGATCAATTCCGAGTAAGTGTTACTGAAAAGGTAATAATAATCATTTACCGGACTATACAGATATAGTCCCAGATATAGTCTTATTGGGTCATGCCTAGAATTGCCACCTCTACAAGAGATGACTTAACTTGGCAAGCCCATGATAGCCCCAAGCTCCCAAGCCTCTAGGAATTCAGATAGGTCTCCGTTTAAAGGTTTTGGTAGACATCAAGGGTTACATATAATATGACTCTGTTGCGTCTGAACAATCTATGGGTGTACTCATCAATATTCCCAAAATGAAAAAGGGATTGGTCTATGGTCGATTCGACAGCAACGGCAAATAATTAGGCGTTCGGATCCGGTCGATAGAAGTTGATGCTCAAGTGTTATTTTTTTAGTTTGTAATTTTACAAATTAAAATTTCATTGTAAAACTTCTGTTATCTTTTCTAGAGATGCACTAAAACAGTGGGTGAGTGAGAGGGGGACTTGTTTGGCTAACTCCTCAAGAACGGTACACAAGTGTTTTGGCCACCAAGCTGTTGGGTTAATGCTAAGCCTGTCAATTTGGGCGAAGGCGCAAGATTCATGCTTGTGTTTTGACCATCAAGTTGTCAGGTTAATCTTAGACTTGTCAAATCACACCCACCATGTCGGCACGGTACCAATCTCGAACGGGCTGAAAATCCCAATTTAGGCAATAATATTTCATGCTTTAGAGGGTAGGTCTGACCCAAATTATATAAATAATTAATTTTAAAAAATAAATATAAATAATTTTATATTTTAAAAATAAATTTTATGATATAATTAACTGATTAATTTAAATTTTATATTAATTTAAAAAATATTAAAATATCTATTAAAATATAATTATACAGATGTAATTAATGCATTTTCAAAATTTTCTCATTATTTTCTTATTATTATAAAAATTATTTTTCACACATCCAATATCTACGGCCCGAAAACACCTTGTTAGGCATGGCTTTTTCGTGCTATGCTTTTTGGGCCGTGCCAAATTTTAACAACTCCAATTAATCTTGCTCTTGATCCAAATGAATGGTTGATCTTGCTATGCGACCATTGCATGTGCCACGAATTCAAGCAGGAGAACTATGGTATCGTGCAGCATACCACCGGCGGGTAACATGAGCACACAATGCTAAAACATCCTATCAATCGTGCACGCTAATAATGGTGATCGCAAAACAGAAGTATATGAAATAAACGGTGGCAACCTGCACGAGTTTTTCTATGAGGGGTTGAAAGGAAGGGAAAGAAAAAAGGTAAATGATTTGGAAAACTATAAATTTTAATCACTTTATCAATTTTACCATAAATTTCAAATTTGATTAGAATGATGAATAATTTTTACTGTTTCTGTTAAAAAATTGTTAATTTTTGTTATAATGTCTATTTTAACATCAAATTTCAAAATTTCCGGTTCTACGACTAACTTTTATTTTTTTGATTGAAAATTGGGGGGAGTGAGGACCTCAGATCCATCACCTAGTGCAACAAAAGAGGTAATGTGTGGACAGCTGAATTAGAATAATTAGTTGAATTTATATGAGACAAATTGAACTTGGGTCATCCTTCTCTTAAGTCAATCCGAGACAAATTAGCTAAACCAATCTTGGTTGAAGGCATAAATTTGCTGAATCATCGGTGATATGCAGTAATTGAGGCCTTAGCATACCCATTTGATTTCGTCCAAGAAAGTCTATAAAATTGAAGTATAGAACAGTCAATTTTTTGGCGATCAAAGAAAAATCGTCGTAGTCATAGGAAATGGAATGGAACGATTATATAGAGGACTAAGCTTATAGATAATTTAATGCAAGACTAATTTTTTAGTTATTTTTCAATAAGAAAATTTCTTGACTGTTGTTACATTACGAATTGTAAATGATCTCCTTTTGGGAAATGGGCACTAGAGTTGAGGTTCTTTGGCATTCAATATTTCTGTTAAAAATGAAAGTAAGTGGTAGAATTAGAAGTTTTGAAGAGATTTGATTCCTTTTTGGTTAGTTTACTCTTCTATTATTAGTGTTTTTATCTAATGAGTATAGCACGTGGTATACATATCATGTAAACAAGTGTTTTGTATAAGTATCTAATGTTTTGACATATAAATACCAAACTAATGTATTGGATAATTTATTACTTTGTGAGATGTGTTCTTATGATATATCTATTATATGTATATATTTATTTTCTTAATAAAAGAATCATTTAACTTATGATATATTGTATATGTTTTTAATAGTTGTTAAGCACCTTAGGTTGATGTTTACAATACCCCAGATATTTGTATGTGTTTTTGTTAATGTGCTACATACCCAATGTCTAACAAGACAAAATTAGAATAATATGTATTGTTAGGGGAAATTCCTGAATAGAATAAAATATTAGGGTGTAATTGCAAGTAGCAGGTAAAAAATTCATATGGGTGTCCTAACGGCGTCGTTTGACTATGGCAGCCAGTTATTTTCCCCCTCTGCTTTCCACGTTTCTCTCCAGTTGTCAGTTGACTGGAGTTGGAGTAACCATGGCTCGAGGGAAGCCGCCATCGGGCGCCTCCAAGAAATCACGACTCACAAAACTCAGCAGCGCTGAAAGGTCAGCATACTTTGCCCGGAGAGAGGCCGCGAAGGTCCTCCGGAGAGTCCTCGAGGGTGACTCCAGACGCCGGGCCGTCGGCTCCATTAAGTCCCTTGTCTACGGCCCTTCAGTCCGGAATAAGAAGGCCACTTTCGCTCTGGTCTGTGAAACTCTAAAATGTAAGAATTTACATCTAGCATTCAATTTTCTGTATGTCTCCGCAACATAGTGCTGTTAGTGTGATGGAAAGTTAGTTTTGCTTGGGCTGTTAAATATTGGAAAACTAGGCTGAAATTTAAGGGATTAGATTGTAACCTTGAGATTCTATTGCTTGAGTTAGTCTAAATCGTATCTGAGAAGAACGTGCTCTCTTATTCAATTCGAGAAGCTGATGAGTTTATCAGTTTTTCTAGCGCCAAATTTTGTATTCTCAAGACTTCCTTTAGTTTTGCTAATCAAATTGACTTCCTTCAGTTCCAAAATATAGCTATTTTTCAGTGATGTAGGTTAACATATTAATTTTTTAAAACAAAAAATGATAGTGTGATGCTCAGGGTGAAAACTCTTCAAGTTATGTTCTTGTTGCAGATCTTCCTATTATCAGGAATGTGCTGGAGAGTGCTCGAGTACTTAATGGAAAATGGAAGGTATGACTATGCACATGGAAGTGGTGTACTACACCTTGAAATGGAAATTATAAGCTAAATAACATGGAATAAAGCCGTGCATTTCTCTTTGATACAATGCCAACATGAAAAGCATAAGGGGGTCATGACTCCATGAGGTTGGATTGGTAACTCCTAGTTACATTTCATATAGAAGAAAAGAAGGCAAGTTTTGTTGATTCCTCTGACGTAATGTCAGGTTTTTATTGAGAGTAGTAAAATGCCGTAGATAGGTTGTATCCATTGAAATAATGTTTTCTTGTCATTTAAGATGCTTTGGGTTTATTGCATAGGATTATGAGTAATTTGTGCTGCTTGTCTATTTGTATTTGTTGAAATAACTGCCTATCTCTTTCTTGTGAATATTTATCTGTGTCAATGGATTTGCACTCAAGTGATAGTTGTTGCTGCTGTCACAGAGACAATTGGAGTTGGTTTACATTGTTACATATGATGTCCTTTTCGGGCAGGTAAGCAATGAATTTCTAATTTTGAGTTCAGAGAAAATGTTGCTTTAGCATCAAGCTTCGTTTCAATCTTCAAGAGAAAAATGAACAAATATGGCCTTGGGTTGGCAATATGGATGGCATTTCGGTGGGGATAAAAAAAATACAGAGGTTCAAGTCCAAGGAAATAAGTATATGATTTTGAATTTTTCAAGTCGATTATGAAATTTCATTGTAGTCCTTTGGGATGATTGCATGTGCTTGGTTTGTGTCCTGTGGCTTTCCATCTGTTGCTTTCTTTTATGAATTTGTAGCTGGGGCCTTTTCTCTTAATGTTGTTGGCATGCTTGCGCAGTTGCAAATTTGAGCAGTGCATCCGCTATGCTGCTGGCTTAGTTTATGGGGTTAACACATATAGTTATGTGGTGGGGTTTTACTTTCCTGTTGGACTTTTCTAAAAATATGTTCAGCAATTATTAGTAAGAAGTGTTGCCAAAAGTTGGTATTTATCTTATGACTCAACAATTTTCATTGGGACTGTACAGGCAAAACTGATGGCTGGTGATCCAGAGAAGTTTCTTATACTCCAGAAAGATGCTTTACAATCAGCTCTTCAGAAACTTTTAATGAAAAAGAAAGTTAAATCCGCTGATGATTTGACAGCTTTTCATCAGACACATGGTCTGTGGTGTATCCTCTTAAAGCCTTTTATGTTACTTTCAAATTAGTACCACTGATTGTGTTGATACTATAGTTCCAAACTGATGAAAATCGTACAAAATCCTAAGAGACTTGATTTCCATCTTGTCAGCATAACTTTTTGGTAGTGATGGATCCTAGTCTGGTCAAAATATTACATGGTAATAGAGTGGGTTTATAATGCTCAAGCTTAGTGACTATAAATTCTATACTCAGACATGGCATGGTTTGAGAAGCCCACCTCATGGTCATTTTTCTTTTATCTTGGTTACCGAAAGAGAAGCCTAACTTGGGTCAGTTATTATGCATGGGTTATACAAGGGCACATGTCAAGTGTGGGACACATTGTCACTTGAAGGTAGATGCCCAAAGTTGTATTTTCAAATTAGAAAATCGATGGGAAAACCCTGAGAGTGTGAGAGACTTAAAGTCCACCATCTATTTAGACTTTAGAGTTGGCAATAGGTCTAACCTTTTATACATGAAGAAGAATTAATTATATATTACTCTGTTGATTTTTTTAGCATTTATAGAACAATCATTTGGTGTGAATATCTCAAAAGGCGGCTTTGTTTATTTGATTTTTGTTTGACAATTGATCGGCATATGGTGACTTCTTGTTCAAGGTTCATGATACATTTCACAAAGTCTACTCTTTAAGCCTCTACTGATGACTACTGTTTCATTTAAAAATAAGGCTGCCCAATATTATTAATTCCTCCAGCAATTACCATTTTATATCTGCTTTGTCTCTCTACTCTCAGCTTATTTTGTCAATATTAAAGAATCTTCACAGCTATTGTAAAAAGTGTCATTATAATATAGTCCTGAATGCATATGGATCATTGATGCAGGGCTGCATTTCAAATTTTGGACTTTTTAGCAATAGCAACAGTTAATTGTGTTTCTGAATTATAACACAGATGTGCTGAAACCCCGGTATGTCCGAGTAAATACGCTGAAGTTGGATGTTGAGTCTGCTATACTAGAATTGGGGAAACATGTCAAGGTATGTTTAGATCATTGCTTAATATTTATAACTGGATGGAAGTAGAAGGTGTCAATAAACCTTGGAGATGGAAAGTATGGAAAATTCTTAGGATGAGTGTGAGCTATTGCCAAATTACTGAGATGATTCCTCTTGTTTTATCCATGTATAGTTATTTTCTTCAACTTTGGATCCTCAATCATGTCGGATTGATTTTATTATATTTTCAAACTTGTATTTACAACTCATGCCAGCTTCATATTTATCATCTGAAAGATCTTGTTCAATACTCTCTCCTTTTGATGATTGAACCTTCTTGTTCAACAGGTTCAGAAGGATGGCTTGGTCCCTGACCTGTTAATGCTCCCGACTAATACCGACTTGCATGATCATCCACTTGTCTTGAATGGAAGTGTCTTTATGCAAGTAAGGCTTTGAGCTGTAACATGTGTGCTTCTTTTTTTCTAATTTTTTTCTAATTTTAATTTTTGGGTTGTAGCTATAGTGGTCCTTTCCAGATGACATGTTCTTTGGCGTAATAGATCTTCATTATATGCTTTTCAGGGCAAGGCAAGTTCTATGGTTGCAGCAGCCCTTAATCCTGAGCCTGACTGGGAGGTGAGTTATTCATTTTTAATGCATCTTTCTTTCAAAGGCCTGTGGGAGAACCTTTTTTCAATTCAGCATTATCTATGGAATGTGGCATTTACTTAAAACGTAATGATCATAATTATGCAACTGAAACTTATAATAGGTTCCTAAAGAGAATTATATTTAAAATTCAATTTTCTTAATTGAATAATTTGAGGAATTGATAAAAGAAACATAGCTGTAACACTAGAATGTTCAATCTTAGTAAGTCATAACTGGCTGAATAATCTAATCCAAAATTTGCTGGTTAATTAAGTGATATCATCTGCAACTTATTTTTGTCATGATGGAACTTTTTCCCCTGTAATTGTTTGAAGGTGCTTGATGCATGTTCTGCACCAGGAAATAAGACTGTTCATTTAGCCGCTCTCATGGGAGGCAATGGAAAAATTATAGCCTGCGAGCTCAATGAGCAGAGGCTGACACGTTTGCACCAAACTGTCAGTCTTTCTGGTGCTTCTAGTATCCTTCTACCTGCTTCCTCAAATCACAGTCCCTATTTTGGAAAACCATCTCCTTCAACCAAATGATCAGCAGTTTGGTTGAAGTTACTTGATCATCCAGGTGGATTTATGCATATTAGAGTATTTTTCTTGTATGACATTCAGCCATTTGTGATGTTTTACCTCAAAAATTCGAGGTGCCTCTGCTCATGATATGTTGTGGTGGCCGACATAGTTTGAAACAAGTGACCTTAATTACTGTTAGATATCCAAGTTATGCATGGAGATTTCTTGAAGTTGAACCCCAGGGATCCACCATACGCCAAGGTAAACCTTTGGTCCTTTTTCACTTCATATTGGTTATTGATATTCATGATCATTTTATGCATCATTATATAATGGCAAGCTGCTTGTCTTTCTTCTTAGCTTATTAGGAAATATTTGCCTCAATGCGTTATATATTTGCAGTGTTGTGCTAACAAAAAGCTTCATGCTTTGTAGATCCGTGCAATCCTTTTGGATCCTTCTTGTTCTGGTTCAGGAACTACTTCCAATAGATTAGACCATCTGCTTCCATCCTATAATACAAGTATAGTTACAAACCATTACCAAGCTCTTAAATTTCCTCGTGTATCATCTGTTGACTTCTAAATTATAATTTATCGTTTGAAATTTCTCTCTATAGAAAAAAATCCAGTAGAATTTCTGCCTATCTCCTTTTCTCGTCTGAATTCATGCTCACCTCATAAACTGCAGCAGATACACCAGACACCGAACGGCTCAATAAACTCGCTTCTTTCCAGAAGAAGGCTCTCGCACATGCATTATCCTGTTGAGTCTTTGCCTCTTTATTATCCATATTTGAAGGATCTCGTTTAAGATTTTCTCTTCTGACAATGAATTGCGCTTCACAGTCCCAGCAGTTGAAAGAGTTGTATACAGCACATGTTCGATCCACCAGATAGAGAATGAGGATGTTGTGGAGTCAATTCTTCCCCTCGCCACATCTCTGGGTTTCCAACTCGCGGCTCCCTTTCCCAAATGGAATCAGCGAGGCCTCCCAGTGTTCAGTGGCTGTAAGTGCAGTTCATCCACTGTATTACGCTACGTAAAAGGGAAACCTCTTTAGGCTGATTATCAGTTTTATTTGCCATGTTTTTGCAGCAGAAAATCTTCTGAGGACCGACCCAGTGGAAGACAAGGAGGGTTTCTTCATTGCATTGTTCGTCAGAGAAAATTCTGAAATCAAGTGTCAGTCCCAGAGCCATACCAAGGAAGAATCATTCTCCGAGGGAATTACGTGCGTGAAGACCAGAGGAGAGTCCACCCGTCCACCACGGGGAAATGTTTCAATCTCCTGTTTGACCCGACTGTCTAAAATGAATGTATATAGATTCTCATTTCCTGGGACCAGAGCCACATAGCTGGACTTAAGATATAACAGTTTCTGTCTTCTTTATGCAACAATTCTGCTAACAACTCGGCCTGGAAATCGTACCTCCCGGTTATGTGCAGTCAATACGTGATTTACCGGGAGCTGACATGTTACTACATGCGTGTTGAGATTCAGTCTGCTTTCTCTTTGTCCGCCATTTTCTGTTTCTTCTCATCTTCCAGCCACCGCAGAGAATGCTGGTGCTATGATGTAAACTATGTCCATAAGAACAATTTAAGAAGAAAACATTCTTATTCATTAATAATCCATTACACCCTTGGAAAAGACTTACTTAAGCCACACACCTCATACCGCGTAAGTAGTCACAGTGATCTGTTGAAACACATACACACAAAACAGTCGCAGGTAGGTAGCATCAGAATTTGGAACATCGGGATTTCCTTGTCCGCACCTTCATACCACAGCCCATAGAAAGCTATAATAGGAAACCAACCAAACTAATCATGCAATCTTCACTTCGATGGTCTTGGGTTTCTTGGGCTCCGGCGGGGGCAGCTTCTGCACGGTCACTGTCAGCACGCCATCCCTGCATACTGCAGAAATCGATTCGGTGTTTGCATTCTCGGGCAGCACAAACTTCCTCATCAACATCCCGACCCTCCGCTCCATCCTCAGGTACTTCTCCCCATCCTTCTCCTCGTCCCTCTTCCTCTCTCCGCTGATCAGCAGCACGTTGTCATCCTCGACCTGAACCTTGATGTCACCCGACTTGAGCCCGGGCATGTCGATGACGAACTCGTAAGAGCCAGGGAACTCCTTCACATCCGCAGGCGTGGAGGCCATCGCTCTCGCATCACGTACGTAGGCCCGAGAGGGCGCGTTGGAGGAGGACTTCTCGGACGAAACCTCCGGGTGCAGGTCCATCATGTTCTGGAGAGCGGAGAAGATCGGGGAGTCGAAGCCCATCATCCTAAGATCCATTGCTCGTCGATCCAACGTCACTGTTTGCTTCCGAGGTTGCTGCTACTTCGCTGTTCTCTTTGTTCTGATGATTACAGAAGCGAGGGGCTATCAGCATTTATAGGATTAAGATAGAAAGGTGTCGAGGTGGCAACCGAGTGGGAGCTTCTAGGAGATTCTGGGCCTCTCGGAACGCTGGTCTAGAAACTGATCCGAATATCTCCGGAGGCAAAGTTCCAGAAAGTTCTGGATCCAGTGATCGATCTGAATCTTGATTAAATCATAATGGGCTCAGCCGAGAGGCCCAACCCATAAGTTCAGTGCGCGAGATGCGGTGCGGAGCAAGTGGCAGGGGTAGACCGGTCTGGGTCGGTCATATATATAGCTCAGCTGCAAGAACTACAAGAGGGGTGGGAGGTGGGGAACAGTGACAATATTATCTTGATAAAGAAAATGATTATGGTGTTGATAGTATAGCTATGTTGCGTCTGAAGCTCCAAACTATGGGTGTACACATCGATATTCTCAAAATGAAAAAGGGATTGGTCTATGGTCGATTCAGTAGTGATGGCACATAATTAGGCATTCGGATCTAGTCAGTAGAAGTTGATGTCCAAGGTGGTATTTCTTTTAGTTTGTAATTTTATAGATCTAAATGTCATTGTAAAACCTCTTTTTTTTTTATCTTTTCTGCATAGTTTTAAAAATCGGATTGGGCTGGTCGGTTTGATCAGGAACCGGCCAGTCACTTGGTCCGATTCCTATAAAAATCCAATTGCACATTCAAAGAGGTCAATTCTGATTGAACCGGTCAATTCTCGGTCCGACCAATAAACCCAATTGAACCGATAAAAAAACTGGCCAATTTAAATTTAAAAAAATAAAAATTTATTATAATATACTTATTTTATTTCACTATACTTATATTTACATTTTTTGTTAAACTTTTGTTTAATATGATGGTTATATTAATGATTTTTTTTTATAAATCATATTCACATTATGAATTATGTAAATTTATTAGTAATATGATATTATTAATATTATTTATTAAATATGCGGTTTAACTTATTAAACCCTTAGTTCAACTCATGTACCTATACCTATACCGGTCCGATTTTAAAAACTATGTTTTTATGAGATGCGCTAGAATAGGGGGAGGGGACCTGTTTGGCTAACTCCTTAAGGACGGTGCGCAGGTGTTTCAGCCACCAACTTGTTGGGTTAATAATCTTCAGACATGTCAATTTAGGCCCGGGTCCCCCAAGATTCGTGCCTTGTGTTTCGGCCACCAACTTGTTGGTTTAATCTTAAACTTGTCAATTCCGGTTGGGCCGCCTGATATTCATGCCATGTGTTTCGGCCACCAAATTGCTAGGTTAATCTTAGACCTGTCAATTCAGGTTGGGCCGACACATTCGAGCTGTGTTGCACAGCACGAATCTTGGCGGCACCAAAATCCTAGCATATGTATGAAATATTTCGTGCTTCATGGCTTGGGCCTGGCCTGAATTATTTAAATAATTATTTTTTTAAAAAATAGATTTAAATAATTTTATATTTTAAAGTGAATTTTTATGATATAATTAGACAATTAATCTTAATTTTATATTAATTTAAACAAAAATATTAAAATAACTATTAAAATATAATTATATATATAATTAATCAATTTCGTAAAATTCCTCATTATTTTTATTATAAAAATTATTTTTCGTATTTTGGACCAGTATTGCTTGATACTTCAGGTGGTACGAAACCTCAGTTCAGGCATGATTCTTTCCCGTACCAAAATTTGAAACCTCCAATTAATCTTGCTCTTGATCCAAATGAATGGTTGATCTCGCTATGCGACCATTGCATTTACCACGAATTCAAGCAGGAGAACTATCGTATTGTGCAGCGTACCACCGGCGGGTAACATGAGCACACAATGCTAAAACATCCTATCAATCGTGCATGCCAGTAATGATGATCATATAACAGAAGTATATGAAAATTGGGGGGAGTGAGGGCCTGAGATCCATCACCTAGTGCACCAAATGAGGTACGATGACGGTTCAGATGTGTCAACAACTGAATTATAATAATTAGTTGAATCTATCTGAGATAAATTAAACTTGGGTAATGCATCTCTTAAGTCAATTGGAGACAAATTAGCAAATGCCGATCTTAGTTCAAGGCATAAATTGGCTGAATCATGGGTGATATGTGACATTGAGGCCTTAGCATGCCCATTTCATTTCATCCAAAAAAATCTATAAAATTGAAGTATAGATTAGTCAATTTTTTGGCTTAAATGGATAAAAGAAAAATCGTTGCAATCAAAGGAAACAGAACAATCATATACAGGACTAAACTTAGAGATAATTTAATCTAAGACTAATTTCTTGGTTATTTTTCGATAGAAACTTTCTTGGCTATTGTTGCACTAGGAAATTGTAAATGACCTCCTTCAAGGAAATGCGTACTAGAGTTGAGGTGTACACGTTTGTCAATATTTAGATTAAACAAAATGAAAGTTTAAGGTAGAATCAGAAAAAAAATGAAATTTAAGGCTAAAATTATCATTATTACTAAAATTAATGATTTTTTGAACAAAAATGATCGATTTAGAAAAAAAAAATAAAAGTTGTAACTATTTTATTAAATTTAAAATTTTGTGGTAGAATTAAAAATAGTAAAATTTTATGATTTTTTATATCATTTACCACCCAAAAAAAAAAAGAAACAAGTAGAGTATGTGACACCAGTGGCAAGTTGGAATTCATGATTATGAATGAGGATCGTTTTAATGTACATGGTTGCTCTTTCATTGATTATGTACAGTTAGAAGCTGCGTTGTGGACTCTAGAAGAACCCAAAAACTCTTGAAAAGGAGGCCCTTCTTCCGATTCAGCAGAAGATATGTGTCATCTTGGCACACGCTCGAGCATCCACCTGTTACGTGTCACCCGCCCCATCTCCCTTATATACATTCAGACACACGTCACTCTCTGTCCTTCAAAGAAGTTCTGTGTACTCTCAATCATACACTTTCCTAGGAAGAAAGGAGGAGGAGGAGCAGCAGAAGAAGAAGATGGACCTGAGGGAGATAGGGATGGACTCTCTGCTCGCCGATGCGCTCCACGACCTCCTTGACTTATCTGATGAGACCCCGGAGACGAAATCAATCCATCATGCTCCATCCCGTGCCTATATCCGGGACAAGAAGGCCATGGCTGCCACCCCCGCTGATGTCCTCGAGTACCCTGATTCCTATGTCTTTGTCCTCGACGTGCCCGGCCTCAAGCAGGACCAGGTCTGTATCTTACTTCCCTTTTTTTCTCCATTTTTCTTCCTTGGTTCTAGTCTTTACTTCCTCATTAAAGCCAAGTCAAGGTCCAGGTGGAGGATGGGAACTTGCTGGTCGTGAGTGCGGAGAGGAGGAGGGAGAAGGCCGAGAAGGAGCACGTCAAGTACGTCAGGATGGAGCGGAGGCTCGGCAAGTTCCTTAAGAAGCTCGAGCTGCATGAGAATGCGGACAACGAAAATATCACGGCTACTTACAGGGATGGGGTGCTCACAGTCACAGTGCCGAAAATGCCACCTCCCAAGATGCAGAAGCTCAGGACAATTCAGGTGCAAGTCGGGTTGAAGCATGACATGGGATCCATGTTTGATAATCTCAACCTTGCGCAGTTACATACTTTTATTTGTAAAATGTTGTGACAGCTTCTTTCTGATGAAAATGGGAGTCCACAAGTTTGATGTATATATGTTGGATATATGTAAGTATCATCTCGACATGTTGCCTGTAACTCTTATGTAAATTACATATATAGATATTGGCACTCTCTAGAGAAATAGTTTTTCTCGTACAAGGTGGGCGCAGCTGAAGTTTTTCAGGTTTACAATCTCTTTAAGATGGAGGATGAGCCCAGCTAGTGGTGGCAGGTCGAGGTCTTGATGAAGCTGTCCCTTGGGGACTGACCATGCGCAGGTCTGATTCAGCCTAGCCATGATGTGGACTTGGATCTTGTCCATCCTCTTGATTTGCCTCGGTACAGTTTATGAGACCCAAAGATCAGGAATAATATATATCACTTGGTCGTGATAAGACATAGGGTGATTGATTGTAGCTAATGAATAAAAAAATTCACTAAGTTCGAAGGTGAGAGAGAAATGGTTTAGAAATGGGTATGTAGGGTGTCCCATGCATTTTTGGCTGTGGTGCAATAATAGAGAAGGGGGAGGAGTCCCTTGCTTACAGTGGGAGACTATCAATTTGAAGCCAAGTTTGACAGTTGGGATTGGGACTATACTTACCATCATCAGCCGAGAGAGTAGCAAGGGGAGAAGTGCCTGCTTACAGTGGGAGACTATCAATTTGAAGCTATGTTTGATAGTTGGGACTGGGACTAGACTTACCATCATCAGCCGAGAGAGTAGCAGGGGAGGAGAATGCAATCGAATCAGATTGGATGTGATCATAAATATCAAATAATTCTAAAACAAGTTTGAATATATGACACCATAAATGATAGTTTTAAGAATTTAACTTTTCATGAACATAATCAGAGATATTAACAGAAAAAGGGATTAAGAGTAGCCATGGGACAAGAAGAAGAGTCAATAACACCGAAAGCACAGAGAGAAATCCAAGGTTAGCTAGAGACAGAGGCAAATCAATAGAACCCTAGATGATGAGCACTAGAGGAGAGCCCAAGTGCCTGATACCATGTAAGAAAATAATTTATGCCTTCATTTGAAAATGAGTTGGATTAAACTTAAATAGCATTGAAAACAGACAAGCACAATTACATCATTGCCCTTATTAGGCGTACAAGACATGTATCTAATATAGTTCGAGAAGTGGGTAAAATAGAATGTATATATATATATATCATCCAATAAAACATGATTGAATCATTCTAACCAAAATGTGTTTAAACATGTATTGAACCTATTTGGCCATTTAACCTATCTAGGTTTGTGAAGTTTGTGTTTTTCATATTAATCGTGTTAATTGTATATTAATATAATAATCAACATAATTGATAGGTCGTGTTTGGCTCTCCTACTTCTGACCTATTTCTATACTAGTTTAGAGTATTACGATATAAGTTTATTTAGATATGATATGCTAATATACAACATGGATTATTGGTTATACTTACACCCAAGTTGCAAGAGATACAATTCATGTCAATGTAATGTAAAAGGTGGAAAATCAAAATAAAACATTTTGCCTATTGAATTTTTCTTAGAAAAATATTCATGCTAATAAATTAAGTGATTTTTTTTTGCATTCATTAAAAATATATATATTTTTGCATCTATCTAATTTTTAGAGAATTTTCCTAGAAGAAGAGTGAAAAGATCATTAAATAAATATTTTTGTTAAATTTCTAAATATTAGTTATGTATAAATAAAAAAAAATTAATCACAAGGAGCAGAGTGAAACAAACGGCAAACAGTCGGGGGGCAGAAAGTGAACCGTGAGGCAAACGAAACTGACGAAGAGAGGAATAAATAGCCCCACAGAGCCCGGCAAAGTACAAAGCTTATCTTCTCTATTCCTCAAGGGTTTCCTAGCCGTCTTCACTACCCCTCACCGAGAGGAAACCTTAATTGCTCGACTGCTCGCAGCTCCTACCGGAGAAACCATGGCGACTCAAATCAGCAAGAAGAAGAAGGTTTCTCTGTTCATTTTTCTTCTACCCTCTCTTCACCGGCATCCGTTCCACCAATCAAAACATCTAGCGAAGCGAACATATTCTGAACATCAAGCTTAGACTCCGAACAGCTTGAAAATTATGTTGATCTTTGTCCATCTTCTTTAAAATGTCCAGCTACTTGGTTAACGGTAGAGCAGCAGGAGATCTTTGTCCGTCTTCTCTAAAATGTTCGGCTACTTGGTTAATCGTAGAGCAGTGGGAGCGACCAATTGGCTGTATTTACCGATTATGATTCAGTTTGAGACATATTTCTATTTCCCGTGGTTATGTCGTACTGCCCTTTTTATTCGTCATGCCTATGTATTAGGAAATCGGCTTTTCTTTTGTGGCTTTTAATTAGTTGATGGACATGAGATTTTGGGCCATTGCAATATCAGCGATCATTTAGTTTTCTGTCATCGTCAATATCAGGATTGATAGGTTTTTTTTAGGGATCCAGTTATCTGAAATGGACCAACTAACTGTCTTTCATTGATTCAATTGCTGGGGATGGTTTCTTGGCGTCACATCAGCTTCTGACGTGGTTTTTCATGCTTTTTGAATTTGAACAGTTCGTGGCAGATGGAGTGTTCTATGCAGAGCTTAATGAGGTTTTAACCAGGGAGCTTGCTGAAGACGGTTACTCTGGGGTGGAAGTAAGGGTCACCCCTATGCGCACTGAGATCATCATTAGAGCTACCCGTACACAGAATGTTCTTGGTAAAATTCTCAGTTTTCTTACATAATTTTCATGTGCATTTGTTCTTTTCGGTTTTGAATGTCCCTGAGAGGAGATTGAAATGACAAGAATAAGTTGTCTGTAATTAATTTGTGATTGACAACTTGAAGGATGAGTTAAATCTTTCTCATTAGACGTAAGGGAAATAATCCATATTGGCTGTTTATATATTTATCATCATTTTGTAAATCCCTTCTCATATCTGTGGATTGACCATTTATTCTCTAGAAACTGATATAAAGTTGCCATTTTTAGGTGAAAAGGGCAGAAGGATCAGGGAGCTGACTTCTGTTGTCCAGAAACGTTTCAAATTCCCCGAGAATGGTGTTGAGCTTTATGCTGAGAAAGTCAACAACAGGGGTCTCTGCGCCATTGCCCAGGCAGAGTCTCTCCGATACAAACTCCTTGGAGGCCTTGCTGTCCGAAGGTACATCAGTGCTTTTCTCTGCATTGGTCTATATTGAATAATTGTTCTCTGTCCACTCTTCTTCTTGTGCTTCGACTATTTTCTTTAAGTAGCTACTTTGATTGTGATTTTCTGTCCATTTATGCCTGCCATAATATCCATGTTTCCATGCAGGGCCTGCTATGGTGTCCTCCGATTTGTGATGGATAGTGGTGCCAAGGGTTGTGAGGTACTTAACCAACTCTTTCTTTCTTCTTTCCTTCTAGCCCTCATCAATTTAAGATGCTCTTAATCCATGCTCCCCTTCTTCTGTAGGTCATTGTGAGTGGAAAGCTGCGTGCTCAACGTGCGAAGTCGATGAAGTTCAAAGATGGGTATATGATATCCTCTGGCCAACCCGTAAATGAATACATCGACTCTGCTGTCAGGCACGTCCTTCTCAGACAGGTGAGCAATTTCCCTTTTCTGATATTTGTTTTCATCTTCTTTCATGCCTTCACCTGCCATTTATTGATTCGGGTCTTATCTCGTTGTACTGGATTGCAGGGAGTGCTTGGTATCAAGGTTAAAATTATGCTCGACTGGGACCCAAAGGGCAAACAGGGACCAAAGACACCACTGCCTGACTTGGTCACCATTCATCCCCCGAAAGAGGAAGAGGTATACATTCCACCAATTCCGACCACCGGTATCGAGGTCCCGGTGGCTTGAGCTAGAGTTCTCTCCTCGGTTGTTTCGGTATGTGGGTTAAACTGAAAAATGTCTTGCTGTAGTTTTGCATCAAGAGTTACGGCCTTCTCAATCTTTAGTTTATGAATAGAATGCTGTTACAATTTGATGACTGTTTGATTTTGCCACCAGTTCCATCAGTTATTTGGTTCCTTCATCTATCGAAGGAATCAGCAGTGCCATGTTTTGAGCATGGGTTTAAATCAAGATCATTTGAGAATGCGCTGAGGACACAGTTTGAGAGGCAACATGATGCACAGCATGCACTTTTTTGAGTCGACCTTCTTTGAAACTTCACTAGAAATTCATATGTTACACCAAGATTCCAAACCAAATACCCAGTAGCATTTGACTACGTACGCTGATATATATTTTTATTTTCAATAACATTTTTTTCAGATTTAGAAAACTTCAGAGTAAGCCAAGTATTTTTCAAGTACATTAAAATCTCTATTTTTTTTAAGGATAGAGGAATATCCTCGGTTGAGATAATTTGGTAATTTTTTTCCTTAAATAAGTTTTAATTGAAATTTTTTTATATTGGGCAAATTTCACCCTTTTATTAAGCTGATTTTTTCAAATTGAATTAATTAGATATAATAACTTCTCATCCTTATAATTAAACTAAAAATAAAAAAGAAGTGGTCTCAAGCATGTATGGGAATGGTCGAAATCGACCGCCAGCTCCCCATGGGCAGTCTGTCGACGTGGGTACTTGTCGTGAGGCCCCCTATGAATAATCATCCATGCTGTGGTCTTTTGCATCCTCGTTTCAAATGTAGAATTTGTCTTTCCTTTCTATGACTACTCCTACTTTTGTATAGCCCTCCTCCTGGGTCTTTTCAGTTAATAATATAAACTTCCATACCAAATTCCTTGGAATCAAGTAGTCGATTACTCATATCATGTTTGCCTGCCTTGATTTGTGCCTTTGATTCTGGATACACTCTGTGTATTCAGCAATATATGTATGTATACCCTCTCCGGATGTACTGTCAAACGGAGCATAGATCATTAACAAAGCATGCTACTTAACTGTGTACAGTACCTACTTGACTGTTAAAACGATTGGACAATAAAACCTTCCTCCAGTATGCCACATGACATCGTTTATGGAGGAGAATTAAATACTTTCAACTGTAAAGGTTTCCGGCAACACATGGCTCTGATACTTGACAGGTTCTTACCGAAAGTCAAGAAAGTTCTGATATGAGTTCATGGACTTAATAAGAAAAACACGCCAACTTGAAAAGGACAATTTACAAAATATAGAAGAAACACATCCAACCCATACCATTTTCACCCGTGCTAGCAATGGGATCATAAAATAAAAAAGAAATTTAAGAAAAATTAATTCCGATATTCTTCAGCTAAAAGAGGCGTCTTCCTTAATCTGTTTTTCTGCCACTTAGAGATGAACAAAGAGAGACAAATCAGGTTCAAAAACTATCTGCACATATGCATGCATTCTTCCAGAGGACAAGCACACACAATTTTACATCTCCAGAAGTTCAATTAGACCAACTGATGATGTCTATCATCATACTAATAATAATAATCTCTAACGATTGCAGGTCCACACAAAGAAGGTGATGTAATTTCACTAAAGAAACACATGGCAAAGGGTAGATAACAAAAAAGTCGTACCTCTACAGGATTACTCATTCCATACCTTCAGCGACCATCAGTGGATGTGAATGAACTAGCAAACCCGGCCGGGCGAGTGGGTATGCTCGTCTGGGTGCTCTCCCTGCTAGCCAAGTATGAGGAGGACGACTCATCTAGGTTGCTCATCCCCTCATACTCTTGCCACTTCTTGAGAGCCTGTGGGAGGGTCATGTTGAGGTCAATTCCATAAATATCCTCAGCATCAGGCTCAGCAGGCCTCCATAGCTCTACAAGGGAGGACAGCACGTTAACTGCATGGCCCATGTCAGGCCTCTGGTAGGGCTCCCTGGCACAGCAGTGCCCCGCAAGATCCGCAACAATGCCGATGCTCCTCAGAGTGTCCTCATCAATGTCAATAACTGGGTCAATAGCTTTCGGGAAGTTTTCCTGGTTGACATGCATCCTCCGGAACCATGTGACAAGGTGGACACTGTCCTCAGGCTGGGTTTCATCAAGAGCTTTTCTACCAGTGATCATCTCCATCAGAATAACCCCATAGCTAAAAACATCCACCTTTGTTGTCACTCTTCCAGTCACTGCCAAAGTCACAACCATGAGATCATCATAGTGGCATCCAAACAATACCATCACTTCTAATACAGAAAAGAGATCCCCATCATATCAACAACAACAATAATAATATAACCCAAACGAGAAGAAATATTGCAAATATGGGAAACTGGCAGCGGACTGGATAAAAGTGATCCATTCAACATTAAGTTGGATAAAAACTTCAAGTTTGTGAAGGAACCACATGCCAGCACACATAATATTATATTATTGTGATGAAGCTTTAAAATGACATAGTAACCTCATCAATGGAGTCTGATTGTGTCCGTGCATTGAAATTTGTCCATCTTATGATATTCAGGAAGCAACACTTAGAAAACTAAGTGGACAATAAACAAAGGGAAGACTGTGGAGACAAAAAATTGGGTGCCAACCCACCTATCAACATTAAGTTGGATAAAAACTTCAAGTTTGTAAAGGAACCGTGTGCCAGCACACATAATATTATATTATTCTGATGAAGCTTTGAAATGACATAGTAACCTCGTCCATGGAGTCTGATTGCGTCCATGCATTGAAATTTGTCCATCTTATGATATTCAGGAAGCAAAACTTAGAAAACTAAGTGGACAATAAACAAAGGGAAGACTCTGGAGACGAAAAATTGGGTGCCAACCCACCTAATGATGATCTTGCCAGTCAACAAGATTAGTTAGTTATTTGGAAAATTTTTGCATCAAATCCAACTTAGCAAACAAATTCGTACTTGGATCCACAGCAATAAGTAGAAAATATAACTGGTAAAAAGACTTACCTGCATATTCTGGTGCAAGATATCCAAAAGTTCCAGCAAGGCAAGTTTCAATTGAGCCTTTTCCTTCAGGAGCAAGACGGACAAGGCCGAAATCTGACACTTTAGCCCGCATATCATCACCCAGAAGAATGTTGGAAGGCTTCAAATCACGGTGAATGAATGTCTGATGAGCTAGAGAGTGAAGATACTCAACACCACGAGCAACATCCAAGGCAATGGTCAGTCTTCTGGTCCAATCAAGTGGCTTCAATCCTTCCTCTTTCCAATAGAATAGATGCTTACTCAGGGTCCCCAGGGGCATGTACTCATACACGAGAAGCCTCTCATTCCCATCCAAGCAATAACCAATGAGAGCAACCAAATGCCTATGGCGAACCTTAGTTAAGACTGCTATCTCAGACTTGAATTCAGTCAAACCTTTTTTCGAAACCACAGATGACTCCATCCTCTTGACAGCAATCTTTGTCCCATCATGGAGCTCCCCCTTGTATACAGTTCCAAAACCACCTCTCCCGAGTATGTTTTCCTCACTGAAGTTGTTAGTCACATTAGTCAAGACCTGAATGGATATGACCATATTACCCACTTCTACCATATGAACATCTCCAGTCTTGCCATTGCTCTGACTCTGGGTTTCACTACAGTCACCATCCCTGCTCGATCCAGCAACACTGATTTTTACCCCATTCTGATCCCCAGAATGGCGAGGATGTATAATCATCAAATCTTCTGGGCTCTGTACTTTACCAGAATTCTCATATCTTCTATTCAACAAGCAGAATACCAAAAACCCAACTAAAGATACCCCGAAAACACCACCAACCAAGGACCCAACAATCACTCCAACACTAGGTTTCTTGTCACCCCCGGCAGATGGAGAATTTCTGTTAGATGGAGAATCTGTTGATGCAGGAGGACCTGATGGTGGCTCAGAAATATTTTTGCCGATGTCAGGATTTCCTTCTGTTTTTAAGCTCACCCGATTGACGAAAGCAGGTATTGGACCATGCAGCCTATTGTTTGAAACATCAAGCAATTGAAGATTAGGCAATGTTGTGAGTTCAGAGGGGATGGTACCAGTGAGATCATTATTAGCAAGCACCAACTTCTGCAGCGAGGTAAGCAGAGAATAGTGGGGAGAAATAGTGCCAGTAAGACCCATTTTTTGGAAGTTGATGACAGTTATATTTCCTCCAGTGCATGTTATCCCAGCCCATGAGTCACAGGGATTATTCCCCTTCCAATTCTCTGCAAATTTAACAGGGTAACCCATTGACTGAACAATGGTTAGCAAAGCAGTAACTTGGGGATCACAAGCAACACCTGGTCTTGGCAAGCAGAAGCTATTTCCATTTGACATATCAACAACAACTGAGGAGCTGAAATTTGGGGTTGGACCCTGAAGCAAGTTATTTGTCAAATTCACAAATTTAAGGCTTGGAAGTTTCAGGAGAGAATCAGGAACAATGCCGGTAAGCTGATTATCCCGCAAGCTCAAAAACCATAAGTTCTCCAAGTTTGAAAGCTCGGGAATTGGACCAGAGAATTGATTCTTGTGCAACCAAACTTCCCGTAGCTGGGTCATGTTGGCTAATACCTCAATAGTCCCATTGAGCTTGGTATTGCCATTTTGACCATTTAACCAAAGAGATTGAAGAGATGACTGAATGAAGCCTGAAGGAAGCTCACCTTCAAGGTTATTCATGGCCAATTGAAGCTCAACCATACCAGGAAATTTTTCTGCAGTTATGAAGTCTGGGATTTTCCCAACCACATTCGCTCCATTAGCAGAGAAATTCTGTAGTGCAGTGGCACTGACAAGGCTGTCAGGGATTTCCCATGCTAAGAAAGGGTTATAGCTAAGGTCAATCACCTGCAAAGACGACATCCCTGAGAAGAAATCCACAGATATGGAGCTGAAATTATTGTTGTGGAGCAGCACAACCTGCATAGTGAATATGGAAGAGATTCATTACTCCTGCAACTATAACACACTATACAAACTGTGAAGACAGACACGAAGAGAAAAGAAGACTGCACCCCATCAATGTTGAAACAAACTCTTAGTTCAAATTTTATTCTTAAAAAAGGCAATAACATGCAGAAGAAGACCAGTTTCCAAAATAAAGGTACAAGTTGGTTAAGATAGCATCAAATCGAGCTTTGCTGACTCCTAAGATAACTATTCAGTCATGCTGCAACCACGGAGCTAAATTAACATCATATTTCAAGCATTAAAAAGGGGAAAGCGCCATACCTGCAACTGAGACAAACCGGCGAGACTGGGCAACGCACCAGTGAGCTGATTGTTCATGACCTCGAGCTTCTGCAGGGAGGTGAGGTTTTGGATGTCAGGAGGGAGAGTGCCACTAATGGTCTGACTGCCAATCTGGATCCTGGTCACCCGCCCATTAATGCACTGAACCTTGTCCCACTGGCAGGGGTCAGAGTTTGACCAATCAAGTGATGAAGGTAGCTTCAGACTCTTCTTCAAGGTTTGCATTGCATTACCGTCTCCCTGCTGGGTTTGAGCAGCCACAGAAATGAAGAGACTAAGGAGAACGGATGGAATTACCACCACAAGAAAACCCATCAGGAGAGGCACCAGTGATATGCACAACCTGGATCAGTAAAATGCAGACTAAAAAAATCAATTCTATTATCAGCTTCTCCTTTGTGAAATTTGTCACTAAAACAATTGTCTCTCAATCATGAACACGATTTAGATTTAAGGAGCTTCAGTGAAGCCGGAATAGACCAACTTGTTAATCAAATAATCTTGTCCAAAATGATGAGCCTTGCAGTCTCTTAAAGCAGAGAGAAAATCAAACAAACAATTCACCTACATACTCCTACATCACGTTCTAAGAACGAAAGTAACTCACAACGCTATCGTGAATGTTTATGTACATCATTGTTGTTTGTGGGAGAAACAAGCCTAAGCCTTACTACCCAGCTGAATTTATTATGGAAACCGAGCAAAACAGCTCAGAAGAAATAATTCCACTGAACCCGTCGTTCTACCATATTCAGACTCCTTTTCCTCATTTATTGAAGCCGAGAGTAGTAATGCACCAAACCAAAAGGAAATCATCACCAAGTGAACGATCAGAAGCCCTCCACTTCTTCACTCTGCTCCAACTTCCAGGGACCTCCACAGCAACAGGATACTGCTGGAACCACGAGAAATCAACTGCGTTTTTGAGCCAAAGAGACGAATTAGCGGTTGTTGTTACGGTGACCGCGAGCTGTAACTCGGCTCCATGTCCCTCTGATCCTCTCGAACTCCAAGGAAGCAGCTTCCGAAACGGAAGCCTATTCTTCGACCTCCCTCGTTCTTTCGATGTCCCAGGTCGTCCTTAGCTTCACGTCTTCGTGTCCCCTGAAGACGGTGGTGGTGGGCCGTCAGAAATCGCCGAAGCTGCTGCCTACTTCGACCACTCTCTCTCTCTCTCTCTCTCTCAGAAGCAATGGGATTTCGGGGTTATCATAGGGAACGTTCACGCTTTTTCTGGTTGATATCATCTGATGCTTCCTGTCTAATCGTTGTAATGAGAAATTTTATAATTTATATAATTTTATTCCTAATAACAATTTAATTTCATTATAACAGAATTAATTTAAAATTAAATATCAATATAATGCGAAATAAAGGATATATTTATGTAGTCGGGGCAAAAGAAAAGGATAAAATTAGTTGAAAAATATAAAATTATTTCATAAAATAAAATAAAATATCCGTGGAGAAAATCAGTAAATTTGATGTCATTTTAAAAATATTAAAAAAATATAATTATAAAAAAATCTATTTTACCTTTTATATGAAAAAATCATTTAATCGATATAAAAGTAAAAAACTTATCACAATAAAATAAATATAATATCTTATAATAATACAATCGATTAAAAATATAAGCTAAAAAATTAAAATATCAATTCCATTTCCTCCTATTTAACTTTACTAAACATAATTATAAGAGATCTATGGTAGTGTAATATTAGCATTAGGATTTTCTTAGATAATTTAGGAGAAGAAACTTCTTTTAGCATGACTTGATTAGATTGAAGTGATTGGATCGTTTCACGGGAAAGAAAATGACATGACCTATGCGAAACATAATGCTAACGTGGGAATTGAGATGGTTTGAAATTTTTTTAAGTAAAATTTTATATTTAACTTTTATTAATAAAAAAATTATATTATAAGAATTTTATATTTTTAAATATATTAAATTATGTCAAATTTAAATTAATTACAATTTAGTGAGTTATAAATATAAAATACTTAGAATCTCGTATAGAGAACAAAGACATTGACCCCCATTATAACGTTCCATTTCTTTACGATTTTAACAAGGTGGGCCATTATATTTTGATTGATTTTTTTAGTAGTTCATAATAATTTGTTAAATAAGGATCAAATAAAGAGGATGATACACTATTTTTTATAATAAGAAATTTATTCAAATATCTTATAAATTTATGAATTCAGATAAATTTATACATAAATATACAGACAAATGATCTTATAAAAAATTATGTGCTTAAGATATGAATTAATCTTATAAATTATTAACAAAACCTTAGGACTTTTTATTAATATTATTTAATGCATTTGAAAGAAAAGTCCAGTGAAGAAGACACTACTGCGACCAAAAATAACGAAAGAGAAAAAAAAAAAAAAAGAAGAAGAAGAAGAGAAGACTATCAATTAGATATGTCAATTCGCACCTCCAGGGCTGGGCACAAATTCAGGTGTAGAAATAGTTTTTTCTGTGGCGTCTAGGCATACTTACTAATTATGTCAGTTATAAAATAAGTTATTATCAATAATATTTAAATAAGTATATATTTTTATTTATTATATTCGAATTTTATAAATATAAAAAATATTTATAAAATTTTATTATTAATATATTAATTTAATTTAAATTATATTAATTAAAAATCAATAACTCCTGCATAAGAATTATTTATAAAAAAAAATTATTAACTCATAAATAATAATATCAGGTGATGACGGTGACACTGCTGATTATCTAGTCAATGGGATTTGTTTTTTTTTTCAGTCGTACCAATGAGACGTGACGTGACGTGAGTGGGCAGCCAATGCATGCCAGCTATAATTTTTGGACTTAGGAAATCATCCCTATACTCCAGGCCGCGACCATGACCATGACTGACGCTTTCTCGTCCCTCAACGCTGTCTTTTTCTCCCGGATAAGACGACGTCGTTACCCCAGTGCGCGTGTGAACTTTCCCAACCATGTGAAGACACCAGAAATTACGAATTTTTACTATCTTAAAATTTTATCACAAATTTCAATCAAAAGCTGCGACGGAAGTAAAAAACTTTTTATTAAAAAGTGATAGAAAATTTTTTTTGGGACAGAAATTATAAATATGGCAGGAGTTAGTTAGATAGAATTTGATAATTATTGACACTTCTAATCACTATAAAAATTTGTGATAAGATTAGAAAAATAAGAGAAATTTATAATTTTTTGATATTTTTACTTTATATTACAATAGAAAATGACTCACTTATACTTATCTATTAATTAATTTATATTTAAATTAGATATATTTACTATTAAATTTTAAAATAAGTATTAAATCACGAATATATGCATCAATAAGTCACTTATTCCAAGCTTCACTAATGTACAAAAGGTACAGAGTATCTCAATAAATTGACATTACCGTGCGTCTGTATGTATGCATCGCATCCCCTCGACTTCTTAGGGTTTTCTTTTCTTTTCTTTTTTAATTTTAAAATATGCCGTCGCCCGTTGGACTTCTTGGCTGTTCTCCACCTTACGCCTTGACAACCGGAGCCTGTCTGTCTTATGATCACGTCTAAAGCCTGCTACTATTCGGACGATCTTCCTCCGGCGCAAGTGGGAATCAAAGACAGCGGGCATGGGCCAGCTCTTGTGACTTCTTAATTTATAGCTTTCTCAGAAGCAGAAATCTGTGGGCAGTGCAGCCAACTCAGAAGATCATCCTGGGATTGGAGGAAAAAGCAACTCAAGCTACATGAGATTAGTAGTAAATCCCATGTGTCCTGTACGCTTGGCACATGTGAGTCTTCGCACCTCTAGAATGATTTCCAGGCACCACATGCAACATTCCCCACTGTCTGCTTTTATTGGTTTGGATGTGAAAATACTTTCAACGCCATAGGCTCGAATGCTAGGTTCTCGATAAAAACCTCCGCGTCGAAATTTAATTGCAGTCAAGGTGCGTTGATACCGCACGTGTATACACTGCAGCGCACGGAGGCCTCTATAGCATATTCACGCCTACTAACTAATATTGTCAGTGATGCGGTTCTGGTCGTCAGAGTAGTTCCACTTCACCTGACGATGAAGTCGACCCGATCTTCTCAAGAGGTCAACTCTCCCGGTGGACCTCGAGTACGATGAATGGACCTGCAAGCCAGCCGAACCAAGGCGGCGTTCACCTACCTGGAATAGCCTTTTGAAACTTAAGTTGGCAGATCGTGGCAAGAGAGGAGTATACGAGGGGAATGGATATGGTTCTTTGAGATTGTTCAGAGAATTACCTTCTCCTCTGCAGTATGAGATATTTATAATGATCTGGGAGACTATCCGCCTGTACGATTCTTGCGGGCTAGAGATAGATACGTCAGCTCGACTGAGGGGGGGCTTGCTGTTTACATGATGGTGGAGTTGGCCTAGTTATTGATTGTCAGTCGGAGTATGGTCGACCTTTTCTGGGTGCAACCATATGGTTGGAATGGATGGGAGCAATTTCCCTATGAGGTAGGATGGCTCTTCATATGTTAATATCGTGAGCGCAATCTTAGGCCGTGAAAAGATGAAGCCTCATGGCGCCAACTATTATGGTACCCGAGTAGTTGACTTCTTTGAAAATTTTAACCATTCTGGGCAGACCTTTGTTAGCTGTAACTATTAGAACTGTTCTCAATGCATCTTTCCGTGGACAACCCTCCATAATCGAGCGATCACACATTCTATGAATGTTGTTCAAACACGGAAAATTCGAGTTTATAGCGAGTGGCACCATGAAGTCTACCACGCAACTCAATAAAATGACTGTATTTCGATAATCAAGATTCCTTAGAAATCTAGATGTTATGGAAAATTAATCTATAATGATCACCAACCTGAACTCCAGCTCTTCCTGTAAGTATATATTCTATAAAAATTTCAGAAAAATCTATTAGAAAAAAAAAGAGGAAATAATGATTTCAGAAAATAATAAGTAAAAGTAAAAGGTCAAATATGGAAAATGCAAGGGACGACAGACAGAGGTGACAGGGAGACCGTCGATGCACCGTTTGGCAACAACCGCCCCCAAACGGTGTCCCCCGGTGGTCCCATAAGACGTCAAAAAGCCTCCGCCGGGCCTTCATGATCTAGGTTGGGCGGCGATGACCTGGTTGGCCAAACTTCTTCTAGGACGGTGGTTAAGCTCTCCCCATTAAACTTGGATGAGCTTACGTCCTTATCCTCGAGTTTACGTATTCACTCCATTGAATCAAGCGAGAACTCGTGATGGAGTTGGATGGAATCGACGAGGGGTTTGTCGGGAAAATGCACCTAGTGTCACACGGTATCACCAGTCACGGCAGTTAATTGAATTTTATAGGTTTGTGTCTCCATACCATCGCATGGTGTCACTCAGATTAATCAGCATTTTGCTTGGTGGAGCCTTGGGTAAACTCGATGGACTACTGATACCAGTCGAGTGAGATAATTTAACGCATCTTTCTCTTTGAGTGAGATCAATGGCGAACAGATCCTAATTATGAATAATGGGCGGTAGATAATGGGTGAGTTCAAGCAATTTTGCATTTTTTTCCGTCGATTTGTAGTGAGAGAGAGAGGAGGGCCCGGTCCAATCCAGTGTCCACTTCACTGGCCGTCTGGCCCAATGTTGCCAAGTTTAATCCCACTATTCTTCCTTCTATATTCCAACAATTTTCAATTGGAAAAAGCGGAGTGTTTAAGATTAGACCGAGTCAGGTGGTTGGATTAGCTTGATCAGGAACCGGATAGCTATCAGTCCAATTTATTTAATTAATCCAAATGCATTGTAAATATGGTCAGATCCATCTAAATCGGTTGGTTTCCGATTGGACCAATAAATCTAACAGAATCAACAGTTAAATTAGATGAATTAAGAACTATTTAAGAAAGAAAAACCCTTATCAACCCGACATCTATTTTTTTACAAAAAGATCGATGTTATGTTTTTATTTTTATTAAACTTAAATTTATATTTTATGCTGAGTTTAGATATTATGATATATATTTTAAACTTTAAAGGTACATATTTATGTTTAGTATATGGTATTTTAACCTATAATCATTAATTGTATGCTATTATAATTATTTATTAAATATGCGGTTCGATCCATTGAACCTGTAGGTCAACTAATGAACCCGTACCTTGACCGGTTTTAAAAATGATGGGAAAGGGTGTTAAATTTCTAGTCCTTGACTTTATAAACGCACCCTCATATGTGCCTGTCACGCTACAGCATTATGCCCCATACCTATCAGAGATTGTTAGGACGGTGTTCAGGAAGGTGCCCAGCCACTACAAGTATACCTTCTTTCGATTAACACGATTATGGGTTCTGGTTCTTGAAGCCACAGCAGCCGGGTTTTCCTCCCTTCGCACGAGATCTACATATCGGGTTGTTATCGGGTCCAAGTTTCTTTAGGAAGTACAGGTACTGCCGGGGAATTGATCCATTCTCAGGAAACATGAAGGAGAACACAGAGAGTGCGGCCATGCTCGACTAGCTGAGATATTCTCACGTTCAATTTTGTATTGTGAAGAGGCAGTTGGAAGAGGAAAGGGGGAGGAAAAACAGAATTGATCGAACAACGAAAAGTCCAAGGGGGACATACATTAATGGGAACAAGACCAACCACGGCAGCAAGAAAGAATAGCATCTTAGTCAATTCACCGATTTAAAAAATAATAATAATTTCTTAAATTTTAAATATACGAGATTTTGAATTTGACTAGGGTCAGTATAGTATTATCATACTCATTTGTGCCTTTTTTTTTTCATTCTATCGTCATCCAAGCCTCATAACTTATGATACGGAACATGAATAAGGATGGATTAGAGAAAAATAGAATTACACGTAAATTCAAAATATGAATTAGAAATGGTCTAGATTTTTTTTTTTCAGAATGCGGTTATAGTGATGTTTAGTAGCACAATTAAAAAGGACAAGACAGACTACATTCATTTTCAAACGTGATTATGGTGTCGTTGCAAATGTTAATTAATTAATTGATCAATAATGAGTGCCTAGTTAAAATTACAAAATGAAGATGCTGACTAATGATGATCCATAGAGGTCCAACCACTTTTTTTTAAGTCAAAACTAAACCCTTTAACTATAGTTTTTAAAACCAAATCGAACTGGGAACCGATATAGATATGAGTTCATGGGTTGAACCGTATATTTAATAAATAATATTAATAATAAATTTATATAATATCATAATTTAAATATAATTTATAACAAAAATTATTCATATAAATATTATATTAATCAATGTTTAATATTAAATATGAATATAAATATAGTAAAATAGGTAAATTATATTATATTTTTATTTTTTAAATTTTAAATATGTCAATTTTTTATCGGTTCAATTAAGTTCATCGGTCGGACCGAAAATCGGTTGGTTCAAGCGGAGTTGATCTCAATAAAAATAAAATTCAGTCTTTTATAGGAACTGAACCGGATGAATGATCAATTTCTAGTTGAACCGATTGGCTAATTCTAATTTTTAAAACCATACTTTTGATATGCAGTCAAATATAATACTAATGCACGAAACATCGTTTCCCTGCCTCCTGCTCTCGCCTAGTCCGTCGGTAGCGTCCAAATTCCGACATGAAATGACTCCTACGTTGCTTCTCAAGCATCATCTTATCTTATTCTCTACCATTTTGCACTTCACACGTAATGTCACCAGCAGTGTAGTGTTCGTGCTTTCGGTCCGATAGAGATAAAATGCTTCCGACATATATTTTTTTAATTGATAAATATCAAAAATAAGAATTTACCTAAATAAAAGAATTTTCAGGTTAGTACAACTAATTCATATAATTCAAATTTAGCTAGCCAAATTTTTACCCAAATGAGACAAGAATAAGAAACGTGTGTCGTGTGTGTGTGTGTGCCCGCGTTTTTTGGGCTCATATCTTATACAATTTCAAAGAAATTCACATCTTGGAGCTTACATTCTTCGGAATATGTATGCATTTCTCTTCTTCTTTTCCTTCTTTTTCTCCTTTCCCTGTCATCTTCGAAAACACAAACCGGACAGGAGGAGATCTCAAACGTTTCGAGGGATGGCGAATGACTGCGTCTGCTCAGTTGAGTAAGTGAAAGGGAATACGCGGTGAGATCGATCTCGATCGAGAGCCTATGCGAGGAGCCAGAAGTTCCTGAAGGTCTTGGTGTTGAGGAGGTACCCCGCGTTCTGACCTTTCCTCTGGACGCCAACACAAGTGCAGCTGCAGTTCTCGATCAGGTACTCTGCTGTGTCCGTCAGCCTCGGCGCTCGCACTGAGCTCCCTGGCCGTCTCGATCTACTGTCACGGGTCAATGGGGGAAAAAAAGAAGCTGTTTATATTCATTCCAGTCATTTCACACGAGCAAGTCCATAGTTTTTAAAACCGGACCGGGCCGACCGGTTCGACCGGGAGCCGGCCACTCACCCGGTCCGGTTCTCATAAAAATCCAATTATTATTTAAATGAGGTCAAATTCAATTGAACCGGCCGGTTCTCACTTGAACCAATAAATCTAATTGAACCGATGAGAAAACCAACTAATTTAAAAATAAAAATATATTATAATATAATTATTTTATTTTACTAGACTTATATTTATATTTTATGTTAAATTTGGGATTAACATTATAACTATATTAATGATTTTGAGTATAAATCATAATTAAATTATAATATTATATCAATTTATTGGAATATTATATTATTAATATTATTTATTAAACATGCGGTTCAACCCACTGAACCCCCGGTCCAACCCATGAACCCATACCTTGACCGGTTCCCGGCCCGGTCCGGTTTTAAAAACTATGGGAGCAACAGTTTCACCGTCCAGCCACAACCTTGGGGGATTCATTCATCAAAATTTATCCGCAAAAAGGAAATAAAAAAAATTAAAATGCTATTTACTATAAAGGCCCCTTTTGTATATAAAAGTATAAAGTTAGTAATAGTGGCGACCTATCCAACTCTGCTATGCTACGGAATACTTGGGTTTTTGTATTCGAAGAACTGAACGACTAGCGTCACCGGATTGAAAATTGATTTAACCTAATTTGGCACATTTAATATATCAATTTGTTTAAAACAAGAAAAATCGTAAATGTTAATTTTAAAAAAAAAGAAAAGAAAAGAAAACGAAAAGGAAAAGGAAAACTTACCCTAAAATTGCTGTTGAAAGGCTCCTCCTCTGCCCTATGATGAGAATGTCAACCCCATGCAACTTGCTCTGGGAAAGTATGACGGACGCCTTCTCCCTCCCTCCTTCCATCTCCACCCTCTCCGTCCTCACCCGCACGCTCGGCTGAGCCGCCTCGCACGCCCGCCTCGTCTCCTCGAGGAAGTCCACGTCCCCGCCGTCTCCCCCGAATGGGATCGAGAAGCCGGAGCCGCTGGCATTCCCGGCCCCCGACGGCCGCCTGAAGAACGTCGAGAAAGCGTTCCTCCACGAGCTCGGGCTGTCCACGTGGAGGAGGATGAGCTCGTCGCGCTCGACCACCCCGTGGGACAGAGCGTACTGGAGAGCTGCGGCGGCCTCCCGCGTCGGCTCCACCACCACCATCACCCTCCGAGGCGAAGAAGCCGAAGACGTCGAGGCGCCACTCCCAAGAGTCCGACCACCTTCCATGCCCCAGCGGCAGCTGTGCCCCTCTGCCTCCTCCTCTTCTCCTCCTCCTCCCCCAACCAACTCCTACGTTCGGCCCATTAGCGGCCGTCCAAAATGAAACCCGCCCGACAACCGCAGAAACAGAATCGATTAGTTTGTTGTGGGACAAAGGGGGAGGATGGTGACACGTAATCCTAGGCTGTCATTTTTTGCCGTTTACCCATCGACCGAAGCAGAAACTACAACAATATAAATCTTTGTATCCTATCAAAAATTTCAACTTTCTTCCTTATTAATATTCTAAATCTAATTTAATTGCTTACGAGTAACATTGAATTACTATGGTTAATTCATTCTTTTTAAATATTAAATCAGATTTAATCCTAGGCAGTGACGAGGACAAGAGGATGCCTTGAATTTCCCATATTTTCAAATTTTTATCTAATTCCTCAGAAACTAATGTTTATAAATAATATTGTTAATGATATCTTCTTAATTTTGGAATAAATTACTCCTCGGAAAAACCAAACGGGTACCAGTTGTAATTTTTGAGAATTTTTCTGTTGCAATATAAATATTTAAGTAGGTAGCGCTACTCAATTATCTTATAAGCATAATTTTCTTTTTATTTAATCGATATAAGATTGTATATCTTAACATCCGCTCTCATGTGATAACATTATTTACTTTGTTATGTATCATTAAACACTTACCCTCAACAACTGTTTACGAGCTGAGTATTTTTTTCTGATCTCAAGGGACAACTAATCATGACTCAGACATTTTTTTTCCATAGTAGAGTTTATGTTAACTGACCACGAACTGAGTTTTCAAACTTGGGTCAAGCAAGTTACAAGTTCAGTAACCCTGATACCATATTGAATTTATTGTAAACTCATAAGGAATTGAGATTGTTTCTACTTAAAAGATTAAGCTGATAAATAACGACACTTAACCATTTTATGAGCTCACAACTTTCTCTTCAAATATGAAATCATATATCTCAATAAGCTCTCAATGAGGTACACCTAAAGCTCACAGTTATATGGACTATTTTCCATTTTTCAGTGGGCCGTCAAAATATTGATACTACTTACCGATCTCAACCACTTCATTGCAAAAGCTAGAACAGTGTCGTCCATTTATACATCTGAATTACCAGAGCCCTTTGATAAGAGGAAATGGAAATAAGTAGGGACATCATTGCTTCTCTGCAATATATCATCTAGCTGCAGTTGAATACGAATAAAAAAACCAAAGAATTCCAAACAGAAAAAGGTGTCTGTCCGTATAATCAATTGCTTCCCATAAAGAAGATGCTTGCACACCAGGACCTTTCCCACCCGTGCAGCAGGTTGCTATCCGTCAACAGAGAAGCTCGACGAGTGACTTAACAATCCAATGCAACGAGGGGCCTCATTGATAATTCTGGATAGTACATCCTCGTCCATGTTTCTTAATGGAGCCAACATGCAGAGATTTCCCCGGCCATGTCCCTGGATCAATGACTTCGATTGCAATCTCCTATCTCAGGTTAAATCTCAAGATCTACCAGTGATTGCCCATTACAGTTTCGCATTCAGTACTCTAATTCAACATGACAAATGCCACAGCTGCCAGTATAGCCTCGGTATATACCATCAGTTAGCTTCGCGATGTTTCAAGCTCTCCTCTCGGTAAGCGTGTACGGACCGAAATACTACCCTCCTGCTCTTCCGACTCCTTTTGCTTCTACCCCTATTCTTCTCCTTTTCTACAACAGTTGGGGAAGCAGAAACTCTATGGATCCATGCCAGGGGGAGCAAAGCAGCAAAAAACTGCACAAGAATTCCAACAGCTAGATTTGAGAAATCACCTGATGTTATGCCAATTAGGGAAGACAGCCCTACACCAAGAAATCCACTAACTATTGATGACAGGCACACTGCAGATGCTAAAAAGGACATCAGAGATCCCTCGCAGCCCCTCGGGCACAAGTTTGCAAAATGCACCATGAAGGGAAGAAGTTTAAACTGAGCAATCGTCTCTGCCAAGCCTGAGAAGCAGAGGACAAAAATCTCTTCTGGGATTCCCATTTTGAGGTTGATCTGTTTCACAAGAACAAGGTCAAGAAGAAGGGTGCATGCGTAGAGGGCCTGGGTGCAGCCGACCAGTTTCCTCATGTTGACATTCTTCCAGAACCTATTGAAGAAAACAGATGCTGAAAGAGCAACCAATTGACCAATGACACGGGACATCCCAAGAACTGCAGGGTCAAGATGGAGGTACTGGGTTTGGTAGCAGAAGACTGAGCCTGATAAAACTGGGACAATTGCGATGGAAGAAACAATCCAAATAAGAGAGCTCAATATGGTTTCTTCTTGAATTGCCCTTTGAAGATTGGATATCTGATTCCCGACAAGGCCCAAGATAGAGGAGCTCTGTCCATGATCATGATGCGAGGATCGTGGTTGTATTCCGAGTGCTTCCTCTTTAATTGCCAAAGATATAGCTAGCTGGAGAGATAGTAGGATCGAGAATACGAGGAACATGGTCTTGGAAGCTGCAGTAGGTAAGAAATACCCACCAAGGAAGTTCCCTAGTATGCCCCCAACCGCTGAGGCCATGAAAGCATAAGACTGGAGACTGCCTGCTCTGTGTCTCTGACCGTATTCTGCTACAAGAGCATCCATAGCCACCTCTGTGATGGATGCCCCAAGGTTACTCAAAAGGACAAAAGCCATGAGATTCGGGAGAGCTTCTCGAGCTGATGGGATAAATGCCAATGGGCCCCATGAAAGGACCTGCAAGAGGACTGTACAAGCCCGTGTCATATTAAGCTACATTTGGATTCCACTAAAACCACAAGAAGAGATCAAATGATTAACACTGAAGCTGAATGTTAGGTGCCACTTGTACTTTTGCCAAGAAACTTTTCCACTAAGCACAAGGTGCGATCAAAACTGAATTCGTCGCTTCATGACGGTGCAAAAGAAGAAAGAAGGAATAAGAAAAAGAAGAGAAGTCCATCTGAATCCTTATCTGGAATCAAAGTCAAGGAACATCAAAACAATTTTGCTGCATCCACAAATGAATCAACTCAAGTCTAGACTACCCAAACGAGAACACATAGAGGCAACGCAACTTACACTCTCAAAATCCGTCGATTTTTCTTCCATGTGGAGCCAAACAAAAGTTCGATAGACTAATGGATAGCCTCAATTCAATCTACTAAGACCTATTCAAATCCATACAGATAAATCAACTAGACTATCCGCTAGAGAACACATTAATCCATCTCACACTATTGAATTTGGTTGGATTGATCTAACATGCAAGTGCCTCACAATTTATACGATAAATCAGGGCATACTCTCATTGCAACTGACTAGAACTTACGCAACTTGGATACAGATTAACAGAAACGAATAGAGTTGACATAATTGGGGGTACGAAGATGATCCAATGTCATGACGAGGGCACAGTTCTTTTCGACAAATTAATATAAGGAAGAACTCAACGCCTCCTGGCTAGCGTCACTGAATTCACCGCAGAAAAAGAACTTCAAATGGAGCAGTAACGAAACAACTCACCACCGATAGAAATATAAGGCAACCTATGGGCACCGTTGATGTAAAGTGCATCGGACAAGATACCGTAGAGCGGCTTCGCTACCATCGGAAGGTTCCCGGAGTGCTGAACAAGCTGCAGAGCAGAAGGATGGAGACTAAGGTTGTGGGCCATGTGCAAGTTCAGAGCCAACCACGGGAAGCACCGGAAGCCCTGAACCCAGTACCCGAGACCACACAAACCCAACATCTTTCCGGCACCCACTTGGGGAAGGCCCTTGCCCTTCCTTTCTTCGAACCCGCGTCCGTTCAGGCCATTCTTAGACAGAATCTTCAGTTCCTTGGTGCTGCAGCGTAAGGTAGGACCAAGCTTCGGGTTCTCGAGTATTCTGCAGAGGGAGGTGCTGTTCACGGGCCTGGGGAGGCCAGAACAGGGATTCAAGAACCGGGTTTCTGGCGAAACAGAAGAAAGTATCATTGCCCTCGACAAATGTGTACGGGATTAGCGATCGGAGAGAACGGTATGGAACCGGTTTGTTGGATGGAAGAGAAGAGGGTTAAAAAATGAATGTGAGAATAGTCGCAAAGCAGAGTTCAGAGGAGAAGAAAGGAACATAGCAAGAGAGGAGTAGAGGAATCTAGAATCTAGGAGAGTGCATTGGAAGGTCTTTTGGCAGGAGCTGCGACCTATATATACGTATAATATAATGGTGTGATCGTTCAGAGGTTGTCTGGTCTAGTGGAAGGGTTTTGCGGCTTGTTCTACTTACTGATCATTCGGCGGGGCCGTGTCCCGTCCCGCTCCCATGCCCGAGATTTAAGGAAACTTTCCTATTATAGCGCTACTGAATTGAAGAAGACCCTTCCTCTGTCGCAGCCCATTGGCGATACTATCGGATATTTTTAAAAAAATAAAAATGGTTTTATTATTATTTTTTATTTTTATTATATAAAAATTTATAGACCTAAGTTTTATTATTTTTTTAAACTAACTTGAATCTAAAATTCATTAGACCCTCATTAATTCGATTTGAATCGAACCGGTCAATTCCTTTTATTTACAAAATTTAAACATAATGATCATAGTATATGTATCAATTTTATATGCAATGTGCCATAAGGTAAAACAATAAAACAAAAAGTTTCATATATATATATATATATGTCTCTAATTAATATAAATATGATACAAAATAAAAATACCAGCTTTAATATCTTAACCACCCAATTTATTTGTAATCCAAATTTTAATTTGCCCAGTTAGAATCATATAAGTCCACAAGGTCAAATGGGTTGATTCGATTCATTGAGTGGATTCACCACCAGTTACGATTATTAGAATCATTAGAATGATTATAAAGAAATGAATATACGGATTGAAAAGAAATCATAATTAAATCATGGGAAAATTATTTTTTAAAATGTTATTTACAGGGATAAAGAGTATCTAAATTCACATAAAGGTTAATTCTTAGTATGGGATTTAATTTATATGAATTAATTATTGATAGACTCTAAGAATAATTAAGCATTATTCATTAAAAAAACAACAAAAGGGGAAGGGTGTATTCACTGTTTATATATATAATTACTGTTTTGATTACTTTCTATAGAAGGAAATGTGCAACAAGTAGTAGGTCCTTATACCAATCTGTTCCTGAACTGCAAAAGATCTATGGCTGTGGCTGTGTCTATCATTAATCTTAATTCCAAATCTAGTTGTCTAGAGGAAATCTCCCCCCATCGAGAAATGCTTGATACACAGCGGGGTGGTGTGGACCGAGAATTGTGATGATAGGATCGATCAATTTTTTGATTCAGAAGAATACTACCATAACGACTTGAGAAAGGGGGGAAAGCTTGGAAAATTTTTATTGGATTCAATTTGCTGGTTACAAGCGGATTGGAACAATAGAAAGGGAAACCCAATTGAAGGAAATTACAAAAATACCACTCGAGAAGGCTAGAAACAGAAAAAAAAAAAAAAAAAAAGAAATTGAAGGCCTAAATGGTTTGGCTAAGATCTGCCAGAGATTTTGGAGGTTACTTCCACGCAAAAAAGTCATATTATGCAGACGAAAACGGGCATCTCCGGTGGCCATCCAGTCAAACTAATCGGGCGGGTTTCCTCGGTCTCGTGAGCCTCTCTTGGGTGCGCGCCATTTGATCCACAAAGTCAAATTCCATCAACGTCAATTCAGATTGTCAACGATCTAATAATCAAGTAGGCCTGTTTTTACCTTCTGGCCCATGACCCATTGACTTGACTGGCGGAGCTGACGAAGCCGTCTTCCCGCACCCTCCAAAGTCCACCCAAAATTGGCAAACCCGGTCGAACCCTCGAATTAAGTAATCCCCCTATCTAGAAGGTTGAATTGGTTTATAAAAGAAAAAAAACAATTATTATTAATAATATTTTTTGCTGAAAGGCATAGGTAAAATTACTCTAGGAAATATTGGGTTTGGGAATTTGCGAGTATAGAAGATTTCATTTTGAATTTTAGACTTAATTTTGCAAATATGATATATTTAAATTGTTAATATATGTGAACTCAGAAGAAATCATGAATTTAAATGTGGTAAAATTTAATTATGAAAAAAAAACTTGAATTCTAAAATTTAAAAATCTTATAATACTATAAATCATTATAAAAATTTAAAAAAAAAACTTAAAACATAAACAGTTCTAGTAAAATACCTAAAAAATTTTAAATCCCGATAAACTCTAGAGAAATCATGAAAATTCTTAAAATTTTATAACCCTTAAAAGTCTAAAAACCTGCAAAATCCTAAATTCTAAAGAAATCTTAAATTTTGAAAGATTCTCTCTAAGTCTCAAAATGCTCAACAAAAAGTGTTTAACTATTCGAATTTAGTAGTATTATTCAAACTTTACTTTTCTTTGTATTTTTTGTAATTATGTTTAGACCTGAGAATTGGGCATGTGGCAGTACGGCATGGCCCACCATATCATGAGATTTCTCTATCAAGATGAACCACGATAGTGCACCCACCAGAATTCCCAATAAAATGCATGCACGTATCATTGTGCCATTCCACGGTGAACTCCGGATCTCCAATTAATTGACACTTGAGATACTACAAGACTAGAAAGAAATCCATTCCCCAATTGTCAAGAAATGCTCAGGCACCACCATCAACGACCTGGCCCAGATTCTGAATCCCTGTCCTCAACATTGGCAAATCTTATTATGCCGAAGGACATGCCCCAAAAGAGCACCTTTCATTTCATCTCGACAGCCGAGTAGACTTATCATACTCGTAGAACTCCTAAAGTGTTGAATCGAGTCTCTTAAGTTGAGAACGTAGAAGTGGCTCAAGTCAAGATATTAGAATACCATGAGGAGTTTTACATAGGAATTAGAGGTCCAATTGTCAGTGACCTGTGACATACTCTGGCCCCTTTCAAGTGGGTGGCTGAAAAGATGGAACTCGTTTTAAGAGTTTTATTTCTTATCAAGAGCCAATAACCTTAACTATCAAGGATCCCCATCCAATGGTACAATAATGTCAAAATTGCTCTATTGGATGAACATATGGTTGGGCGTGCTTCAATTCAACTCATCGGCATGGTTATGACTGGATAGCATTCCATCTTGCGCCTATATAGGAGACATCTGACCATCTTCACTAGATTTCTCCAACTCAGCTCCTTCACCCTGACATCCGACGGCCTTCCGTGTGGCCTTTAGCCTCTGAGCAAACGCAAACAGTGATCACCTTCTTCTGGCTGTGGCCCGCTTCCTTGGCACGGGCCTAGAGAGCGACCATAATCGTTTACTTGAACCATGCCCTGGCAGGGAAGGTGAGGCAGAAGAAGGGGAACCTGTTTGTATATTCACTGATGCTATGCAGACCTCCAACAATGCATGCATTGCTGGAGTTGCTTATCTGCATAATTAACGGATTATGAACTCGTACAAGAAACACTCTAGCAAAATACCGACGCTAGTTTGCGGGGATTTTGGAGGTTTCCTCGAAATTCCCTCAGAAAGTTTTGTCTTTTAAGAGATTTCTGAGGCATTTGTCCCTAGGAAATTGACAGTTTTGTGGTAGTGAAAGAGCAAGCTCATTCAATCCTCAGTCCATGTAGAAGCAAAAGATTTGCTGATTGCAGCTGAAGTCGTAGTGAATAGGAATTGGCCCTCAATCATTTTTCGCATTGATACTCGTGAAACAAACGTAGGAAACAAACAAGCACCTTACTGCGATTGTTGTCATGTTCTGCAGAACTTATGGACTACCACTAGGCATTTTGTACTCTAATCTTATTCTTGGATTTCTAGATTAAATAATGGCCTGAATTGTGCAAGCTGGGTTGCAACATAGCCATCCATCCACCCATCAATTATGAATTTTAAGGGAGTTGCTCACCCGCTTTCTCACTGGATGAATGAATTATGTTTTCACGGATTTAAAAATGTGCCATGAAGACCCACAAACCCAAATGATAAGCCCGATAAAATTAAACCTAGAAACATGAGAGAATTTTACGAGATCGGGAAATAAAACGTATTTGCGTGAACGCGCCATTAAAAGTATAGTTATTAAAACCGGATTGGACTGAGAATCGGTGTAGGTATGAATTCATGGGTTCATTGGTAGGACCGTGAGTTTTATAGGTTGAATCGCATATTTACTAAATAATATTAATATTATAATATTATAATAAAAATCATTAATATAACAATTATATTAAACAAAAATTTAATATAAAATATAAATATAAATCTAATAAAATAAAATACATACATTATAATATATTTTTATTTTTATTTTTTCTAAATTTTAAGTCGACCGATTTTTTCACTGATTCAATTGGATTCATTGGTTGGACTGGAACTGACCGGTTCAATCGGAATTGACCTCTTTGAATTTACAATTGGATCCTGTATGAGAACCGGATCGGGTGAGTGGCTAATTTCTGTTGGACCGGCCAAACCGGCTGACCCGGTCCGGTTTTAAAACTATGATTAAAAGCAATACCTCCTACAATTGCTTGGAAAACGTGTTTTTGAGTAATTTTCTCAGAAAACAGCGGACAAATTACCGTGATAATTAAGCTCAGGATACTATACAACAAATGGTCCATGAGACTAATTATACGCAAAACCCAGACGAGATACGCACGAGTATCAGCATCCACACGTACACAAAATACAACACACACGCACGCACACATATGTATTGTATAGCTGTGTATTTATGTCATACATTAGTCCTTCCCATGCAATAATAACCACATACCAAGGAATCCTATTGTATTGCAAAGGCAGGACCAAAACGCAGAAATTACAAGCGAGAATGACAACAGCTGTGGATCGAGGAAGAAGGAAAAAAGGCGAAGTCTTAATTATTTTTAGATTGTCTGCGTGGCCGTGGGGCCCTTGATGCGATCCCCAGGAGCCCCGGTAACGCAGTCGCTGTCCCTGTAGCCGGGGCCGTAGCGGCTGCTGAAAAGGCCAGCGTGGAGCAAGAGGACGTACAGAAGTTGGGTGAAGGCCAAGATTATCACGAAGGCCTCCAACACCCGAAGCCTCCAGCCTCGCCACCCTCCAATGTTTATCTCCTTGCATGCTAACCTACACAACAAAGGTTTTGTTAATTACAACCTAGGACTACCTTAACCGGGTCGAATTATGCTTGGAACCTAGTATGGAACTGATAAATGCTATCGCGAGCTTCAGATGAAATGGTGCAACGTGATAATGTGCTTTAATATGCACCCTCAATCGAACTAGAATGAAACATTAGACAGCAAGAAAAAAAAAATCAAGAATTTGGTCTCCACCATCAACATAATTGTATTCTCGTTTCTTATGGTAGAAGAAGAAGCCATCGGAGTCTGCCAAGGAGGCGTTACCCAAAGGCGAGGGCAGTGATGGCCCATGCAATGATCGAAGAGGACCCAGCTGCTGCCAAGCTGTCATTCCTCCACGCCCTTATATGGCTGGATCCCGCCAGCTTCGATACCACGCCAATCACCCCTGCAAGCATTGCGAAAACGAGGAAGAACATCGTCGCGCCATTTCCTCCGAAGCCTGAACGAACAGAATCCCAACATATGAATATTCCTCCAACGTTACCTCGAAATCAATGTCTGAAGTGTTTTAAGCTTCTAAACTGTTCAAACCAGATAGGGGCTAATCATCCTGATCTCAGTATATTCACAAGGTTCCTTGACACAACTATCCAGAGCTGGACTTACTGGGATGATTCGTCTGGCCGTTGATGTACCGGTTGAGGCACCAGCTCGCAAAACCAATCACGATGAGGTACATCACGAAGTTAAGGAATAGAAGTGGCCCCGCCACATTCCTCCCCACGGTTGCCATCTCTTTTCTTCAATGACAAACTCCACAGCAGCCAACCTTGTGAGTATATATGGATTCAGCTGCACTACCGTCTCCTCTGGCTTCAAGCCCAGCTCTTCCTGCAGAGAATAGAGCATGAGTTTTATACCCAGACAGTCTGGAGGGAGGGAGATAGGGATGAGGGGACACGTGTCACCCTTGGTGCACTTACTTGTTCCAGGTGGCGGGGCACTTGTCAGCAGCTTGGTTATCGTCTGCCAGTCTATTCTCTCTCCACTGCCCAAAAAGGCCGAGCAACTCTCGAAGGTTCATCACAATTGGCGTGCCTTAATTAATGCAGGACACTTGCAGTCTGAGACAGAACCCCATAACCTCGTGTTTTTTTCATACCATTTTATACCTAGAAAATTGATCGGCCATAGATGAAAACAACATATCTTATTATATTGAACATACCAAGAAATTATATAAATTAGTGGTTTATTTATAGACTTACTCCACTATTTAATTTAGAAAATAAATAATTAAAATATTATATAATTGTGCCAAATATATGTTAGAAAATCTGGAATATACTAACTAATATATTTGATTAACAACTATATTATTTCTAAATATTCCACTTCTTAATTAATAATAGAAATAGCATCTCTAATAGTACCTATGCATCTGGCTTCTTTACAGCACTGTACCATTCCTAGGGGGTGACAGAAGAAAAAAGGGAAAATTGAACCAGACCAGCAAGAAAAACAGGTTTTTTGGGGCTCATTTGAAAGTGGGATGATTTTTTAGTCCTAAGCAGACTGGCTCAGGAAAGTCAGGCCTGAACCAGAAAAATCAGCGGGGTCTGACCCACTTAATTATTATTATTATACTTAATAATTTATTTAACTTATCACTATAAATTAAAATTAAATTTGATTCTCTCAAATTAAATTACCTAGATACATTTTACATCATTATTTTTCTAATAAGAATAAGTTTAATCATGTATTCTCAATACATTATTTTTCAATTTCTCCTTTTTATATAATATGAAAAAGACTTATTATTTAGTTTAATAAAAATATTGAGCCTAAAAAAATCCAAAAAATTAAATTGGTGTCGAGTGATTTTTTATTCCCATAAATAATTTGATAAAAAAAATCATACCAAAAATATCATGCCTTGATAATTGGATGAAAAACCCACATAACCTGAGTTATTTACATCCCTAACCATTCCATTGAAATCGGTAAATTAATTCTTCATTACAATTAAGGTTAGTTATGGAGTATAGAATGGTAATTCATCCTCAGATGATGAACTCATTTTTAGAAGGAATTTTCATCTTAAATCAATTTACAAACAAATTATAAAATGAAAAATCTCCATCTTATACTACCAAACCGAAAATAAAAAACGGTGATCACCTCTTTCACCTCCCTTGGCCATCACTCGGGAGCATAGTTTCTAAAATTGGGTCGGATCAAGAACCGATCAAGGTATGAGTTTATGGATCAGATTAAGGTTCAATGGGTCGAATAGTATTTTAATAAATAATATTAATAAATTAATATAATATCATAATTTAATACTGATTTATAATAAAAAAAAATTATTAATATAACAATCATATTAATCCTAAATTCAATATAAGATATAAATATAAGTTTAGAAAAATAAAATAAATATATTATAATAAATTTTATTTTTTAAAAATTTTAAGTTGGTTGATTTGCTACCGGTTCAATTAATTTTACTAATATGACAGAGTGAATGGTCGATTCTTGGTAAAATCGATTGATCCAGTTCATTTTTAAAAATTATTCATGAAAGTACACCAGAAATTCTACATTCTTCTGATATGATTGACGCGGTTTAATGAGAAAGAAATTTTCATGCTTTTGTCATCGTACCAGTCACACCCTTCTTAACCTAAGGCCTAAGCTACACAAGTCAAAAAGAGGCTCGACCCAAAAATTCTGGCCCAAACACAACTTGGCTCGGCCCAAAAGTACAACTAGGCACATCACGAAAAACCTGTGTTTGGGTTAGGGTTTTCTGGCCATTAAAGATATCGAACCATACGGCACAGTTTCAAAAAAAAAATTGTACACACGATTATGAAAAAAATTTAGAAATATTAATTAATATAAATTTTAGATTAATTAATTATATTATATTATATAAGATTTTATTTTAAAATATAAAATTATTTAAATTTATTTTTTAAAAGCAAAATTTTGTTTGATTCATGTTGGGTCGGGATTTGTGGACTGCCCTAGATGATAGACCATGCAAATCGTCAAGTCTAGCCTAAGTCAGAATCGAGCCATTTCAACCCACCAAATCCTCTTCCTCACACTGGAACTCTTCATTTTAGGTTTGAAGAAAGAAATGGAGAAAGACTGGACGGAAAAACAGAGACGAGGAACTTAAGCTGTACTACTGTATGGGTAAAATTGATACAGCGAAAGAACTTCAGGGGCCAAATTGACAGTAACCGAGACATTACCTCCCCGAAACCGAAACGGATAAGGGAATTAACGAAGACCTTCCCCCTCCTTTCAATCCCTCCCTGTTTGCTTGCTTTGCAGTGCTCTGATGAGAATGATGTGACCTTTCTTCTCCCGGCAATGGCCACCGTTACCTCCCCGGCGCACATTTGCATCAGTCCCCTCACTCCCTCCACTTCCTCTCCGTCCCTCTCCCCGAATGCAGTCCGGAGATTGAAGAGGTTCCCCGCTGTGAGGAGCGCAGTGCGTACCCCTGAATGGCCGCATAAGCAGAGCAGGCGATGGGTCTCCGTCTCTCTCCTCCTATCTAACTGCGTTCTCTTCGCGGACAGTACGAACGCTCTTTCCATCTTATTTGATGTGTTTCTCATTTCCTGCTCTTTTGTTATATTAATTGATGTCGAACACGAGATCAAATTAAAAGTTCCAGGCCACGCATGAAGAAATATGGCAATTCTTCCAAATCTAGATCGTTCTCACATCGAACAATTTGATGATATTGATTCTCTATGGCTCACGTATTTGGGAATTGAGATACCATATTACTAAAAATGTTCATGATTCTGAAGTGGGCTAGATTAAAAATTTTATTCGGAGTTAATATAGCCGGATTCTCTTATTAGAGTATTTCATTCATCAAGCTGTTTGATTGTGGCTCTACTCTGTACATGATCAATTACTGGCAAACTAAAAAGAGAGTGAGTGCAGAGTCGGAATTATGGTTTTGCAGCGGGGAATTTCAAGACGAAAAAGCTGTACTCAATGGTCATTTTGTTTTGCATTTCTTGGATAAATAGTTGGGAAAATTTCCCTAAACGTCTCCAGTTACATCACAAGAGCCGTGGTTGTTTATGAAAATCTAAAGAACGTCATGAATTTAAGGAGCTACTGGTGACAGTTTGTTGTGAAAAAATTTGAACATTCGTTGACTGCAGTCTATCAGTTAATTGCAACTGCTGCATATGTACAAAGTGGTGAATTCAGGGCAAATTAATTCTTGCTTGGAAAATGCATGCGAAATTGTTCTAGATCAACTCTTGGAAAATATGAAAGGACTTGCTTTTGGCTGATTTTGTTCGGAATGGCAACAGCAATGCTGGATACTAACTCAACTTCAATTGCTCTTAAGGCTCTTGGTTATCTTCGACCAATCAACAGTATTTCTCTACCTGCAGTTCAAGCTTGATATATTGAACTAACCAAAGTGTGGAGAGTTAAATGGTTCTACAATATGCATATTTGTCTATATTCTTTTATTCAATTCCTGTTCTCCTTTTGTTTTTCGAGATGCAGGGGCTAACGCAGGCAGCTTTTTTGACAAGTATGTAAAGAGGTCAGCACTAAGAAAGCAGTTCTTAAGTTTCTCAAGTGGGCATTCTTTCTTGGATTGCCCAAAAAATAAATTAGTTTGACTTTCAGGTCTAGTTGCAACAATCATTCTTGAGTTTCCTTGGTCTCTTTTGCCAATAGTTCCATCTTGAATTATGAAGCATTTTGTAACTGCTGTATGATTATTTTCCACTATTTCTCTTAAAATGGAGAACCGAAATGATTTTTTTTTTCTGTTTTCACAACCAACTGCAGTGTGAATTGTTTAGTTTACGTCAGTGATCATTCTTAAATTGCAATGAACAGAAAGAAGCTTGATCCTCTAGATGCCTATGTGCCTGCTGTTATATTGACTCAACTGCAGATTAAGGATTTAGGTAACAAAATTTCTTTCTTATCACCTACTGGGATATATTGGCATTTATTCATTTAATGGCAAATTCTGCAGAGAAAACTCTCGAGGGTGACAAACCCGAATTCTCCAGCTGCAGATCATTACTACGTTATGGGCCTGCGGCTTCTCTCCGTGTTAATATTCGTGCTGTAAGTCAAGTGATATTTTCTCTTATTGGCGAAAAATATTTTCATTTCATTTTAGTATCATTTGGTGATTTCTTTCCATTCTATTCTTATTATCATGTTCCTTGACTTGCTTTTTTGCAGTTTTACTATGCTGTGATGAGTACCTAAGAGCTTTGGAATTTTCTTTGAAACTATAGGTGGCACAATATGCTTCAGAGAGTGGGAATGGTAAAACTGCTTTTGATGATGTTGATCAATGTCTCAGGTACTTCAGTTGCATTTCTTCTTTCTGAATGTAGATGGATAGATATATCTTGTCTGACATATTTGGGACAACCCTGTAATGTTCCTTTCCGAGTAAATTGGGATTAGTCCTGCTGAAATATTTAATAAGTTCTTGTTATCATCCCATGTTTAGTCTATTAGGACAAATGCTGGAATAAATATATCAAGTATCAGGATCTCAGAGGGGATTGTGAAAAGGACCACTCTTCAGTTTTTATGTCAAAATTTTGATCTAAGAGCATGTTTGCCATTTAGAAAGATTTTATTCCTTGGTATTTTTTATGGCCTTGCACTATGAGCAAGAAAAATGTGCTTCAGTAGGATTCATGTAAACTTACAGTGTTCAATTTGATTGTGTCATTTGGAATTCAAAACTTGTAAGGATCAATTCAAAAAAAAAAAGAAAAGAAAACTGTGTTAAGATTAAAGTTTATCCAAGATTAGCAAAAGTTGGTTCATATAAAACTTGTAGTTTTTGACAGGAAAGCATATCCTTGCAGCAGTGTTTCTAAAATGATAAGTTAGTAATAGCTTAAAGTTCAATTCTCCATGTTCATGAATGATATACTTGAAATTTACAAGTTAAAGGACTATACAGACCATGTTGAAACTGGACGGTGATTGTTTTATTGGCATTAAGCATGTCCTTTTTGTGAGCATTAGATAGTAGTACATATAATTTGCCAAACTGAGGTCAAGATCTAGTGAGGACCAACATGTCTCTCTATTGCAGAGCACTTGAAGATCTTGATTCATTACTCCTGCATGCATCGAGAAATGAGCCAGATGCTTCAGTAAAATCCATGAAAGCGAAGATCGGAGTCGCCCTGGGTGCACTCGATGGGTACAAATTCACCCCCTCTGTTTATCTACACGTTATACTTTGTCCATGCCATTATCCACCCTTAATGTCTTTGACTTCTTCCTTTACAGCCTCCTCCAAACAGTACCTCAAGATGTGTTGAACAAAGGAAAAGCCATAGCCGACGCTTACAGGGCTCCAGATGACGAGGAGCTCCAACCTGAGATCGCAGACCCAGAAATTAAGCAGTTGGAATCAATACTGTGATCCATGAGCTAGTGTATGGCTTCTAACATGGTTCAATATCTTGTGGTGATGACGTGTGTGACGCTATCAGTCCCTCCCACAAGATTTTATCAATTCGCTGCATCAAGGTAGCACCATTCTGGCAACTCGATCGGTGTGGATGCAGATTATGTGTCGAGATATATTTTACAATCTATTGAATTAATTGAGTGTCTGAATCGACCGATTCCCCGAGCTTCTTCATTGAATACTTTCCTTCATAAGAGTACATGAAATCAGACTTAAGGTCATGATCAATTTTGGCAAACATATATACACACGGGCATTCTCTCTCCTGCCGATTCAAATTGATTCTCACTCAGTACCTGCTCGTCCGCACGGCGCTTCCATTAGTTTTAACGGGTAAGCTTCAAGTGCGGTGCAGTCTACTAACTACACCATACGCATATGCATATGCTATGGTAAGAAATTATCTTCAAAGCCTTATATAACTGCAACATCAATATACTAATTACGGGAGTAACAAGTAATTTATGAATTCAATATGATAGTTTAAAACTTATGAGATCTACTGACAAATAAAAAAAAGGCCTAAACTTTTCCTTTTTTATTTTTTATTTACCTTCGGCGGAAATTCGTGATAGGTAACAGCGTAGAATATGGAGGATTAGCATATGCACTGACTGTGACATAGACAGGCTTTGTGCTAAAAATTCATTATTTTTTTAATAAATAAAAATTCGGTGAATTTTTTTCTAGAATAAATTTATCGAATTGCGGATGATAACGAATACACCATAAGAGAACGTTCAACTACCAGGAAAGATTTTCCGTCCACTTTGACCGAAAGTTCGTTCACTGAAAATCGTCTTCCGTCTACGTCGGTTGTATGGTCGAACGCCTCACTACATAAGACTTGTCGATGAGCAAACTAAAATAATGGATAGTTTGTCGCAGTGATCGGTAGAGATATTATTGGAGTTTTCTAGAGGTAGTTTTAACCTTGCAAAGGCGTGAATCGAGGAAATGTAAATTAAAAGTTGCCAAAATGCAAAAATAAATAAATAAGTAAACTCTGCCGATAATTAGTAATACATATATCATAAGTTAGTGAATATATAAATTTATGTCCCAGTATATGTGCAAGTGACCATACCGTGGTTCGATGATATATTAGTTAAAATCTTAAGAGATAATACATTACAATTATTAGATTGCATCAAATTATTTGGTGCGTACAAAACTTTATAAACATAATTTAATTAATTTATTCTCGAATTTTGTCGACCATTAAAGAATATAACTCTCTTAATGGTAGCTCTTTTTATTAATAAAATTTAAATGTATGATATTATTTAAAGAGGAAAATCTAATTATTTGATTTAATGAGGAATTTATGCACGAAAAGTTAGTTTACCATTCCAACTCATGATATCCTGTGGTGGAAATTGGACCACTTCTGCATCAATCATTGCAATGGATATACTTAACATTACTAAAAAATTCATTTAATTAACAAATAAAATAAAAATCCAACCTCCCTAGTTACAAGGTAGATTCACAAAGAAAGCGGGCTCCCATGATTAAGAGATTTTACTTTTCTTAATTAGAATAATCTGAAGATGTACCAAGCAATTATGGAATATATATATAGCTAGGATCATGTAGTTGGGCTCGCGATGATCACCCATCAAATGAAGACAGATGTATTGGCAGCGAACACTCAGAAATTCCAATTACAGTCCCTATTAAAATTGCAAAATTTTTCGAGCTTATAACATGCTAAACTCATGTCCAGCCCAAGATTTTCGCCGGACAGGGCACTTGGTATCAATTCTTTTTATTTTAACATTATTATTTTTTTATCAATTCTCTTACATACGATTCTTATATGATGATCTGGTCTATTCTATACTTATCGCATGTCGTTATACACTAACCCTTGATGAACAAATGGTTTTACAAGTCATAGATATTTTCGGGATTGAAGTAATTGATCCTTGTATCATCAGTCGTAATCCTCTTCCATGCGGGAACTTGGTCCCCGATCTGTCTATGGGGTTGTCGATGGATACCATGCTCTATGAAAATTAAAGGCATGAATTGACTGTTTAATCTAAAGGCCATTGATCAATGAGACAAATCTTTTGTTGAATAATTTCTTCTAACCCTAAACGGTACTGTTCTCGCGTTACAACATGGGATTTGATTGCATGTGCCGATTGGAACACTCAGAGTTCTTGAATACTCTCATAAAAGCAGTTTAATCAGGTCTGACCAGAAGGTCAAAGATGCTGATTTTAGTCGCCGAATATATATATATATATATATATATATTGGTGGAAACAGCAACTCGAGATAGGAGGGCCTGACAGTTTTTCGGCAAAACTCCTTCGTTTAAAAACTCCCAATTTCTAGGTGGTATTTATGTAATTTCATTCTATTGGGGTTTCTCTCTTTAGATTAATGTAACCTTCCTTGTAATGGCGGGCTTTGAATGAAATAAAATTGACACTTTCTTCGGATTTTCCTGAGTTTCTATCGGTATTTACATGAATGAACGAGTCGATTCTTCGTCCTATCCATATTGCCCGATCCCATCACACCCTGCTGCGCCATGCTCATATCGTGTCGAGCTTGAACTCTCTTCGTGCTCTTAGCTAGCAAGACATCTGTCTTTATGAGTCCTTGAACGACTTTATGCAAGTTCGACGTTGGCAGGATCCATCCAGCATTCGCTTCCACTACCAACACCAAGATCTGATAAAACGCAATCAGTCGTAGTGTCTGACTTTATCAGATCCGCGCAGGGAATGTGGATATATAGGCTATTTGGCATCGAATAGAGAATGTGGATACCAAAGATAGGGAGATAGCATGTGTTGCTAGTCGATCCATGCAGCGATTCCCTTCTCAACAAGCATGGGCAACACGAACATCCCATCTCCATTTTAGATGCTCTGAAATATCTTGAACCATCGATTGCAGATATGGTGAGCGACCATCCCATGCTCCGATTTCACTGACCCCATTCTGAGCCTCACTTTCAGCTCATTGGAACAGTTTTTGATCCACAAGCATATCCACTTTTGAAACTGTCACCACATATAAACTAATCGTATTCACTCCAAATTGTTTATGTATAATTAAAAGACAGCTCTTGTCCGCATCTTCCAATTTGAGAGATTCCGACCTTTCATTTCAACCGGTCTGTACACTTTGACAGGCAGCAATCCTCCAGTGGGGATGATTCTCTTGCACATTGCGCATTGTTTTACCGCAGCATCGTACGGATTCTCCCGTCAGAAAAATGAGCAAGAGCAAGCAGAGACGGGGTGGGGCTTGATGAATTTATTTCGCAGGAGCTTAATTTCGCACTGTGAAGCCACTGCAAACGGACATATTGTAGATAGATAAATGATTAATACGGGGCATTTGAATATATAGCACCACTGAAAATTTTGAACTGCTCCGAGCTGACATCGAATTTCGATGGATTATCGTAATCCCAGGGCATCATAGAATTTCCGGATCTAGTTAAAGTTGGTGAAAGTACTCAAGTTATAGTACTTACAAGGGACGGTTGAACACTCCTTTGACTGATCAAGGAACAGCTATGTTAGAAAGAAGAATCCCGGAAGCCAAACAATTAAGAAATCTGCTGCTACAAGCTGCTCGATGAAGTCAGCTCATTATCGGGATACGGCAGTAACAAAAGTCGAAGACAAACAAGATACCGAAGTCTTCGTACGATAATGTCAGCCAGTACGGTGCATGAATCGTATTTCCTCTGAATGAGTCTTTCGTTGTGTTTGTTTATTTATTTATTTATTTATTTTGAATCATGATGTCCACATGCCTTCCTCTTAGATCCTCGATAACAGGTTGATTCGGAGCCCATGTCGACCACCCCGCTTTATGTAGTCCCTCCCAGCCCACAGCAAGATCAACCAGATTGCTCGAGACATTACTGTTCATTAGAAGAACATCCGGCTCCTTGCTCTCTGATATTACGCGTATTATCCGAAAAATATTTATGACTGCCCCCTGGATTTTCATTAATAAACAGAAAGCCCAGAACGAGTTTACAATCCCCTGTACGGGTCATGCTATCTCCAGCTTCAAAGGCGGATAGATATGTCATTCCGAGTATGTATACAGCTTTCTGAAGGAATTCCACCACAAGTTTACGTAATAGCATTGTTCCATCACAAAAATTCCACCGCAATTTTACATAATAACATTCTTCTATAGTCCTTTTCATATTGAAGTACTATATATTTCAAAATACCTCTTTCAATCATATAATTTTGGTTATGTGACCTACCTGATGGTCAATTTTAACATCATACTGATATGACCGTTATCTGCTAATGTTGTATAATGTCGTAGCGATAAATTGCTGATATAATATACCAATGTTGCAAAGTTTGATTGATGTGGTGGAAAATTTGCTGATGTGCCATATCACGTTAATATGTCATGTAAGTAAATAATTGTCATACCATATTATTAATAACACGTTAGTGAGCTATTAAAATTTAAATTTAAATATTTTATGAAACTAATTATAAGAGATTGAAATAACCATTTTAAAATATGCATATGATTTAAGTAAAAAAAATAAGTATATAGAACAAAATTAGTATCACGTACGTAAAAGATTGGATGAATTTTCATGTTTGGCCATGAATTGTGCTCAAGCTCAACTTTATAAAACTCTTTAATAGGGGTAGAAATCACATGTTACTCTATACCAGAACCTACATTTCCTAGACAGTTGAAGTAAGAAAAATACAATCCTTGGAGGCCATTTTTGGATGTCAAAATTACTTTTAATCAGTGAGACACTTATCAGTTCCCTAATAAGAAATTTTAAAGTCCAATACTGAAAAATTATCAAGGGCAGCAGCTGTTGAGACTGAGACATCTACATGGATGCTGAAATTTGGAAGAACAAATCCTTTCTATTTCCTATGAAAACGGTCGCTCATGACCTATCCAACATTTGTGACTACTTTTACTATTATGTTAGATATTTATTATCATGTCAATTATATCATATGATATACTCATTACACACAAAAGTTATTCAATGAAAACAACAGTGACGGTAGAATTCATAAACTATAGCAGTGTGAAAATAAGCACATATATTGGGAAAGAAAAATCGGAGCTGGGACGAATTACTATAAAATGAATGTGGTGTAACCCCTTTCCTTCAACAATTATATTGATTGTATAAGCTTTTAATTGGGTTTGTAGAGGTTTTTACGTTTATATTCAATTATATACGTTAAAATGATAGGTTACTATATCTAACTATCTTATGTTATGTAAAATTTTTACTGAATTTATAAGAGTGATAAACTCATGTATAACTCATTTTCAATATATATGCTATTTAATACCCATTTTCAACAACTGTCTACGAGTCGAACATTCTCTTCTGTGCTCAGACGAGAGGGGTCAAACAACCTAATAGCTACTCGAGCTGCTAGTATCGACAATTACCACAAGCTAGGCATTTTTCTTTCGGTCTCGAACTTATCAACAATTAACCTCGAGCATTTTTCAAGTCTTAGGCCTCGGTGAGGAATGAGCCCACGCCATACGGCAACCCACTCTGATATCATGTAGAATTTCTATTAGGTTTATAAAAGCGATTGAGACATGTATAACCAAAACATTTAAACTAATATGGCGACGGTGCTTAATCTCTTATATACGAGAATTTTTGGTATTATTTTTTTAATGTAAAATTCTATTTCTCAATATTATATTTAATTAGGGTTAATTGCACAGAGGTAGATGGAGTTTCGGAAAAGAAATAAATTTTTACAAACAGAATTTTTTATTCTATTACTACAAAAAGTTATAAATGTGTTTTTCGTTAATGCAAACGGTCAAAATTTAAATAACTCCATGACGATGTTGTTAATATTAATTGAGTAAATAGTAGAAAGGTCTAGAAAATATTTTAATTTAGCACAAAATGAAATTTTTACACGTAATCAATATGGAAGTCTTAAATGTGTGCCCCTACTCCTTCGGCTCATGCCTAAGGTTAATGCACTTTCACTTGAATGGCGAATGGTGAGGCTAGGAAAGGAGCGGATGGAAGAAAAAATTCAGCTTGACTTTATCTTGCAAATGCAAATGGCAGCACAGTCGGCTTCCTCGGCGAATTTGAAAGTGACAAAAGAATAGTGTCAGGTGAAATAATATTTTTTTCATTGGACAATAATTTTACCATGAGATTTTATTTAGTATTTCCTTTCTTTTATCCAATATGAAATATCCTAAGCCTTTTTGTACTGTTGAAGACATTTTTTATCACAGTTTTAATTGTTTGTATAAAAAAATATTATAATATTTCATACTAATGAAATACAATTTTTTTGTACAAATTTATTTTATTTCAAAACTTTGTATATCATTTATATAATTAACCCTATTTCATTATTTATCAACTTTTAGAAAAATCCAATGATACCACGGCTCAATAAGTGGCAACGGCATCTATAAATGTTGGGCACAACGTTATTCCAGAACTGATGTTGTAGTCACGTCAACGAAATAAAAAACTGAAAAATCCACCCGATGAACATGAAGGTGTGAGGAGATCTAACTATCCACTTGGGTATGGTAAAATAGTTCGGCACTTATCATCCCAATGGGGGAATTCGAGTTCGAGTCTTATCTGCGGCAGAGAACTCTTAACCCTTTAAATGGATCGATCCGAGATGATTCAAATTAGTCAATTAGATAAAATTTAACTAGATGTGGACGATTTATACAAAAAATAAGAGCAGACTACTGGTTGAGTTGCATGTGACGCGTTGATAGCATTTGCAGGAACATCGGGGGACGTCAAGGGGGACCCACCTGAATGTGCATTCAGAGCTTAGATTTAATATAGTCAATTATATTATCTTCTTTCTTTACAGCATTTTATTTCTAAAAATTCTACTGAACTTGTTTAGTCCGCATTGAACGGAGTAGTTGGCATATTAAAAGATGTCTCTTTCAATCATAGATTTTTACTGTTGACAAGATCAAATCTAGTACCCAAATCAATAGAATGACTAATATTAATTTGATGTAATATTAGTCATGGATAAATTCATAAGATTATTCCGCTGGTAGTTTTTATAATTGGATTATCGGACCGTTCAATAGTTTAATTAGAAATCACTGGTACGTATGAAGAAAGAAGATTAAGTGATCCTCATCCACTTTACTGCCTCGTGAATCATAAGTGATTGCCCCCACAGAATTTTAGTTTTCCATTACTCAACATGATACGTCTGGCTCCAATCGGATGTCATGATGGGGACAGGGAATTGTATAAGCCGGATAAATGCAGAGGACAGCGAGTGAGCCAAATTACGAATCAAGATTTAGGGGGTCAAAATTGTCATCAAATGCCGTCAGGGTCGAATCATTGGGTTAGGAATAAACAACTAAAAAGGCTCTGTTTAAAGCGAGAGGAATATCTAATAATTAATGGAGGGTGGCGGGGGTGGGAGAAGATCCGTACTGTTGTTTTGTGTCGGGTCAGATTCTCCCCCCTCCACATTACGGAATCGGAACAGAGCGAGCTTTGATTGATGGTGTACGCTCCGCCCCGGCCCTCATCACCACGTGATCTTCAGGTTTCTGTCGGTCCTGTGAGTCCAGTCCCATCTCCCCCCACCCTAGGCTTTACCATGCTGTAAAATGGCTCGTATGCAATTCTTATCCGTACGGATGGATGGGTTGCCAAAGCCATCTTCAAGCATGGGACAGCGACCCGAATCGAATCGAATTGAATCGGATTGGGACTTAAGTCTCGTGAAGGCAGCATCAATGCCGGAATGGCATGGAGCGTGATTTTTATCCTATATGTCACGAGGTTCCCATCTAATTATTACACCGCCAGGCCCCAAATTTTGAGGGTGTGAATTTGTTAATTTTTCAGTGCATCCTACAATCAACTGGGTATGTTATTTGTGAGAATAATTTCACCTTCACGGTTCTAATAAATCCGACTGATTCATGCGAGTATGCTACATGACGTGTTTTTTTCTAATTATATATATTTTTATTTATTTACAAATACAAACAGTGAAATCCTTTATAGTCCAATTCTAGGCGGAGTTTGATGAACTTCTGACAAAGGGAAGGGTTGAAATTCTCTACATTGAAAGATGAGGGTTTATAACCACATGGAGTCCAGACTTGGATGGCAACGAATTTTGACTGGCCAATAGTTCAGCTTCTTCTTCTTATTAATTGTAATTTTAAATCAGTCCAACTTGTGAACAGTATTTATGTAATATCGAATCATATAAACAGTCTCATGTTGATGGATTTAGTGTGTTGCCCGAGCGTGCAGTAAATATAGGATGCATTTGCTCAGCAAGCATTTTTTGTTCTTTTTTCATGTGATACGGTAAAACTAGAGTTTCTTTCACCTCCCATGTGGGGACAACTGGAGGGTGGGGTCCCAGCTGTTGGCTGGAGCTCCTCCATTTCATCCCGTGTTGTTGTCTGGAGCCTCACGAGATGGGGGCTCAATTGATGGGATCGAACACCCGAGCTCTCCCGATTGCTATGCCTTTGCCTGGCCCCCTTCAAGAAACCCACTTTGATGACTGCCACCACTGAGGTCTGAGGCCCGTCCCCAAGTCCCGCTCTGCCCTCCGTGCTGGTGTAGGTGCAGCAAATCTGTAATTGATCGTACACCAGCTAAGGATTATGTAATTGATCATCCCTTAACGGAGACCTTATAACTTGTTTTTTGATATAACTGTCAAGTAAAACTTGCATAAAAGTACGTTTTGGGATGAAGCCGAACCATTGTCAGGTTCGCTCGCTGCTTGAAGGGTTGCACGAGAAATTAGATCTGCAGGCTCAGGGATGGAAAACAGATGTTGAATTGTGCAGCATAGACTGTTGCACCTTCCGTGCATAAAGTGAGTCCTTGAGCCGAGACAAGCTTGTCGTGTTTATATATTATTTAACTTTTGCTAGCTGATGCAACAGTTGAGTGCCATGGCGTGCCTGTAGATGGAAAACTCAGGCCGTAGAACTCTTTCATCCATGGGAGCATAGTCAAAAGTTGTACCAAGGGTCAGATCCATCGGCAACATTTGTGTTGATGCATCCATGCAGGATGTGTCGTCTTTCACTAGCGTAATAGTAATGCATTTCGAGAGTACGTTACGCTTGCAGCCCGCAGTAGATCAAATAGTAGTAACTGTACATAGAATCTCTGAATGATTCATGGGCATCATTGCCAGGAGACGAAGGGTTGGGTTTTAATATATGTCATAGAAACTTTTCCCAACATTGTAATATCTAAACACAGCCCAAAGATTCCCTCCCCAATTCCCACGTCCTTTTCTCCTTCTCAATCATGAAATTCAGAGAAATGAATTGCAGTCTTCAAATCTCAAGACCGTCAATCAAGGATGGAGAAAATAGAGAGAATTCTCTGGTCCTTCTCCCCTCGTGTGTGTGCATCATTTTTATATCAAAAAATTTAATACATCCTAATTATTGAGACTTCCATTAAATTGATTTATTAAGTTATAAATTTTCTCAATTTAGTTATGCGTAAACGAACCCACTTGATTCTCAGCATCGTCTTTTAAATTTATAATAGTTAGTTGGGGGAGTCGTCCTTTCCCAAGAAAGGTAGATAGATACGAGGCTGTCGGGCCCACCTGCCCTCCCCTTCTTATAGACCACACCTTGCGTCTCCTCCTCTAGAGCCGCATCCTTGCACCTCTCTTCCTCTTCCTCCTATAAGCTTCACACTCAGTGAACTCCACAGGAAGAAGAAGAGCAAACAATGCCGATGGCACCTATGAGTCGATGCCCCAAGCGGGAAGCTAACAGGGGAGCTTGGACCACCGAAGAGGACCGGAAACTGATGCAGGTGATCGAAGTCCATGGTCCAAGGAGATGGAAACTAGTCGCTGCAAAAGCAGGTGTGTTAGTTGTAATACGAGTTTAAATGACAGAATGTTCGGCAAGGTTCCTCCGGCTGTTCTTGTTATTCATCCTGACTGAATTCGAGGCGTCGTTGCAGGGCTTAACCGATGCGGGAAGAGTTGCAGGCTCAGGTGGCTTAATTACCTGAGACCCAATATCAAGAGGGGCAACATTTCTGATCAGGAAGAGGATTTGATCCTCAGGCTCCACAAACTCCTAGGAAACAGGTAGTTTACACTTCAGACAATTGTGCAAATGTTTAGTCTTTATTGTCATCTTCTTCTCTAGTGTCCTTTTCTATTCTGATTTTTAATTTTTTTTTTTTTTGCTTTCTGTGCTCTTGGAAGTTTAGATGGTCACTGATAGCTGGGAGGCTTCCAGGTCGAACCGATAATGAGATAAAGAACTACTGGAACTCTCATTTGAGCAAAAAGATAAAGCAGAAGGAGAACAGCAGCGGTGCTAACCTGTTGCAACAGGGCTGCTCTCGGTGCACAGCTGATGTGACAATGGGAACAGGCTCTGTTGCAAGAAGCGAAACAAATGGAATGGCGAACTCTGGCTTCACTCCAGAAGACGGGATCTTCAATTTCTCCAGTGAGGGCCCAATGAATTTAGAGTGGATGAGCAGATTTCTTGAAATGGATGAAAGTTGGTTCAATTTTGCATGAAAGCTGAGGACTTCAATTGGACCTTTGTTTCCTTTTATTAACAGAGTCTGATTATGTAAAACTGCAGATCAGGATGAAATCCATATAGATGTACCAGAGATTTATAAAGATGGCATTTGCGTCTTCATCAATCAAGCGAATCGGTTACCCAGAGAATTCAGTACCGTGTAATCCATATGAAAGACCAATCAACGAGGATCAAATTTGGGTCGTTTGACGTAGAGAGCGTACAGAACCCAACTCGGGTAAAACTCAGTTATATCAGCCATATGCATTGCCCTTCACCTGGCTAAATTGAATCGTACAGATATTGCTTGTTTATCAGCAAAGGTGACTCAATAAGATCATTTGCTCGATTAACAATACTCCTGCAGATTCTATGACTAAATGCTTCCATCGTTTTACCACCAACGACACCCACCCCCCACCCCTCATTTTGATTAGACCAAGACTAGACAACCGAGAATATCTATGTCGGGAAAATACACGCTAGGGGCTTTGGGTTCAGGATTGAGCAAGCGAGAAAATCAAGTAAGTTTAGGGAGCACCAACACCGTAAAAATGTGTGGTCAAATGATCTCTGTTGAGAAGAAACATCCACCATGAAGACCAAAGAGTCCGCTCCGGATAGCCCCAATTTGCAGGATTATCGCCAACGTGATTATAAAATGTTGATCCACCATATCAAATTGGATATTATAGTTTTATAGAAATTCGCAATCTTCTACCCGATGTCCCCTTTTTTTTCAGCCTTCATAATTTTCGTGTTCCGGAAGCTACCAACGATATCTAAGAAAGGTCATAAGGCTATTTTTATTGGTACGAGACACTCACTAATTTATAAACCAAGTAAAGCCAAACATTTGATTTGGATGAGAAATTAGCTACTTGGGTCTTTTGGGTTTCCGGCTTTGTGCAAGAAGGCTTGCAACTCTTGGGCCGCGTCGACCCGACGGTCATTGACATTGAATTGAATCACTTGCTCTATTCAACCCTGTTTCGTGCATGCAATCCAAGTCCAGGCCACCCTTGAGCTTAATCGAGGTGCCGGACTCTGCTAGTGCTCCAGATGAATGCCTCAAACGAACCTTTCAACAAGTCTGACTCTAACACATGACCTAACATCCTCCAAGACCACACTACACTCAACTGAAGCCTAACTTGTGCAGGCTACTTGCTCTCTCCATGTCTGTGACATCATCCTTCTTTCTTGTAAGTTGTCACCTCCAAGCAAGCTTACCCTAGTTATGTGAAACTATTATATCTATAGAGATAAAAGTACACTCCTAAAATCATCTACTTTTTTATTATGTTAAAAAAAATTAAAATGAATTTTCACTCTTAAAATGTCAGTTCAGTGATTTACTTAAATTTATAGTATAGTAATCCGTTAGATTGTACTGATGTCCTACATTATCACTCATTAAATATTTGATCCACCAATTTACAAACCAAGTGCAACCATATCAGAATATTTCCAATTTTCACCACTAGAAATAGCCCCAATTTGATCAGGAGCAAATCGCCCTGCTTATCAATTTCATTCACGTCCTATCAAGTTATCATGTCTTCTGAGTTTTCTGTTTGATGCGAGACACAATCAACAGTTTAATGATATCTAGCAAATACGATAGGAAAAAACCAGTACGAATTGGTTTACCCCCGAGAACTTGGACAGGCGATGGGACAGAAGACTATGTGAGAACAAAGAAAACTGATCCACATATAGGATGGAACCGGAATATCATAGAGTAACAAGGAAGACAATGCGTAGGAATTGGTCCCAGTTGAACCGAGGTTGACATGTCTTTTGTATGTATGTTAAGCAAGGAAGGATGTGGTCTCCCCCTCGAATGTGAAAGCACAGAACCGGATGATTCCATCAATAGATTGGTCCCGGGCCAGTATGCTTATGTAAGCAAGTGATTGAGTTATGACGCAAATTTCGACCAACAAGTTCTTGGATTCGGACTGTCCCCCGTCAGCTCCCGCTCCAGCGGAACAAATGATACACACACGACAAAATTGTATCATTGTGTCGCAAACGAAAAAAAGAAAATTTCTAGTTCAATGTTCATATATCAACCGATTATTAGATATTTCTAATTCCCATGGATAAGTTTTGAATTTCTAAAATAATGCCTAACAGAGAGTCCACTTCACCATGGCAGCATTTGACGGTCCATGAGAAAGGAAAACACCTCAAAAGCTGGTCCGGGTATCAGAAAGCAATCACGAAAGTGGCGGAGCTAAAAGGAGACTCAAATTTCCATGGCGTTTGACGTTTTTGAGAGCGATGACCTTTCCATAAGTTAAGCTGCATATTCTGTTTCAAGCTTTTTCGACTGTGCTCGATAACCTTAGCTGAAACGGGACGATAGTGAAAAAGTTTCTCTTCTCTCATGGGCCAAAAGAACCGTCATCATAGACTCACGTGAGCTCGGATAGGGTTACATCCAGGAAGATAAACTGAAAAGATTGGAGGATAAAAATGCAGAACACAGAAATGAAACCAGTCAAAAGAATCCGCTTTATTCGGATCGGTCAAAGTTCTTACACAATTTCTGTTTAGTTGGCAGCTCATAGTGACTTGTTCGTGTTTTGCCAGATCGATTCATTCTTCTTCAGCAAGGGTCTAATTTTATGATGATTTTCGAGCTAAACCTATTTGACATGTTGAATTCAGTTTTTCTTCTTGTTAGTACTTACTACTGGATTTGGGTCATGACACTGTGCTGCTGCCTTCGATATTCCCTATCTACCCACTTGTGTCATTAATAGGTACAATTTACAAGAATCCCTTGATTGAATGTCGTTAGTGTATTTCCTAGGAGTAATTGCATAGGCTAACCACCCTTCCAATGATTCCCAGCGAACTTGCTGAGAATGTTATTCCCTTGGTTTATGAACGCCGGTCGAGACATGCTTTACGAGGGAGGCACGACAACATTGCAATGGAGACATGGAGTAAGAAGTAGATCTTGCTACTATCTTTTCGAGTTACAAATTGAAATCAGCTTAAATTGATATAATGACAATATTCAAATTTCATAATCTTTTCATCTACTGAGCTTACAAGAAAGTTTTGCTTCCATTTAATCCAAATATTTGAACAAATGCAATAGTGCCATTCTCTTATATCGTTTTTTTTTTTTTTGAATTCTTCGATATGAGATATATTCCCGGTGGAACCCAGGCCAAGGGCCAAGCCCATTGATCCTTAAACATCAGCCCTAGAAGGCGCCTGGCGCAAGGATGCACCCTGAGAGACTGACCGAGTCAACCATCTGCAGACCCACTAGAAATAATATCCAACGGCCCAAGCGATTGGATCCACGATAACCTTGGAGACCACCGTCAACGGCCCCTATATAAGCTCGGCCTACTACAGTCTCACAAAAACTCTGTATCTCCCAAGCTCTAGCCTGTGAAAACGCTCTTTAATGGAACTTTAGCCTGAGATGGAATCCAAAAGCTTTGCTTTGGAGACGGGTCATGGTTTGTGTATCTAGTTAGAAAAGCCACTGTCGAACATACCTACCTATATGGGGCTCGACCTTATGGGTTTATGATGGGCTGTCGAGCTAGCAGGCTGATGGCACGTCAAAAGTCGTTAGTAGGTGCGAGATTTTGGGACCATCTTATAAAAATTGTGGCAAATGGATAGTGATAATCTTTTTTTTTTTATATACATCCCTACTATTTTTAATAGAAATCCAAAATATTCCACTTGATATCACAGTTATAATAGAACTATTCACAGCATGTCCAACCCAACTATAAGATATTTTCTTTTTATTTGTGTAGAATTGTTTTCTGTCAAGAGCAAGAAGTGGCATTCTACTGTATATGAAATTACCTTGTTGGCAAAACAACTTAAATGCAGTCTGCCAGTCTCATTCTTAATTAGATCAACCATAATTGATGAGCGGGTACCTGAATTCTCTAAAATTGTAGGCAGATCATACATACATATGAACTTAAGGCTTGACCCACTACCTATGGACCAAGTACAACCATCGGAATCTTGCCAAGTTTCTCCACGAGAAACATCCCAATTCGATAGAAGATGAGATCTCAGAAATCAAGAAATCACTTTGACTCGAAAGTCTGGACCAAATCTCCCTGCCCCGTCATTTCTTTCTCGATCCTATGGGTTACCATGTCTTCCAGGCTTGTGGCTTATACAAGAGGCACAATCAGTAGTTTATGATATCTAGCAAGTACGATAGGAGATGACCCATGTAGACTGGTCGATACCGAGAACTTAGACAAGAGATGGGACAATATATGACTTTCTGATAACAAAGAAAACTGATCCACATATAGGGTGGAACCGAATGGGGAAGACAATGCGAATTATAAAGTAGGAATTGGTCCCGGTCGAACATGATGTTGGCATATCGTTTGTGTGTATATTTAGTAGGCAAGGATATGCTCCGCCTCTTGAATGTGAAAACATAGAAACGGGTGATCCCATGCATATAGATTGGTCCCGGACCAGAATGTTTGTCACCGCCCTGCATATGTAAACAAGGGATTGAGTTATCAAGCAAATTAAATTCGGACAACCGGTTCTTGGATTTGGACTGTCTGCTGTCAGCTCCTCCCGCTTCAGCAGAACAAATGATACACACACATGACAAAATCGTGTCGTGTCACAAACAATGAGAGATTATCATCACATGAAGAAATCCTACATTCAGCAATTAGAGGATTCAGTGGGAGGTTCTTATCATCACATGAAGAAATCTTGTCAAAGATGGCTTTTGAATCAAGTTCAACTATGACTGAATCAAAGCCCATATCCTTAGCCATTATGAGCCCATCCCTGACAGCCCAAATCTTTTCAAGCATACTCTTTGCCATTCCCATGTGCCTTGTGAAGCCTCGAAGCCATTCTCCTCCATTTCCTCTGATCACTCCTCCTGCTCCTACTTGTCCTGGCCATCCCATCACTGATCCATCGGAATTGTGCTTGACCCATCCCAAAGGAGGAGGTTCCCATCGTATGCCAATGGCCTTCTTGCTTTCATTGCCCCAGTTCTGTTGGCAAGCACCAAGTTCCCCTGCTTGCCTCAAGCACCATGCACGTGGTTGGTCAATTCTTATCCCTGCATAAAAAATCATCGCATTCCTTTGCTTCTACAGGGTCCATAGTGCCTGTGGAAATACTATAGCCCAAGGAATGGTACTCATATGGATTTTGTAGGCTTCGCATCCAGGATGGAATTGGTAGGGAGAATGATGCCCTTTTTGATCGTGGGATGTTCAATCTGTTCCAAAAATCTTGTGCTTCTGGGCACTTTCTAAGGACATGATCAATGTCCTCTTGGGGGTGGCTGCATTTGGTACAGCAGGGATTTATAGGAACTCCATGATTATGGAGATGCTCCATTGTTGCCAGCTTGCCCTGGCAACATAACCACAAACTTACACTCCAGGAAGAGTCCTTGCTTTCCAAATCCAAGCACATTGGTTTATCTTCTAATCTGGATCTCCGCCCAAAACCAATAGGTATGCGCTTTCTGTGTTGAATTTACCATCTCTGGAGAAAGCCCATGCTAGCTCATCATCTCCCATCGAATAGATGTGTCTTGGGATAGCATGCCTTTCTGCGACTGTGTGAGATGGAATGATCATAGGCAGTGCCGTAAGATCTCAAGTTATTTGTCAATGATTGCTATGGTTTGGTCACTTTTAAGAATGCATATGCATTTGCCATTAACCCACTAAGGGATATGGATGATTATGATCTAACCATAATACTACCAGTGAACCCTCTAGTTTTAAAGCCTAAGCAAGGTAGACCAGCGAAACAAATGAGACAAATTGTGAATGAAATTACGCCTACAATTCAAGAGGATGGGGCACAAGTAATAAGGAATTGGGTTATGTACTTGGTACCGATAAATTTAAAATTTTAATAAGGGAAAAGGAGAAAAGATGAGATAATAAAAATACATGATGATAAGATGACTGAAATTATAAGAGTTTTATTTTGACTGATTTGAGAAAATAGAAAAGATAAAATGCCTGTTTGTGAGCTTGTAAAAGCAACTAAACAAAGAAATTGCTGGAATCAAATAATCTCAAAATATCCATACTAACAAATTATATTTTATTTTGACTACTATTAATTTATGTTTAATAATATAATCTTTAGCTTGTGAATAATCTTATCACATTCACATAAATTATTGTTTCTTTTTTACTATAGTGATAAATAATTAAAAATAATTAATGTTGACTGAAAAAATTCAAACATAAACATAACATTATATTAATCGAAAAATATGTACATAATAACTCAATTAAAATTTCTGATACTACAATAAGATTGATAGCATAGAAATTATAATGTAATATATATAAATAAACTAAAAATTTTAATAATGATGATATTGCTATATTTACCATAGTTTTAAAAATTGGACCGGACCGGCTGGTTCGTCCGATTCAACTGGGAACTGGCCACTCACCCAGTTCGACCGATAAACTCAATTGAACCGGTGAGAAAACTGGTTGACTTAAAATTAAAAAATAAAAATATATTATAATATATTTATTTTTATTTTATTAGACTTATATTTATATTTTATATTAAACTTTTATTTAATATAATTTTTATAGTAATTATTTTTATTATAAATTATATTCAAATTATGATATTATGTACATTTATTAGTAATATTATATTATTAATATTATTTATTAAATATACGGTTCAATCCATTGAATCTCTAGTCCAACCCATGAACCCATGAAGTCATACCTATACCAGTTCCTGATCCAGTCCGATTTTAAAAACTATGATATTTATTGATAAACATGTACAATAACTAAATAAAATTTATGTTATTATAGTAAGATCCATTACGTTTGCATATAAATAATTTTTATATTATGTTAACTAATAATTTTGCTGTGAATTTCTATTCAAATATTTAAAGTCATAACAAATGATAAAGAAGGATTCCAAATCTGATTTCGATCTAAATCTAACAAAAATATAAAATTTATCATTCCAATTGTATTTTGATTCTGCTTTATTTCGTTATTTTGTTCATTTACCTAATTGTAGCATTACCTACTTTTTGTAAGCTCAAATCCACATTTTTCGAGGACGTGCTCTGACCAAATTGTATTGCATCTGGGGAAATTTTAATGGACTCTAAAGACTAATTGTACCGGATCTTGACTGCCCATCTATGTTGGTCAACTCAAAAAGCTATCGGATTGATATGTATTCAAGTGATTTTCTACATCTTTCAATCTGAAATCTATACTTGATCTATCTTGGAAGATGTAAAAGTCTTAACATGTAACAATCGGGCCCATTTTTAGTCCTATCACTGACCGATCTAGTACAGATACCAAGAAAAAAAAGATAATTCAATACTCTTTAAAACTTAAAATATTGACTTTTTTTCTATTTCTTGCAAATTTATATTTGCTGTTGCTAAATAAAATGAGAGTAGGAGTAGTAGTAATCTTGTAATTCAAATATTTTTTAAACATCTTATATGGGATTTGAACATATGATTTTGGATTCACTAAATATGATGAGAGCGAATTTTGAACCATTAAATCACCACTATATATATATAAATATATTTTTCTATACCAATTAATTATTAATTGAATTCAAGGACATTTTCACAATTAACTCATTCATTTTAATTAAAACCAAATGGAAAGCTGATATGACATGGAAAGTCAATTTTAAATTTTTTTCAAAAAACAGAAAAAAATTTTGGGAGGAGGGAAGGATCGATAGAAGGCTCGCCGTGGGCCTCCTCTTCCTCCTGTTATCTGGTCGGGAAGGTTAGGTGTGGGATTCTGATCATCACGTGAAATAAATATCACAGTAAAGACATGCCGGCATTTGAATTTGTTTAAAAAAAAAAATAGTGGATGAGCTATTGTGATTCCAAGCCAAGTGACTATCCGGTTTTTTAACTTAAATTCTAAAACTTTGAAAATAACTTTTTCAGTTTTAAAACTCTATTTATGTATTTTACTTGAATTTTCATTATAATAGACCGTTGAATTACACTAACGTAGGTGTGATGAGGTCAATAATGTGCTGACATTGTAGTGATATATAGATGCCACATCATTATTTCAATATATAAAAATTTAACTTACCACTTCTTACGACAATATTTTACTAATATCATCATATTCATGTCATCATAAGTTAACAGTATGTTACAACCAGTATCTAAAGTCATTGAATTGAAATTTTTAGAATTTAAATTTAAAAAATCAGATAATTTTATAATTTTTGGTGGATTTTTTGCCTATTTGTAGAAATAAGTCTGAGTTAGAAGAAACAATATCCAGCTCATGACAATATAGATAATCTCAATGGCGGAAGATAAATCTTACCTATGGCCAGTCACCTCTTCGTGCAGAGGATAATATCTGTTTAGCTTGTTTGTTGAGAGCTACATCTAAAGATACATGACGTGCTTGCATCACATGAGGGTATGGTGCTGATAAATGAAATTTCACTTCAAAAATAAAAAAGTTGTGAAAAGTTCTCACATATGGATGTTCTTATGGGCATTGAGAAAATCATGGATGTTCTTATTTGAAGGGAGAAAGATTGATTGAACACATTTTTATGGAACTCAGCCAAAGACACACACACACACACAAATACGCGCTGTGATTTAAAGACTTCGCCTGCAATTCTTTGTCATCTGATCTGTTCAAAATCAAAAGAACAGCTTTTGTACATTTAACTCTCAGGTAATCGATGCTTCAGTTTGGTCGTCAATACAGTTCAGAAACATTATCCCGGGGTTGTTTTTGGCTACGTTGTAATCATATTATCCACTGGTCTGGTGCATAACTGAAAGCCGTATAACATTCCAGTGACCCAGAATGGCTTATATCAGCTTCTTCAATGCATTGCAGGCTGCTCCAATCGCCTTCCAACTCCAAGTCGAACTGAGTGAATCCAAACTCGTAAAAGCTGGAGAAATCCGGTTCGAAAAAATTGGGCAAGCCCATGGCAATGTCTGGGGATAGGTCTTCCCCAGACAAGGTTGGTGATGTAGAGACATTGGCAGATTCATAGTCCATTGCTGGGAGATTCTCTGCATTCATCGCAAAGTCCAAATGTAGGATTGGATCGTCAGGCAGAGGAAGCGGTGGTTGTGGTGGCAGGACAGCAGTTGCTGGAGATGGCATCATCAGCTGGTGGTTCTCCTCAGATTTGGGCCCCGAAGTCGATATCTTTGGTTCCATATTAGCATTTTTATGCTTGTTCAAAGTATTGTGGCGTTCATCCTTATGATCCCTCCGGACTTGTTTAGATAAATAAGAGTTCCAGTAATTCTTGATTTCATTGTCTGTTCGCCCTGGCAGCCTCCCGGCTATCAGTGACCATCTGCAGGAAGGATTGACATGAAGAACATCAGCTTCAAAATCGCTTAGTAAGGGAAGCCACATTCAACTTGAGGCTCCATAATCTATATTTCCTCGTGTCACTTTGAAGTAAAAAATCAATGCTGATAGTTAGTTCTGTCCTATAATTACCTATTGCCAAGGAGCCTGTGAAGCCTGATAATGAGATCTTCTTCATCCAGGGTGATGTTCCCTCTCTTGATGTCAGGCCTCAGGTAGTTCAACCACCGGAGCCTGCAGCTCTTCCCGCACCTCTTCAGGCCTGACAGAACCCGAACATCAGCACATATGATGGTATGAAGACGACCAGTAGTGACAGATCCATCAAAGAGCAAGTGACGATGATATCGACTAGTTAGTTGGGCTCACTCACCGGTTTGCTTGGGGATGCTTCTCCACTTGCCTTCTCCATGGGCAGCGATGTAGTCGGTGAGGATCTTGTCTTCAGCAGCAGTCCAAGCCCCTCTCTTGATCCCTTCTTCCTTGGTACAGCGTGGACTCCTCCCCATTCTTGATTTCCCCGAAGCTCTCTCTCTCACCACTTCCTTCTCTCCTTAGTGTATTGGCTTGTGAGAGTCAGTGAAGCCTTCTTGGGCATAGAGAGATATGGGATCTGCAGCAACTTCCAGACTATGGAAAGTTGCACATTTCCCTCATTGCTCGGGAGTGCCTCTGGACGTTCTTATAATGCATCTTTCTCTCTCTCTCTCTCACTCTCTCACACACACACACAGTCTCTCTGCCCGTCTGTTTAATTGATTGACTCGTTCTCAACATGCATCTAATTAAATTAGTTAGTAGAAACCCGACCACTACGTGTCTCATTACAGATCCACATATTATGTACACTTGTGTAGGAATCTGCTTAGAAAAAAAAAAATATATATATATATATATATACACACACGTATACACTCTTTCATACGTACAGAATATCAAAAGATTTTAACTTTTATATATGATAATTGAGATTATTATCTTTTCTAAGAGTTTCCAGAGTTCATGTCTCTTTCAAGTAAATTAAAAACAAAACAAAACATGAGCACCAGTTCCAAGGCTGTTATATAATACAACTACAAAATCTGATTTTGAACCACAAAATCAAAATGTGAACTACAAAATCTGGATTTGATCTGATCCAGCCTATGTCGGCAATCACAATATATATGCACATCTCGAAACAGGTGCAACAGTTGCAGGCATGACCAAGGGACGCATACAGCTAGAGTTGAGCAATTTGAGCTAGCAATTCATCGCTCACAGCATGCTAGAATTAGATTTTTATTACTGAAATTCTCATTTTTATTTATTACTCTATTCTTTACATCTCTTTTTTAGGTATACAAGAAAAGAACATAATTATATTAAGGTTTACCACTTATACAGTAATATTAGGGTTAATGTGTACATGCACATGTAATATATATATATATATATACATATATTGATAAAACTCAAGCCATGCAGCCATTGATGACTTTCTACCAGCGACAACTACAACATTAACGCATTAAAATCAACTCGTCCCCCTCATACCAATAAAACGTCCGAGTCAAAGTCGGCTTCAGACCATATTGCTAGATGAATCGTGAATGTGTCAAATGAAGACAAAAATGTCACGACTCAGACTTCGTCCCACATGCTTCCTACCGTATATGAGAATAATTTCAAGGCATGTGTGATTGTGGACCATGGCAGCGTGGCTTGATGCTCTTGAGGATGACCTACGAGTTAACCGAGTTCATTTGCCAAATGGCATACGCTTCGGCCGCATATTTCACCGGAAAAGAGTTTCATTTTTGTGGGGGCAATAAGGTTTGATTATTGTAATTGGTCAGTTGGATTCACATCTAACTTTCCGGATGACCGACTTTGTCGTTTCCCAAACTAACTTTCCGATAATGATGAAAGAAGGGATCTAGAAACATTGAGAAAGTTGGTTGGGCTGCGAAAACCCTAAAGTTCTCCGACAAATGGCCACGTGTGGAAAATGTCTCGGCCCCACGTCGAGTGGAATACCACCACCCATGCAATTATTGTCCCCTTTTGTACTATATCTATATTTGTATATCTAAAAGCCGTCCAATAAATTTTTTTAAAATTAATGTTTGTTATACGCGTTATTTTAAACTCTAATATGAGATTGACCAATTTAGATTTGTCAAGTGGCAAAAGATGTCACGAACATAAATTTTCTCTAATATATATTATCACAATTGATCAATTAAAACGGTCTAACATTTCTTATTTTCAAATAATATCCCCAACATTTGAATCTTATGTATAATTAAAAAATTTACCGTATGAAGAGTTTTATCTGTTAATAAATTAATCTAATTCAAATATGTATTAATCAAGAACCGTGGCCATATTTATATGAGGAGGCGGCCAGGACCATTTACAAGTAGAATCGGCCAGCACAAGGTGGCCTACCTAGGCAATTTTTCTTTTTCCTTCATAAAATGACTCTTATTTCCAGATCCATTGTATGGCAACACATCCATATTTTCTTAATTTCGCCTAATGTAACCATGGAATATCCCGTCCCCCATTGCAATGCATCGATGACCATTCTCTATGTTTGATTCAATATAAGACATGCATCACACTCCCCGTCATGTACCTTTAAATACTCTCTCTTAATCTATTTATGAGTCGGATATTTTCTTTTTAATATCGGATGATGATTACAATAGACATTAAATGATGGATAATTTTCTTCCCGTGTCTGGACGTCACACTCAACGAATGTACCGCTGCACATATATCTTATGATATCGACTCAATGGATGGTGAATGTCTCCCTAAGTTCGCGGTCAATTTCTATATCGGGTGAAGAATGTACTCGTAATGCTATGAACTGATAACGACTTGTCGAAGTGTAAAGTGGGCCGTCTAGTCATGTGGCTCAGTAATTGCAACAGCTCTACATTGAAAATGGCAATTTATCCATTCACAGATTGAATATAACTCATCAAAGCAACGAGCAGTTAAAAGAGATGAAGTAGACCATGAGATGGGACTTCCGCCGATTGTGACGAAATAGCCACTAGTAGACTGCCGAGTCAAAAGGGTAGGTGGCCCAATCAAATTGTAATGAGGAGGGCTTAAGGGAAATCCCTTGTGTTGGCCATCGTTTGAGATATCGCAATATGCGCAGAGCCACGTTCGAATGGCCTTCGTATGGTTGTCGTATAAATTGCAATAACATGTGTACTGAATAGGAAAACTCCAATATAGTAATAGTGAGATAAATTTGGCGACCCACAAGGCGCCGGTACTTCCCAACATTACCGAAAAGAGGACCAGAATCATCGAATAACTTATGATGTTGCTTCATTGGAAAACTAGAAGGGTACAATCCGAGCATTCCACATTCGGTTAGAATGTTGAGTGTATAATTCCACTGGCTCAAGAACAAACTGGAATGTAGTGGAGTGACCTCAATGCCCAAAAAATACTTCAAATCGCCAAAATCCTTAATATTAATATGGAAACAAGTACCAGGATACCATTTAAAAATGGCACAGCGAGTAGAATTGTTCCCGACCACAAGCATGTCGTCCATGTAAATGAGGACAGCCAAGAATATGTTACCTTGGGAAAATGTGAAAGTGAATGGTCTGCTCCAAATTGTTGGAACCCGTAGCGATAGGGTGCCTTGGCAAATTTGGAAAACTAATTCCGAGAAGCCTGTTGAAGGCCATATAGAGACTTACGTAGTCGACAAACAGTGCCTGGCTATGAGAGTATCCCGACAGCATGGACATATAGACTTCTTTCTCCAAATCACCCATGTAGAAATGCATAATGGACATCTAATCGGTGGATTTCCAGTGTGCGACGTTCATGATCAATAAGCAACTTACGGTTACAAGTTTTGCTACCAGAGTAAAGGTTTCATGAAAATCCACAACATATTCGGAAAGTTGAGAAGGACGGCGTCCTTCTTCAGTTGATCTTCGCGGCGATCAATTTCCCGACGCAGCCAATGCTTACTCCCGTGCACTGCTCTGATCATTAGATTGCTCTTCCAATTCTCGACCGGTAATATTCAGCCCATGTTGTTCAGCGCCGATTCACTCCAGGTTGGGCTGTGGAAGGGACTGTGGTGCTGCTGGGCTTTCATGTTCGAGCAGATTTATTTCTTCTCCAGTTCACTGTCATGTGAAGTTGTTGGATCTCCTGAGCTTTGATTTGGGCTTTCAATTCCATATTCGTGCTCCCTCTCAGATGCAGCTCCCTTGTTTGATCGATCGAGATAAAGGCGTTGCTCCAATTTGGGGGGACTCTGTGGTGCGAAAAGGAAACTGATTTTCGTAGAAAACAAGATCACGACTTGTGAATATTTCTTGGGTTCTAGGTTATACCCTCGCAAGCCCTTTTTCCCAAATGGTTATCCTACGAAAATGCATAGCATAACACGATGATCCGATGACTTGTAGATGAGAGAGATCCGGTGGTTGACCAAATATAACCTTGTGTGGACTCTTGTCAGGTGCGTCAGATTGATCAAATGGGCCGCAGCAGCAACACACTCGTCCCAGAATTTGATGGGCGATGAGGCTTGAAAGAGAAGAGCATGTGCCACGTTCAAAATGTGATGATGTTTCCATTCCGCTCGTCCATTCTTCTGTGGCATTTCCACGCGACTCATTTGGTGGATCATCACTTTCTCCGTGAAATAATCCGGCAAATCTTTCGATAAGAACTCAAGTCCATTGTCACTCCGTACTATCTTAATGGCCCGATCAAATTAATTCTTTATTAAATTGCAAAAGCCCATGAGAAATTTTTTTTTACCTTTGATTTTTCTCAGAGCAAATACAAACATATTCCTCGACTATAGTCATCAATGATGGTAAAAGAAAATATATTGCACCTGAGATGGAAGGAATTTTGTATGCCCCATTGATCACAATGAATTGGAATAAATAATAAGCTAATTTATGAGCAAGGTTTGGAAATTTCGAGCGAGATTGCTTCGCACGACCGCAGGCACCACATCCTGTAATCTCATCAATACGTAAGCCCAAACCCTTTATTTTTTAACCTGACGTGCAGGATGCCCGAGCCTCCGATGCCACGGTCCCTCATCCTGTGTTGTTTTGCATGCAAGAAACGAGCGTGCCACACGTCGAAGATAGTAGCTCACCCACTCCAATCATCCACCTCTCGCGGTGCGGTCCTCTATGAGACATATTTTCGGTAGGAAAATCACCCAACAAATTAAGATCATCAATTAAGCGACCAACAGGGATGAAGTTGCAACTAATACCATGCACCAACAACACCTCATTTAGATGAAACACCCATCCAAAATTGGCCTCTCCAATCCGCGTGGCTTGCATTCCGTTAGGAATACATATAGCAGAAGAGCTCTTGATCAATTTCATGTTTGGAGAGAGTAGTAATAGGTATTGAGAGTCTTGCGGGAGAGATATCTGTGAATTCCTATTCTAGATTAGTCAGTGTAGCTTAAAAATTAGACTGTGTGCTATATTATGTTGCTTTGTACTATCACCATTGTTCAACAAAGTGCAGTTCTATCTACTTTCTTTCACTTTATCTTCACTGTTTATGCAATTTGATTCCCTGCACTACATCATAGTTAATTTTCGAGATGTGTTTGTGTGTATATATATATATATATTTGTTTTATTTGATGTTCTTCATTAAGGACTCTACGTTATTGGGCTTTTAGATACAATAAAATCAACCTTATTCAACGTTATTGTGCAACTGATAAATAATGCGAAAATATGTGTGAAGATAATAAGTAAATTTTGTGTGACGAACCTCTTCTACCTTGGAGCTCTCTGGGTCTGCTCGTCATCAGTGAACCGGAACATTTTTTAAATATATAGATTAAGAATTATTTTCCATATGGAAGATTAATAATTGTCTGATGAGTAAACCTACACATTCATCTTATATTTGATACGTAGGACACTTTAGTTTTTATTAATTTTTATCCAACATTTTGCCATCGTTCTAGTTAATGATCAGTGATACATCTATAAATTTTTCTTGCATAGTATATGATGTGTCTAGCTATATATGATGTTTTTTAATGGAAAAACTAATGTGATGGTAAAATTATGGATATTTAGGTCAAATTAATGACAAAAAAAAACATAAGTTAGTTAAATAAAATATTGTCTGGACTAACTTGATAGGACAAGTAATGAATGTTCGAGTAAAATTAATAGAAAAAAATTATTAAGAATTAAACTTTTAGCTCAAAGAAATATTAAAGATGAAAGGGCAATTTTACTCTACAACAGAAATTGGGACTTCCACCCAGAAAAGAAGAATGAGCAGGCATGATGAAAACGAGCTATATCTCATCGCAAATGTTCACACTTCAACAAAATCCATTGATTCGGACCATATCGGATCATCAAGTATACAAATATTTACTCGACCCTGAAACGTAAGTTCATGGTAGTTATATATATGTAAACCCTACGAGTACATGCTGCTCCCTGCAGGTGATCGGCTTCGCCTCCGTCCCCGTTCCCGGCCACGTATCTTGAATGGGTTTGCGCATGTGATGGAACATTCGCATCCGCATATGTTGCTGAAGCATGAGAATAGCCCTTCCCCTTCCCTGTTGCCACGGCCCTGACTGCTGGTGCGACGCCGCTCACGGTGGCGGCCTCCTCCACTGCCGCCCATGTTTACGCTTGGTGCAACGCTTGGGATGTCGCTGGCAGCGTCCTGTGTAGGTGGAATCTCTGCTCGCCACCTCTCCAGCTTGGACTGTAAGCCCTCGACACTGTCGGCGACGCTCCAGGCAGCCCCGCCAAGGACAGAGCTCTCCACATCATCTGGCCTGTTCTTCTCCTTAGCTGCAATATCTGCTGCCACCTCTGACGGAGATGGCCCCAGTTCCGAGTCCGTGATGCAGGCGTCTCTAGGTGATTTCCTCGAAGCCTCGTGAACCGACGAGTCACGATTCTTCGCGGCCCGCTTCAGCCTCTCTCCCTTCCGTCGAAACGTCAGTCCTCCTACTTCATCATCTAATCTCTTTGCTCTGAGCCCAACCTGAGATCCAGGCTTCGAACTGCTCACCGTGGAGCTGGCTCTTGGGCTCTCTCCCTTCTTTACGTGGCTCGACGAGCCAACCTCCGACCCATCAACTAAGGAGCTTGCCTTCTGGTTAAAAGAGACCTTCCTCTTCGCTGTCCTAGAGTCGTTGGAGCTTACCATGGAGCTCGAATCACTCTTTGTGCGCCGAAGCTCGAGATTTTCGGCTACCTCCTGCGTCTGCTTTTTCTGTTGTTTAGAGTTATGGTTCTGGTCGATCTTATGATGTAGGGAGTCCTGTTTATCCATTAAATCCTTGAAACCAATTGCGGAGGAGCTAATCTGTGAATAGAGAGGCATGCTTCTCATGGAGCTATCGAGCACAGCCACACCGATGTTCATTAAACCCTGTGGACGCCCAGATGGACGGCGAACTTGCAGCGCCACAAACTCCATTCCGACATAGCGCCGATGCCGAAAGGGCCAGTTACTTGGCAATGCGGGAACCACATTATCGACTAGGACACGGACACTGCCGACATGGACGTCCTTGAACCAGTGGACGGCGTAGATCTCGATCATGATGGCGGACGAGTCGGACTCGAGGAACTCATCATCGACCCGGAAGACGAACTTGTCGTTCCACGTGGGGTGGTTGTGGCCATTGGCGTCGACCCTGGTGGAGAGCTTGCGGTCCGGGTGGATCCATGCGACCGCATAAGTTCGCATCGAGCGGCCAACCTGTTCGAGATCCTGGGCCGAGATGATGTTGAGCTCTAGCAACTGGAATGGATTCAGAAGGATGGACGACATCCTGTCTCTCGCGAATGCGGCCGTCGAACTCGGCCGCTTTCGAGAGCTAGGATGAGGGGAGAGGCCAAACGAAATTCAACCTGAGAAGGTTTGGCTTGATTTGGCACGAGGTCTTTCGAGGAAAGAGAGGATGAGGAAATGGGAGGCCATGAGAGGACGTCCGATATAGAAAACACAAAGCGAAATAGGTGGACCGTGATGAGTGGTCTTTCGGGGAAGACGTTAGTTGTCTGAGTGCATGTTCTTTCGAACGAACTTTCTGGTGTGATCGGGTAAACAACAGGGCAAGCATAATAACCATGTATAAACTACCCCAGATGACCATCGCGATAGCTGCCCTGGATTGGGAGGAAATACATAACAAAAAATTGAAAAATAAAATGCTATGCGAACTTTACTAAGAAATGCTAATATCAGCTCAAGATACCGTGAACAAAATTATAAAAATATAAAAGAGTTGAGTAGTATCAAAAGAAATTTGAACTCTCGGGTAGGTGTTAGACCAATTTCTTATATATAAAAACACATTTCCCACAGCCTTAAGGCCAATTTTCCATTACAGTATATATTTAATATAATATAAGAATTCATAAGCGACAGCATCTCGTTGGGCCAATGGTCAGTTGCAATTCTTAAGATTGGACTTTGCATAAGTCTACTGGGGCTTGGACATTAGGAATATGTTACTTCTGCTAAAAAAAATGGACAAATCAACATATCACAAACAGAATTTAGAATTACAGAATCTAGACTTGATGATAATGCTCTCCATTCAATTTCTGAACATATCACAGACAGGAATATGTTGCTTCTACTAAACCCATTCCATTCAATTTCTAAAATTTTATCCCCAAATTGATATCCTTAGGGCTAAGATGGAGGGCGGGACGGGTCAAATCCAAGGAGCTGGGTGAATGGCTCAGGGATGTTCAGCTGGTAGATCGCCTGGGCTTGCTTCGAGTCGAATTGGCTATCTCCTACGTAACGTCATGCGATATGCAAATACCAGGAAAGGAAAGGAAAGGAAAGTCAAGTTGAGGAAGATGGCTCGATTTGACTCTGTCACCCCCCATAAAAACCAAGAGGAAAATTTGCTCAAATAGAAAGTGGTGAATGGTAGAATGTTCACCACTAGAAGTGCAAGGGAGCAAGCTTAGGCCTTGTGGGGAGTCAGCCAGTATAGCGGAGTAAAGCAGATGGTTTCCAACTCAAATTCCTCCAAATCTTCCATCGTATGTTGGACGGTTTTATGACTTACTGATAAGCTTCCCACTAAAGACACTTTGCTTATCTTCAAACCTTGTGATTTCTGCGGCATGGAACAAGAATTGAGGTTCCATTTTGTTTTTCACATTCCTAAATAGTAAGACTAGCTACCTGGGAGCGGATTTTGCTGAACGTTGAAATTGTTGGGCCTGTCAGTAGCTAGAGCAGTGAGGCCTCTCAGATATCTTAGCATAGTCTAATTCCTATGTTTGGTTGATTAAGGCACTAGTACAAAATATTGGAATAGACTTGACGGCAGTTTCCATCTTCCACTTCGTCTCATGGAAAGCTATTATTAGACTCTCGGCTTGTCCGGGAAGTTCTCTCTGAACGTTCAACCTCGTCACCCACGCGAGGCCTCGGCTTTTCTGTTTGCATCTATCTGGTTGACTTGAAATATCAAGAAATTGACTCTTTGACCGACCATCTCAGGTCCGGGGTAAATCACTAACCGGGTTGGGAACTGCCCTCGCCCGTCACCAAACACTCCTCATTCGCTCCCCACGCAGGACCCTGGTTGAAAATTTTTTAAGGGTCTAAGTTGGTATTAGGGGTTTTGTCTGTCGACTTGTGCGTCAATTGATCTCAAGACCGTCATGTGGCGCGGAGCGAGATGGAGCTCGAAATCGATTGCCCGGCGTCTGTACACGGCGACGCGGCGTCGTATCGAGGATGAGGGTGACTGGGCCTACTCGTCGGAATGGTGGGGAACGGATTTCGGTGGCCAGACTGTTCTCCGCTCGATATCCGACAAAGGAAACGGAGTGGTCTCCGTTGTTGCGTACCCTTCTTCTCGACCTGTCAGTCTCACTAACTCGCTCTTAGTTATGAACGAAATCGATAACTTGAAGCGAACATCGAGCATAAACCAAGTAAAACGATTTTAAGTTTCAAAATTGTTGTGTTGTGAACCTCTGGAAATGCGTTGAGGCTCAAGAAAGGTTTGATCCATGAGATTCAATGCAACTTCTTAAAGTTATATAATCAGCGTGGTTCGTTAAATTTGGCTCAAGTGTAGGATATTTGGGTGAGAGTCAGATTACAAACTTTTTCGAAAAGTTCACAGCTCCAACATTTTAGTTTCGTTCTTGGGTCTGAATCTATTATTCCAGATTCGTGTAGATTTCTATTTTATCGAGGAAAATGTCGTTGGTGTATGTCTTAACAGCAGTCTGTCATTTTCCATTATTGTTGAGAATTTGCCCTGCAGAAAAACTTCTAGTTGTTGTTAGTGGCTCTCGAGCTGTTATTTCTCCTATATATTCGTTTATCACGTTGTTTAGTCTACCTTCATTTCGTTAGCTTTGAAAGTTTTGCACTTTTCTGTTATTGTCTTTAGTTGCATTGCTGATCAAGATGCTATGGTGGTTGCAGAGTCAGGCTCACTGGTCTGAAATGGAAAATTGGCTTCAACAAAGATATGCAGAGTTACAACCTGAAAATAATAAGCAACGTTTTAGGGTGTTAGGATACCAGTGGCGTGTCCTTCAGTTTAATGATAATACTCGTCAAAGTGCTGCTAAGATAATGGCTGCCTGTCTAGAGTCGGATCGTCGCTCCATATTCTTTATGCAACAAGCCCATTGTCTGGCAGTCCCATGTAAAGTTCTTTTACCCTTTTCCTCTCAACTAACAAAATCAACCTATATCAGCAGTCTATAATTTTGTCTTATTTTCTGTGATTCCAAGCAAAGATTAGGCGTTTGATAGTTTTAAAATTTTTGTAAGGTTGTTGGGATCAGAGAAACAGTTCCAACCTTTTCATTTTATAACCTGTGATGTGTCTGAAAAGGCTCAGTTATCTTCTCGTAGTTGCTTCATTATATAAACCCTGTTGCTTGAGATACTGTCCGTATTGAATGTGGGAAACAAAAACTTTATTAGAGAATCAGCCTTTGCCTGTTAAAGGGATGGTATGGCTGTAGTAGATTAGGGATACGATTACAATAGTCAAATGGTTTTAAGTGATACAGACCAGATGTAAGATCAGAGTATTCAAAGGAAACTTGAATTTTGTTTGTTATTTTTGTCCATAGCATGCATGAGCAGTTACTTTGTATTTAGAATTGGAATTGCATCATTCCTAATTGGAGGCTTGTGTGGCTGGCAAAAGGGATATCATAAAGTCTAGATGGAAATTTTTAAGATCTAATTAATATAATCCAAACTTTGAGGTTGAGGAAGATGTTCTCTTTGATTTCTATCTAGTCTTGCTCAGTTAATCATATTAGTAGATTGAGTAAATAAGCCTAAGAATATGTGAGAACTTTGCAATTCTACAGACGCAATTACGGCATACTCTATTCCTTGTGAGATTGTACATAAAAATCAGCCCCGTTTGACCCCTCATTCATTCCACCTGAGGCACCCAATCTGTTTTTTCTTTTTTTTTTTAATCTTTAATGATACTGCAGTTTCTTTTGGGTTCTAGAAATTGGTTTAGTGTAACAAATTGATGCTGGTGTTATCTAATTTGTGTAATGCCCATCTGGTCATCATTTTTTGTATGCAAATTGAGTGACCACTGGAAGCTTTGTCACTCCAATTGTGCTTCTCATCAAATGCTTGATTTTATGCAGATCTCAGAAGCATGGTATCGGTTGGTCTGGCCACTATAGCATCTTCTGATTATGATCTCACGAGTGCTGTGCATGGGAAGAAATCCATGAATATCTTATGCATTGGTCATGGTGGGGGTAGCTTGCCATTATTTTTGGCCAGTAAAATACAAGGTAATAGTGCCCATTACTTTGTCCAGTTCTCCTTAATTGATTTCTCCCTCTGATTTTGTTTTTCGTTCAGGGGCCAAAGTTCATATCGTTGAAATTGACCCATTAGTCATCTCAGCCTCTATTCATGCAATGGGCTTTCCTTCTTTCTCCCTAATGGCACCTTCGGGAGGTTGTGCCATTTCAAAACCTGATACCCTTGACCAAATCCTATGGAAAGGCCTTCATGAGAGGGTCTTCCTCTTCGAGTCTGATGCTGAGGATTTCATCCTCAAAAACTACACCAAAGAACTCTATGATATGGTCTTCATCGATGCCTATGATGGGGATGATATTTTCCCCCGCAAGCTCTGGGATGCGCAATCCCCATTTCTCCAAGAACTCAGCAGTCGGATCCATCCAAGGCATGGGACTGTAGTGGTCAATCTCCATTCAGATTCAGACATTCTGGACACTGATGGGTCAGCCCCATCGACTCTCCAGCAGCTTCTCCCTATGGGAAAGTATGTCTCTAGCGTTTGTGGGGCTTATAAGAATGCCCTGGTGCGCTCCAGGGGTTCAGCATTTGTAGTTTCGGTTCCTTGGGTCTGCAATTCATCACTCGTTGTGAGTAAAGGTTTCCCTGTTTCTGGCCGCTTGCCGGGTAAACGGGATTATGCTCTGGAGCGTCTAGTATCCAAGTCTTTCGAGGTGGAACATCTCCTGGACTTGCCGTTTTCATGCTTGGAGTATATAAAGAGGAATTTAATGCTTGTCGACTAAATCTCAATCAACTTCACTTTCGGAGTTATTTGAAAATTGAAGTTTGCTGCAGGTAAAAACAGCAAGACTAGATAATCTGTTGTTCTGCATATCGAGTTGAAACTCGTCGTCAAGGTTATGGCATATTAGACCTTAGCCACTATTGCCCCCTCCACTGTCCACCACCCGAGGCTGCTGAAGTTCTGTGGTCACATGATTATATGTCCCAAGAAAATCGCTGAATTACCAGCACAAGAATGTAAGAATTAAAATATAATAGATAAGAAGATAGTAGGAATACCAAAAAAATTACATAAATTTAATTACATTAGAATAAGTGATTTGATGAATTCTATTATAAGAAAATTACTTTATTAAGAATGGCAAATATATAAATTTAAAATATCACAAAAAATTAAACCAAATTTAAAATATTTTAAGAATTTCAACTTTCAAAGCTGAGAAATAAAATCAAAATAATATGTGCTCCCTTAAAACTCTTCATTTTACTCTTTTTTTTTCTTTTTAAATGGAGACATGAAACGTGACCTATACACACATTTTCAGAAAATTCGGGCTCGAATTTATCAATATCACTTTAAATAAATCCAAGACAATTTTGATCTCATTTTTTTATTTCCAAAACTGTCATCGGTTTACCTCTATTATTTTAAACAAATTCATGGATGATTTTATTTTATTTATTTCCAAAACTGCCCTCAAATTTATCTTTATCTTTCAGTTCGCTTTGTGCACGGGAAACTCTGGAAATAACCATTCTCTATGATGCCATCGTATCATTATGCAATACTTAAATGTGTTTAGCATGGATAGAAGACTTTGATTTTATCATTCTTAGATAATAGTATTTTAAATATTAGAGGTAATGATTTTATTTTGTACCAAATCAGATACCATGGTCACACTAAAATATTTTGACTTTATTTAATATCCTTCTAATTTTCTAATAATTTATCAAAACAAAAATTTATAAATTTTTTTATTAAAAGTTATAATATGTGAATGTGTCATGTGGTATAACTATTATACCAGATATCTTAATGAAGTAGTGACATTTTGCCTTTCCTAGCATTGTGTGATTATTTTATAAAGATATATCTTTTACTATAGGGAGTTTGATATTCATGTTGGATATACCTTTTATATAAAATCTGTCAACATGAACAAAGAATAAACTCCCAGATCTCCCATAATGCATTTAATTCCATCAAAGGTACCTTTTTTTTTCTTTTCCCTTCAATGATGCTAAAGACTATGGCAAGCTGTATCTATCTTTTAAAGTGAAGAAGTATCGGAACCCAGACTAACGTTGTGAGTGGGTAGATTTAGCACGGATCGTACATGGATGGTAGTTGGAGCCGACTGCTCCCCTAGGATTCCACCTTCTGGGATCTTTGGGGAAGAGGATCAAGTTGGCCCTTACGAACACTTTGAGGCACTATCTCTCTTTCAATTCGATGTGAGCTCTTGGAATTGGAATAAGTTCGGCAGCGGATCACGAAAATTCTTGGCGATCTTCTCTACCTGATGAGTGGAGTGGCAGCAGATAGATCACAGCGGTCTTCTCTATCTAATGAATGGAGAGTCCGCTTTGAAATCATCCCCCTGCAACTCGGAGTAGAGATGTTAAACGGGCCCGGACTGGAACCGGATCATTCAAACCCGAAACCGACCTGGACGGCCCTAACCGGACACGTAACTGCTCTTATCGAGTTGTGGGGCGATTACGTGCTGGTTTAGAAATATAGGCCCGTTGAACTGTAATTAACCCGAACTGTTACCCCCTAAACCGGTCCGAACCAGCCCGAGCTGCTATCATTTTAAAATTTTTAAAAAATATATTAATTTAAAATAATTTAAAAAAAAGATAGATGATTCACTTGTCAAACCGGCCCAAACCGCCAATAGACTTGCTTATAAACGGTTTCAAGCCGATTTATATATGCATGAATCGTAACTTATAACTGGACCGACCCAATAAGTAAATGGACCGAACCATAATTGGGCTAAGCTCCAGACCCATTTCGACCCGACTAGACCGCCCTTTTAACAAGACTACTCCACAGTACATGCTTCAATAAGAATCATCACACAAGGATAGATTGAGGATCTTTCAATTGAGATGATCCATCCACATGACACGCAAAAGGGTAGATCTTGCAATTGGAAATGGGTCAAAGGGAAGGGAGCTGATGTGTAGAGGCATCATTTTTAATCAATAATTCTTACCGATAAGATTTTTTCATACCATTTTATATTTCTCTTTTTTTTTTTAAATTTAATTCTATAACGAAGATACTGCAAAACCTAAATATGATGAGACTCAAGCTAGTCATTGGGTCTAGACTTCGAGATTAAATAATCCACTTTGAATTATAAATGGACTACATGACAAATCAAATAAATGTGCCTAATTAACCATCTAATTAGCAATTTATAAATAAATAAATTATTCAATGAAGAGCACCATGCCTTGAGGTTCCCATTCTTGTGCCAGCCTTTTCCAATTATAAATCCCTCGCATATTCAGATACTGGCTTCACCTCTTACTGGACAGCAATCACATGTCCGCTGGACAGTAGTGCCCACCAAATCAGCGGGGGATCTAAAATCGTACCAAGCTCAATTGTCCAAATGGAAATGATGTACCAGATTGGTCACGAGCCAGGAGGGACAGGACAAGAATGAGTACTCTCAAATCTGATAATATTCTTTCCTACGTTATCATTCGCAAGTACCAGCGTGTTTAGAACCAAAACAATTGATGCAGTGATATAAGTCTGGGGATCGGCGGGGAGTGCTGTCTTTGCTGGGGTCAGTTGGCGATGGTTTCCAGGTCCTGAAGATCTGACGGAGAAGTTAAAGTCGTGGGCGATGTCTTGCTCAGGTTAGACTCGAGAGAGAGCCTACAGAGCTTCAGATCTGCTGTCTTTTTCATCATGTTTCCATGTTTTTTTGTCATTCAGATCTCTAGACTTAAGTTTGAAGGTCTAAGTGGGTTTCATGGACCCCAACACCTGCAATGGCATCCTTTGCAGCATCCATCCGTATCAGTTGCAACAATTGCCAGACGCCCTCCTCCTTCAACTGCACAGCTCGAACCTTCTCAAGAAACTCATCGTCTCTGCTAGGGATTGATGGGCCTGGGCCCATTAGAAGGAACCCATACCGCGCAGATAAACAGTACCCCGGACAAACTCAAGCCACAAACGAGGTCCAGAGGCTCCACAGGATTAGCAGTCCAGACGTCACTATTCTAGGCTCAACGGTCAAGTATACAATGGCAGTAACCGAAGAATAAAAATGTCATTTATGAGCAACAAACATTGTAATTAATGTTAGTAATTTACGAGCGCACGTTGTACATAAGCCAACCAAGTAATGCGATAAGACGCTCCCGACTTTCTACAATTTTTACTCCTTATCAAGGGTGAATGGCCATGCAAGAGCTACGATAACGGGTCAAGATGAAAGATTCGAAACAGCTTTGAATTGCACACGTAGAGGTAGGTGTTATTCGAAATAGCAAACTGCTTTCTCAAAAGTATAACGAAATCATATTGAATAATTAAAATTATTACTTTCTTATTTTATTTGAAAGTGGAATGATAAAAATAAAAGAAGAATAAGATAAAGCCACTTATGAATCAAATAAGAAACTAGAAAATAAAAGGAAATATGATATTTTAGAATAAATTAAGATAGAAAGCAAAAAAAATTAAGACTTGTGGCAGTCTCAATATCTTAAAGATTTATTTGACATTTATAGTGTGTACTGAATATACGTCACATCAATATCTCTGGATTCAACCGTTTAGAAGTTTGAGGGTTGCAAGGACTCATAGTTCTTAGCAAACTTAAATGGATGTCGAATACTACTGAAAAATATGCTCAAAAAAGAGGAAGGGGTTCTTATATTTGAAAGGGAGCACCAACACGCATTTATAGAGGTGTATGGAGGATTAGTTTAGATTTCGGTAAACTTAATAGATTTTGCCTGATTATAATTTGAGCATATTTTTATATCGTATTAAATCTAATTAAAATTTTAGATCGCCTTAAATCCAATTAGATTTAATCAAATCAGTAATTTCTAATAATATTCAATTATATTTATTTAATTGGATAAAATCTAATAAATCTTATATCATCTACTTGATCATGTCTTATTCATTTAGACTCGATATCGCACACTCAATTGGCTCAATTATAACGGGTTTAAGACCAATGCTTTAACCCTATAAATTGTACAAGCAAATATATGCAAGTCAAATTCATTCACGGGAAATAATTTCTCATTCATATTACCAAAATTTCTAACAGCAACGACACAGAGGAATCACACTCGTACCAGTGATATTGCGAAGCCCAGCAACTAGATGGAGTAGCAGCTTCACGAACGTCCTTGCTTCTACGAATTTTGTGTCTTGATCGACCTCAGCTCTTGCAATTTCCCCAAGGTCGGAACCCGCCTCAAGTGGAAAAGGATCATTTCATCCTTATGCAAGTGTACTTACGTATGAAAGGACAGCAAGCCCGCGATATAATTTTTAAAATCGGATTAAATTAAGAATTGGTGTAGGTATGGGTTCATAGATTGAACTGGGAGTTCAATTAGTTAAATCGTATATTTAATAAATAATATTTGTAATATAATATATTAATAATAAATTTATATAATATCATAATTTGAATATGATTTATAATAAAAGTCATTAATGTAACCATTATATTAAACAAAAGTTAACATAAAATATAAATATAAGTTTAGTAAAATAAAATATACACATTATAATAGGTTTTTATTTTTTTAAAATTTTAAGTCGGTCAGTTTTTTCACAAGTTCAATTAGATTTACCAGTCAGATCGGGAACTGATCAGTTCAACCAAAGTTGATCACTTTAAAAGTGTAATTGGATCTTTTATAGGAACCGGACCGGACTGACTGATTGAACTAAAAATCAGCCACTCACCCAATCCGATTTTTAAAACTATGGCCGAAAAAAGAAGAACAAGAAGATAGAAAGCCACAGTACATGTGTCAAGATAAATTAGTCACGGTATAACCTAGGCCTCTCAAGGAGAATGGAGGGATCCCCGGACCCAGGGTGAACCTGTGATCCCAAATTCACTCAGATGGATTTTTCACTTTCAGATCACGTGAAGACTTACATAGGTAATTTAATAACAGCTGGTCTGCCCATACCCAAACCATTTTTCTTTGATGTTACACTTCTGATGTGGGTTTTTGGAACATTTTAATTTAAGTTTTGAGTGTATTTTTCAAAATTATTTTAAGTCGGGTAACTTATAAGAAGAACATTTTTACTGACGTGCATGCCAACCGTCGATGAGAGCTCGTACCGCGTTGGTGCCAACTCGGTGAAAAAAAAATTGTATATATATATATATATATATATATAACCACTTGGAGATAAGGGTGGAGATGCCCTATTTTTAGAGAAACGTATCATTTTGAACCACGAGAAGAGTGGGTTCTTCCAAGTGGATAAAGTCACAGCCAACTAGTCATCTGCAGCACTCACTGTCTTCGTTTCCGTAAGTTAAAAAAGGGACGACAGATGACGGTGACCCACCCAATCACCCTGCTTGGGCAATATTAGGGTTTTGTATTTATTATGATCATATTAAATGAATTCAATAACCAATACTTAATACTAGTTTCGATATTGTATCACAATGAAAGTTTAATATAGTCCAAGAAATTGATATTTTCTCATATACAGCCGTACTACTTATAACATTAAAAAAAATCACAAGGAGCGAGCTTTTGACCGTTGTACCATTACCTTGGATGCTACCAACACTTAATATCATGCACGCACTGAAACACTTCTGAAACTGTTTCATGTCCGCATCATTTTTAATTTAAAATTAATATATAATTTTTCTCTCGCCCTTTATGGTAATATTTATGTAGGCAGTACAATATAATTTTGAGACCACACTGTGCGGAGGAGTAAAACACCGATTATCCTCTCGAGATGGACCCTACACATGCTATCGTGTGAAAATTTAAATGAGCGATGTCACTTTTTAATGTGACAAGGTGGTAGGACATGCTGCACAGAATGTAGGACATCTCCATTCGTGGTCCCAATCATTAGCCACGTCGACCAGCTAGCTTAGTAAATGGGACGGACGGACTGCTCTAGGAACAGAACAGATCATTTAGGGACTGCAAAGCATATGTAAATTTCATCCTCTTTTTTTTTTTTTTTTTACTTATACTAAACTCATCATTTTACTTCATGGCAGCATTATATGCACGTCAATAATGTACACTGTCGGTCTAAATTTGAGAGAGGAAGAGTGAAGTGAAGGCACGCAAGAAATTTCATCGACGAGAATATGGATTCCTTTGTTCAACATCAAATTGTCATTTTTGCAATCAGGATGGATTTTACTTGCTTTATTTTTTCAGTAAAAATACGAGACTGATGCCTAAATTCATTAAATGAAAATAAAGAAGAACATAAACGGGGCATATAGACCCATAAGCGTCCGCTAAAAGTAGGGGCTTGAGACAACAAGAACAAGAGCTAAATACATGGATTCCAATGGAGGCGATAGATAGAGCATGATTTGCCGACCAATCGGCACATATATCCTTTAATATACGTATTCTGAATTATCAATTCTATTAAAAAAAAAACTTCTCTATATCATCACTAAAAAGTGCATTATGTAGGCCTACTTTGCCTTTTTGTGAGACAAGTGTTCTTGCCGCCACTTTCGAGTCCATCTCAAGGATGAGTTTTTTGAAATCCGAATCTCCAAACTACCTCTAAACTAGTCCTAACCGCCCATAATTCTGCAGAAGTCAAAGTAGTGATGCCTATGTTGTGTGCATACCCTCCAACCCGACGACCGGTCTCCTCTCTGATCAGTCCTCCTCCAGCACCCGCCCTTCCTGGACCCTTCCCAGCCTCATTAGTATTGACTTTCAACCGACCAAGTTCAGGTTTGAGCCATCCCACATTCCTCCAAGAGTCATCATTTGCTTTTTCGAAAAGTTCATATATGCTAATAATCCCTTTGCACTGCTCTATACTATCCTTGGAAAAAGCTTCCCTCAGAATCATCTTTGAGAAAATTGCACCACACCCTTTTAACATAAAAACAATCTCGTGGCACATGCATCATGGATTCCACCCGTGAGATGCACAGTGGACAACTCGAAGAAACTTCAAGTCCCATGTTCATTTGAAGTTCATTTGTAATCAATCGACCGTATCGTATCAGATAAGTCAGGGGAAATTTTTAATTCACCGAGGTCCCTTCCATCTTTGAATGGCCTTTCTTTCATAGTTACAAAGCCTTATGAGTTTGAGGTTAATGCTTGCCAAGTTTTCCCCGGTTTAGTGCAACTGATCACTGGCATGTTTATTATGATCACAACATTTATTTCTCAGAGAGCAAAGCATGGTCTAGTCAAGTATTAAGACACTAATTTGCAATTTCAGTTGCAGGAAAATAGCTTTGAGAACACAAAATGGACAGTCCCAAAATTATCTCCGGCAGATAGGATATGCGTACGAGTTTTGTGAAACCATCTGCAGACACGATTGCACATGAACTTATGAGGAGTCTATGGATTCAGAAATAATATATTTCTGAGATGGGAAGTCGGAGGAGAATTGCTACTATTTGGGAGCGGCTGAGGATAACCAGCAGTTTGTGATAAGGTGGCGCAATGCATTAAGTCAAGCTTCGCCAACTGCAGAGCACTGAACCAGATGCTTTTGTTTCCATTCTTGTTCTTTCTTCCTACATGTGGAAGCAAGCGCTTTGATTTCAAATTGTGAACAACGAAGTCGTCAATTGCTCAGACGGATTCCAACTTGCTTCTGAAATTTTCCGTAAGTGAATTTGATTTTTTTTTCCAAATTTTGGTTAAAATTTTCCTAATTATTTTTTAAATTTCATCTTAAAACTTTCTAATATTTAAATTCTTGTTTATTTCTAAAAATTTAATAATTATTATTATTATAATTTTCTAATTTTATTTTATGATTTGGATTAAGAATTTTGCTTGAATTATTGCCCCGATAGATCCTGTTGATCATCACTTAGGTTCAATCAACTGTCCGAAGAGCGTACAGCTAGCTAATGTTTTTAAATGTATAAAAAGGGCTTGCACTTGAAACTTGTACGATTGATTTTTGAACTACTACACTGCCACCTTGATTGGACATATCTCTTAGTTTTTTAAATTTTATTTTATCAGTAGAACACCTCTCTTTATTAAACACATATTTCTTTATATATATAAATAATTAATATTTAGAAATTATTAGATCCAGTCAATTTAACTAAAATGAGATTTTAAAGGTGAAATTTTTTATTCTAAAAAATAAAATTTGATATTTTATTTAAAAAAAAAAAGATGTTAAATTATTTTATATTATTAATATTATATATATATAAACACTAAGCGCATATTTCACTCACCTATAAACAATGATATATTTAATTGAAGTTGATTCAATCATCATATTTTTTTTTGGGTAGAAATTCAATTACGATATTGGTCTTATGGTATTATACCCCACATATAAATCAATAATTTAATCGGATTGATTTGATGTTTTTTTTATAACGAGGAGAATTGTACTGCTCAAGCAGGGTTGACACACCGTTCCTCAGAAGAAATAAGTCTTGCAGCGGATAGATACCTCCACTGTATCAGCCCAACAAAATGTCCAAGATCCCGCTCCGAGTAGTACTATCAAAATATACATAGATTCTGAAGTTCCAAACCAGCCTGTTCTTGCTAGAAAGCTCGATATTGTCTTTCCGATAAACACTCTTCGCCTTAAATCCCAAAATGTAAGGTTTTTCATTCACAAAACCATAAAAAAGATGGATTACCACCTCGCTATTCATGTTTACAGCCGGAGACAGAATGCTGTATTTCCAGCCAATAGCAATCCATTTCCCATTGCCCAACGGTCCCCCAACACGATTGATTTGGGGTTGAAGATAAGGAACAATGAGCCGAATGCCTTTTTGATTTTGAAAAATGGAAAAAAAACTATTTTTGGGAAGGTCGGCACCTCTTCCTGTCCAATGCAACTGTACAGAGCAGAAACAAAGATGCTTTCTTCCTCCTCATCTTTCCTCTGCACATCTACAGAGGCACCCAAAAGCAAACTGAATCTTCAACCACAAACCCCAGTGGCAGTAACCCTTCCTCATCACTTCTCTCTCTTGATTTGAGCCGGAACAAAACAAAGAAAGAAAAGCAATAAGCCCAGAGGCAGGAACAAAAGTTAAACCCTCCCTCTCACACAAGAAGATAGAAAATCCTCCAAAAACCCCAAGTCATGATTTGATCTGTCACCATTAACAGCCCCCAGGGAAGGAAAAATAGAAAAGAAACCAGAGAAATGGGCTCATTATTCTCCTCATGCTCATCCAAGAGACCCAATTCTCTGGTCTTCCTCTGTGCTCTGCTCTTTTCAGCCTCCTCCTTCCTCCTTCCTATTTCGGAGTCTGCAACAGACTACAAAACCCTCGTCTATAAGGGCTGTGCGAAGCAGATGTTCGTGGACCCTTCCGGGGTCTACTCGCAGGCTCTATCCGCCCTGTTCGGCTCACTGGTCTCCCAGTCCACCAAGGCCAAGTTCTACAAGACCACCTCCGGCAGCGGCCAGACCAACATTACCGGGCTGTTCCAGTGCCGTGGGGACCTGTCCAACTCCGACTGCTATAACTGCGTCAGTGGGCTCCCCATCCTTTCCGACAAGCTCTGTGGCAAGACCATTGCCGCCCGGGTCCAGCTCTATGGCTGTTACTTACTCTACGAGGTTGCCGGATTTGCTGAGGTCTCAGGTGACCGTCTTGATTTGTTATCACTATCCCAGAGACTGAAGATTACAAGATTTCAGTTTATATTTTTCTGTTATTCCTTAAAAAAACGTAATCTTTTTTCTTTGAGGTAAAAATGGGAATTGCAAATTTTCAATTAATTGCATGATTGTCGAGTAATTTAAGTCCACTAGGAACTTCCCTAGTAACTGAATTTCTTCAGAAATATAATGGAGATAACCACTTTAATCTTTTAGGTGATGAACTAGAATCCCTTTAAGATACTTCAGGTTCAGATGTCACTGGTTGATTGTGCAATGCTCAGGTTTGGGAAAAAACCCTTTTTTTTCCATGTCTTTTTATATTTTTTAATTCCTCTTCTTGAAGAATTCAAAAGAAATGAGGGAAAATGGGAAGATATTCTTTTTTGTGGTGTGAGCAATTAAAAAGGCATTTCTTTTTCAAAATGTGCTCTCTAGTTTAATAGTCGTCGTTCATTTGCTTAGTTTTTGAGTATGAACGTATGCATTTTGGTACATTAGGGATGGAAATGTTATACAAGACTTGTGGAGGGACCAATGTTGCTGGGAGCGGGTTTGGGGAGAGGAGGGATACTGCATTTTCAGTGTTGGAGAGTGGGGTGGTGAGCGGCCATGGATTCTACACTACAAGTTACCAGTCAATGTATGTTTTGGCTCAATGTGAAGGGGATGTTGGGGACTCTGACTGTGGAGAATGTATAAAGAGCGCCGTTCAGAGGGCCCAGGTTGAGTGTGGCAGCTCCATATCCGGGCAGATTTATCTTAACAAGTGCTCTATGAGCTATAACTACTATCCAAATGGGGCCCCACAGAGGCCTTCTTCATCAGGATCTTCTTCTTCACCGGGAACTTGGTCTTCTCCGTCAGGTAATTCTTGGATTGAGTTGAATTATTCTCGTCTTCTGCTTGTGGATCATTTCTGAGGGAGGTTCTTGGTGTCCTCAGAGATGTCCAAATACTTGGTTGTTGGGTTTCTGGCAAGAAGAACTGATCTCTTCGCAAATCTTTTGTTGTATCTTTCTTGATTGAAGTCGATAAGGGAGATCAAAGCTCTATGCATGATTAGTTTGCAGTGCTTCAGTCTCGATGAGTGTATTTTGCGGCAAAATTGAAGGTGCCAGCAATTGATTGAGCTCAATTGGAAGTCTGTGTTTTGCGTTGTTTGGTTCTTCATATTTGATTGAGTTTGCTCGGTTTCCATCATCCTTTCCTGTAGAAAATAAGGAATTGCGAAAATGAATGAAGAGGATATCAATACCAGGCATCATGGAAACTCTTCTGGGCTGAATTTAGCTTCTTTTCTCTCTTTTGTTCTTCAATTTTCAAGATAAGGAAAAAAAAACAGAATAATGGAGGACTGGGAACAGGTTTCCATAACAATAAATAATTGTAGGTCGGCAAAATGATTTGAGTAATTGTCTGTCCAAGTAAGCTAGCTGTCAGTGTCTCACTCATGTCTTCTTGTGAAGTTTTTTTATTTTATATCCGAATCATCTTCATCCATTCAGTCAAATAAGTCGAGGAATAATGCTGGAATCAAGCAATAGTTAGAGTTGGTGGAGAAATCTCTCTACATGAATATTCTCTTGTTCTTCATGGTGATAATGACTGCCATTCAACTCTTGCATTTGTGTCCGTATAATTGATAGAGAAGTCTGCCCAACTAAGGCTATTTGGTGGGGTCTCTTCTTGCATTATTCATTGATGAAGCCTTGTACTTAGATACCCAAAAACAGCTGTGTCTGTCGAAGAAAGGCAAAGTTCCTTTTGATTTTCCTATTGACATACACTATACTGATCTCTGAATTGGGTTTGGGCTGTGTATCAGGCTCGGGGCAGAATACTGGGAAGACTGTGGCTATCATACTAGGAGGGGCTGCAGGAGTCGGCTTTCTAGTAATTTGCTTGCTATTCGCGAGAAACTTGATGAAGAAACATGATGGTACGTATGCAGGGACCATATACATATCCATTATTATCAGATCACATCTGGTATGATGAAAGAAAGTGAAACGAACATAAAGCACAGAGCATTTGATTCTGTATAGCATTTGGTTGCCATGTTTCCTTTCCTTCGTACTGTTGATGGTCATTATCAAGATCATTATTCACCCACAGTGACTAACCAATCGATCTTCTCATCTGTTCCAGATTTTTGAGTGGACCCTGGAGTCGAAGTTTCTTTCTTGAGGTGGATTCTTGGATCATGCTGTTCATTCTCATCGAGAAGATGAAATTTTGTGGAGTTGGAGGGCTAATTATGGGAATTTTTGTAAGCTATTCTGAGTCGAAATTGTTCATCTGATCAGCTCTAGGGGAGGGGGGATTTAAGGCTTACTGAAATGAACACAGTGAACTGGTCTCTCTTCACGAAGAGGTGGAATGAATCTATCAGTGGCAATTTGATGGATTGAAAAAAGAACTCATTTTTCCCCCCATGTTTTTTATATTATTTATTTAAAAAGCTTATTGTCTCCATGTCACGTGGTTTTGCGTGCCTCTTTTGCCCTCTTCTCCAGAATAATGCTTCCCTTTTTTCTCAGCTTTATACTTTTTTAAACTATACTCTATTCATTCTATACATCTTCTCTTCAACTAAAAATTTAAAATCTCAAATTTTGTAAGTTTAGAGAATTCATTGTCGGGGTGCGATAACCACGTCTGATTCAGCTAGCATTTTGATTAATTTATTGGATTTTTAAGTATTTAAAGTCTTAATATATTTTCCTTGGTAATTTAAACATTTAAGAAAATGGGAAGCTTTACCCTCTTTTCTTCTTGAAGATTGCGGCAAGAAAGAATCTATGGTGTCACGGTCAACAGGCTCTTGTACATATGTTCACATTAATTTAGGTAAAGAAAAAAAAAGAAATTGATATAAACTGAGCAATCACAATAATTGGAAAATAAAGCCTTTATGGGTCAATTTATACGCTAGTTGATAATACGAAATATGTTTGATTTAGAATTGTATATAGGGATTAATGGTAAATTATAATACATTGTTCGATAATTTGATCTGTTCATATAGTATCGGATACTATTAATATAAACAAATTTGAAAAATGAAACAAAAGGGAAAAAAAACACATTAGACACAAATTCTTAAGTTCCTCGGATTGCAAAAATTTCGAGTTCACAACACCTGGAGCTGCCTAGGACTAGATGTTGCTTTCCTTGTAATTACAGTTACATAATTTAATTTAATTTTATAGAAAAAAATCACATGATTAAAAAATCGGGTTCACTCAGCCTGGAGTTGCATTTCCGCGCACGTGATCCGCGAGACGGTACTTGAACGTGATGTGAGAGTCGTGGACGTAGGCATCGAATCGCGATAGCGTTGATGGATTCTGTAGATATTATAACAGAGTCACGTGACAACGTGTACAAGTAATTTATTGGGCAGCAACATGTCCTCTGATCTCTTCTTCTTCTTCTTCTTTTCTTTTTTTTTTTTTTTTCCTTAGTCTCTTGGTCGGTTTTGAGAATCCCGTGATGTGAATGAAGACCATACCACACGTCTGCTGATATGATACGGTCAATTGTTTAAGAGGGACGATTTCACGTCTATTCATGGTACCATTACACCTCTTAGTAATCTTAACCCACAATTTCTCATTCACCCAGTCGAGGCCAATCTCCAACAAGTATCACATCGAGTTCAAGAGGGACGAAATGAGATAACGGATCTCACTAGCTAGAGCTTCTCTGACGTGTAATGGAGAGAAAATCGATGTTGAGTTGGTGGGAGAGGATCAAATTCTAGTCAGTCTTTTATGCTCACTTTCCATCAGAGTGGGCAATTAGTAGAAATTATCCCTCTTATTGATTAAAAAAATCTCTTAGATTGATCAATAGAAATAAAAGGCACCATAATTACTAACCATAAATAGTTTTCTATTGATTAAATAAAAATGATAACAACTCAAAATCGGATCACATGGAGACAAAAATATGTCACTAACATCACTTTGCTGAATACAGGCAAGGGTTAGTTCCTGTAAAACTCATAATTAGTAGATTTTACATCATTTTAGTGCATCACTATAGTCTTGGTTCGTGGAGAGAGGAAGGCACTTCTCTGCTGATTTATTCATCCAGAACTACTAATCCATATGTTTCTGCTTGATTCATCATCTAGTCTAGTGCTAGTTTAACTCCATATTTTGATCTATATCATCAATTGCCAACTCCAGATATGATTACATGAATTAATTGATGAGTCACTTGTACGGCAATGCAAGATGCTTAAATCAGCTGGTAACCTCCTTTCTCAAGCTGATGAACATTCGATATCGAGTGCATTGTAAAATCTCATTCATAGCCGTTAGTGCTGGCCTAACTTTTGCGGGTAATGCTTTTGAGGTGCTAGATAACTCGCTTGCTCAACAGCGCAGGGAGTTCTTCACCGTGCAAATACTGTGTAACTCAATTCCACTCGTTGATAATGTAAGTGGGAAATGGAGGGTAGGAGTTGGGGAAGACAGCTGGAAGAAGGGAAAATAAATGAATGGAGGAAGATGTCAGGGACAGATCAGGTAAGGGAGGATGTCAGGAATGATGAGGATCAAAGGAAGGAGTGAATATGAGGGGATGTGGAAGAACGATCTAAGGGAGAAATCAGTAGGGAGACACTGCATAAGCAAAGGAAATGAATGTTCCTTCTAATGATGAGGGAGGGATGAAGAAATTTGAGGACACGAGCCAAGCTGCGGAAGAGCTAGTGGTGCAACCTATTAAAAGTAATGACTTGCTGGCCATTGTTCCATTCCAAATCATGCAAGGGATGGAGAATCTGACTATCAAGAGGAGGGATAGAGAAGAAGGAATGAACTGGATAGTCAAAAAATTAAAGGGGGGGAAAACAAGCAAATCACTGTAAAAAAGGGTTACCAGTAGAAAAGAATGATGTGCAGAGTGATAACACTGTGCTGGAAGGAAAATGCAAAACAAAGTTTAGGAAGAAGATTATAAGGAAAGGGAAGTTCTTCAGGAAGTTAGTGGAGTCCTGATACAAGTGTTGGCTGATGATAGTAAAATAAGCAGTGGTGGCTGGCCTGTAACAGCCACACAGGGACAATGAAAGCTATATTCTTGAACTGCCAAGGGATTGGCACACCCTTGACAATTCATCATCTGAGGGAGCTGGTAGTGAAGCATAGACCTCATGTTGTTTTTCTTATGGACACCAAAAATGGTAGAGGAAAGCTGGAAAGCATTAGGAGGAAAATGAAAATGCAGAACCGGGAATATATTGAACCTGTAGGATTGATTGGTGGAATTGCACTATGGTGGAATGATGAGATTGAAGTTAAAACAATATACAAGAAGAGAGGCTTCATGGATACCATAATGGTGGGTAGGAGAGTGGGGAAGGAATTCAAGGCTACCTGGGTTTATGCAGGATGCACTTTTGAAAAAAGATAAAGAGGATTGGGAGGATATAAGGAAAATTAAGGAGTCATGTGAGATGGTTTGGTTGGTAGTGGGGGACCCAATGAAATAGAGCACTGTGAGGAGAAAGAATGGGGAAGGAGGAAGGCCAGGAGGAATGTTGAATAGTTCTAGGAATTGTTATTCGAACTCGATCTACAAGGTGCAGGTATAAAGGGCAAAGACTCACATGGTGTAATGGAAGAGAAGGTGAGGACAGAGTCAAAGAAAGGCTGGATAGAGCTCTTGTTAATATGGAATGGTGGCAACTATTCCATGAGACATAGGTACTTACAGAGCTAGCAGTGGGAAATAATCATTCTCCATTAATAGTGGATACTAATTGGGCGGAGATCAGGGGAAATGAACTTCAAGTTTGAGAATATCTAGCTTGAAGATCAAGCATGTGAGAAAATTGTTCAAAGGTGGTGGGCTTAGCATCAGACGAATAATCAGGATAAAGTGGTAGAGCTATTGAGCGGCTGTAATCTAGAATTGGGGAAATTGAGCAAAAGATGTTTCCCAAATAATTGAAGCAGAATTGAATCATTGGAAAAACAACTGGCAGAAGTGTAAGATTTGGAAGAAGACTGGGAGAGCCAATGAGAGAGTAGGAAATAATGAAGCAGGTTGCCCAATCATGGAGAAGAGAGGAAATTTATTGGCGTATGCGTCCTCGAGTAAATTGGATTATATTTGGAGACAAAAACATGACATTCTTCTATCAAAATTGCAGTCTAGAGGAGAGCTTTTAACAAGATTATTGGGGAAAGATGAATTGATAGAGAAGAAGGGGCTATGAAGATCTTTTTATGAGTTTTTCAATGATATGTTCACATCAAGGGGCATAAGTAATGAAGACGAGCTGCTGTTGGAAGTGGACATGGTTGGTGACAGATGGAATGAGCAAGGAACTATGCAGGGAGCTTCAGCTATGATGAAGCTATTGAAGCTGCATTCCAGCTTGGTGCTCAGAAGTCCACATGGTCCTTATGGGTTTCCTGGTAGATTCTACCAAAAGTATTGGAACTATGTGGGTCCTGTTATATTCCTTGCAATTCTGGAATTTTTCAGTACAGCTAAAATGCCTTGAAAGTCTATATTGCACTAAAATAGCATTGATTCCTACAGTGACCCGTCCTGAATCCCCAGGTCGATATAGACTAATCAGTCTCTGTAATTTCCTGTATAAGATTATCGCCCGAGTCATAGTTAACAGGATTCGGTCATTCCTTTTTATCAATTTCCTATGAGCAGGCAAGTACTTGATGTCCTATGAGCTCCTCGTACCTAAACACACTACTTGAACGGTCCAACGTAGACGACCCCCGCGTGGTCCACGGCCGGGCGCTCCGGACAGCCACCGCGGACCGCTGCCTCTGCCACCACCTCATCACCCTCTACTCCAAATCCCCCGGCTTCCTTCCCTACTCATCTCGCCTCTTCTTCACCCACATACCCTCCTCTAACGTCGTCTCATGGACCTCCCTCATCTCCGCTCACTCCTCCTCACCCGCCGCCCTCCGCCACTTCGTCTCCATGCTCCGCCACCCCACCCTCCCCAACCCCCGCACCCTTGCCTCTGTCCTCAGGACCTGCGCCGCCCTTCTTTGCCGCTCCTTCGGCCTCTCCCTCCACTCCCTCTCTGTCAAGCTCGGCCTGTCCACTGAGATGTTCACGGGATCCGCGCTCCTCAACTTCTATTTCAAATGCCGCTGGGCCGAAGACGCGCTAATGATGTTCGACGAAATGCCGGAAAGAGACGAGGTTTGCTACTCTGCCTCAGTCGTCGGCCTTGCCCAGAATTCTCGGCCTGTTGATGCGTTATCAGTATTTGCCGAAATGAGAAGAGGTGGAATTGGGTCGACGATGTATAGCATCTCTGGGGCATTGAAGGCAGCATCGGAGATGGCTGCACTGGAGCAATGCGTGATAATTCACGCCCATGCAGTGGTCACGGGTTTTTATCAGAACGTGATCGTGGCTAGTGCTCTTGTTGATGGATATGGGAAGTCGGGATTATCTTTTGAAGCGAGGCGAGTATTCGATGAGAACTTGCAGATTATGAACATAGTTGGATGGAATGCAATGATGTCGGGTTACGCCCAGCAGGGTGATATCAAGTCAGTGATCGAGCTTTTGCACAGGATGGAGGGGAGAGGATTGGTCCCTGATGAGTACACGTTCCTGGCTATCCTCTCAGCCTGCTACAACAATGCAAGTTCAGTGGAGGATATCGAACAGTGGTTTGCTCAGATGAGGGCCGTGTATGGGCTGGAGCCGAGGCTGGAGCACTACAACTGCCTCATAAGTGCAATGGCCCGGGCTGGTAGATTGGAGGATGCCCATAGCCTTGCCATGGCAATGCCATTTGAGCCCGATGCCGTGATGTGGCGATCACTCCTAATGGCCTGTAGATATCAGGGTGATGTTGATAAGGCTAGGATGATGGCAAAGAGACTGCTAGAGCTCGACCCAAGTGATGATTCAGCATACGTGATTGCTTCCAATGCGCTGTCAACTGCAGGGAAGTGGGATGAGGTGGCTGAGCTGAGGAGAGAGATGAAGGACCGGCGAGTGAGGAAGGAGGTGGGCCAGAGCTGGGTTGAGACACGGGGGAAGGTCCATGTTTTTCATGGCCGGAGACCAGCGGCATGCAAGGAGGGGAGAGATCTATGCGAAGCTGGAGGAGCTGATGTTGGCTATTGAGCAGTTAGGCTATGAGCCTGTGGTGGACCAGACGCTGCATCATGAGTCAGTAGATGAGACGGAGGTCAGGGAGAGGCTTCGGCACCACAGCGAGAAGCTGGCAGCTGCATTCGGGCTCCTCGAGGGCGTTACACCGCCTGGTAAGGCACTGAGGATTGTGAAGAACTTGAAGATTTGTAGGGACTGTCACGAAGTGTTCAAGTATATGAGCAGAGCTGTGGGTAGAGAGATTATAGTGAGGGATGTGAACAGATACCATAGATTTTCTCACGGTGCCTGCACCTGTCGAGATTTTTGGTGACCCAACTCTGTAAAACGGTTCTATCATTCATTATTTATCTTCGCATAAAAAACGGGTAAATTACACAATTGGTACAAAACGTTTTAATAATATAACATTTTGATACAAAATGTTTAAAATGTAACTCGCTGATACATTTTCTTTCAAACATGTAATACTTTAATACATTTCGTTAATTTTTTATTAACGCCGTTAACTTTTGATGACGTGTACGGTCTACGTGACATTTCTTGATGACGTGCCTTCATATTTTAAATATGTGGACTACCACGTGGCGCATGGTGGGACCCATTATTATTTTTATTCATTTCTCTCTCCACACCTCTCTCTCTCTCCCTCTCTCTCGCTCGACTCTCTCTCCCTCTCTCTCTCTCGCTCGACTCTCTCTCCCTCTCCCTCTCTCACTCGGCTCTCTGTCCCTCTCTCCCTCTCTCTCTCTCACTTGGCTCTCTCTCTCCCTCTCTCTCTCGGTCGGCTCTCTTTCTCTCTCTCAGCTCTCTCTCTCTATTTCTCTCTCTCTCGGCTCTCTCTCCGTCTCCCTCTCTCTCTCGACTCTCTCTCCCTCTCCCTCTCCCTCTCTCTCTCTTGTTTATATATATATAAACAAAAGACTCCAATCACTAACACAAATTGATTGATTGACCCTAATCGATTTGATTTTGTTCCCTTTCTTATCACTCTCCACCCAGGCTTGGACCAAGGAAGATTCGACGGTGGTTCCATCCCTTCCTGCTCGATCTCTCACACGGGAAAAAAAATGAAAATTTGCTCCAGATACAAGAATGAGCACGGGTTGATGGATACCCAACATATGGTGGGGGGGGGGGGGCGAGAGAGAGAGGGAGAGGGAGAGAGAGTCGAGAGAGAGAGGGAGAGGGAGAGAGAGACAGAGAGAGGGCCGAGAGAGAGAGAAAGAGAGAGAGAGAAAGAGAGGGAGAGAGAGCTGAGAGAGAGAAAGAGAGCCGAGCGAGAGAGAGAGGGAGAGAGAGAGCCAAGTGAGAGAGAGAGTCGAGCGGGAGAGAGAGTCGAGTGAGAGAAAGGGAGAGAGAGAGAGAGGTGTGGAGAGAGAAATGAATAAAAAAAATAGTGGGTCCCACCATGCGCTCATTAAGGAATACCACGTAGATCGTACACGTCATCAAAAGTTAACGGCGTTAATAAAAAATTAACGGAATGTACTAAAATATTACATATTTGAAAGAAAATGTATCACCGAGTTACATTTTAAATATTTTGTACCAAAGTGTTACATTGTCAAAACGTTTTGTACCAATCGTGTAATTTACCCCATAAAAAACACATGTAATATCATCCTCCTCCGGCCCCGGGAGATTGGCCAAAAGAACACAACACTTTCATTGCTAATTTTCTGAGGGGAACAAGTTCTCAATTATTAAGGAACCAAATTTACGGTAAAGGCGCGTAACAGTTGGAGATTATTTCACTTGTCGGTACTTATCAAAGCACTTGAAATCATTAGCACATGAAGAACTCCAAAAATATAATGAAGTCGAGAATCCAAAGACAGATCTATTTTAACGCAAGAAAACCTGTCCGACAAAATAGTCATTTCATCGCTCAAACCACTAGTCTGGAACAAAATGCAGGCCATAAATGGATAACCGAGTGCCCGACAAATGAACAGCAAGAAAATTTAAACAATAGCGTTTGCAGCACTTGCAATTCTGGGCCATAGATCAGCACACTCCTTTCCAATAGGGCCAGTGATAGCAGAACCTAAACATCATAAACGGAAGAGGCAAGTGTCAGAAGCAACAAACACAAGGGCTTACAGGTTTAAGAGTAAATACACTGAGACGCACCTTTCATCTCTCCCTTAGGGTTCACAATAACACCAGCATTATCTGCAATTGAATAGATTTATCATCAGTAGACATCTGGGCAATCGAGCAAGCTAGAATCAAACTAATGCACATGCACAAGACAAAACAACTTCCACACCCCATACATCAGCCGTAAAGACAGGGTACAGCTGTAGTAGTATGGAATTATGAGGATTACACATCCAAGAGACCACTTTCTCTGAAAAAAGCTTTTTGTTGACAACTAAAAATTGTAGTGCCGAGATGGAGCAGATGTAAGCATTGAAGGCAATAGCATCTGTAACGAAGGACACAACTCATTTTGCCAGACTTGTAACTGTATCAACCACAGAGAAAGGGTGGATACCTGACTAATGTCTGGTAAAAACTACAGCAGCACGCAGTTACAACCATTATGATAAAACAGTGTTCGCCAAGCATATCAAACAGGTCTTAAAACCTAAGTAATGTCCCAACCTTGACAGGGATGATAAAATAATTTTAGCATCTGGTGTAGGGATAAGGTTGGACATTATAGCTGGTTCTGGGAGGTGCGAAGAAACCATCCAAAATAATTCTTCACACCACATCACCAGCAGTAAAAGTCTACTCCACACACCAGGCAGGAAAACAGCGTCTATAAAAACCAAATAACAGACTATCATAAAACTGTGCAAGTATCAACCTTCAAAGTACATGTAGACGCCATCCTTTCTGCGCCAGGGCTTGCGCTGCCTAACTATGACTGCAGGCATCACCTTTTTCCTGAGGTCAGGCTTCCCCTTCTTGACAGTGGCCATAACCATGTCTCCAACACAAGCGGAAGGCAGCCTGTTAAGGCGACCCTTGATCCCCTTCACCGAAATGATGTACAAGTTCTTGGCCCCAGTGTTATCAGCACAGTTAACTGTCGCTGCCACTGGGAGACCCAGCGACATCCTGAACTTGTTACCTGCCGTTCCCCCGCGTCCTATGAGCAACACAACAAAAGCAACATAAGGGATATCCCAATCTACGACTTCCTCTTTGAACACGATAGATTTATTCACATGACAACATGACATCTCCAAAACACTTGCATTCACAGCACCAATAAAATGAGAAATTGATTCTAAAATAAAAAATATAGATGTTGGATGCCACTTCCATGTTGTAAATCAATCAAACTTCCCCACCATGACTACCAGTAGATTCAAGATCCTTGAGTCACAATATCATCAAGTACACGACAAGCAGGTGGAACCCGGGTCTTCTAAAAAATAATACGCTCTCACAGACGGAGAGACAACGAAAAGCTCAACTAACAGAAGCACACTACAGGAAAGGCAAGCGATAACATAAGGATTAACGTCGAGTTCTTATATTCCACATGGATCTTTAGATGAAACAATCAGTGATGGAAGAACTAGCAGCTCCGATTAGATGAGGGAGACAGGGAACTGACCTCGCTTCGACATTTTCGACGGCCGCTTGGAAACTCAGACCCCGGTAAGGGTGTTGAAGCGGCTTATAAAGGGGGCGTCTCGAAGGGCAAACAGCAGCTAGGGGTTTCCTCCGCTAGTGTAAGAGAGCGAGCCGAAATTTCCGTTACAGCCCCAACTTTTTTCCATAATAATGGATTAGTACCTCAACTCTCCGGTCCAGGTTTTCTGCGATGGGCAGAGCCCATTTTTAGCAATTAAGCAGTGGGCCTTTGGGCCCGTCTAGGTAAGGGATTTAGAGGGAGGGGAGGGAGAAAAAGAATTTTGTATAACAATTATATCACATTAATATATATTTTTTTATTTATCTAAGAAATATATTTTTTAGGATTTATTAAAATTTTTAAAGTTTTATTTTATTTTTTTAATGATTAAGAAATAGATATTTCATAATTTTTTACTAAACTGTTATATCATATGGTATAACCATTGCATAAGATAGCTTTGAAGGGGATGATTAAGGAGAGGAGGGGGCGGGGAGGGAAGGTAAGATCTATTTTCATAAGGCTTATTTGAATAATATTATGGATGTGAGGAACAAAAAGAGTTGAATAGTTTAAATAAAACATTATGGCCATACTATTTCTCTCTAATAATTGAATTGGATGGATAACTGTCTCTCTCCAAATCAGTGTATAATCCTCCTAAAACAATATTCAAGTAAGATATTTAATTATCCTATAAATCTCTTGATCCAAACAATCGCTTGGTGTTCGAATAAATAATACATTATATTCAAAAATAATGTCACACATTTGATATAATAAAGGAGGCATACTAAATATATATCACTTTATTGAAAATATCTCATTGTACTAATAAACTAAATAATACAAACATGAATTAAAGTTTAGATCTAATAACCCAAAGTATCATTTTCGTGGTCACATCTAACAATAATATAAATGATTAAATATGATATTTTTGTTATACATAATTTCGGACATTCTTTACTTAGATAAATTAACCCATTGGAAATTTAGTACTTTGAACTTGCCTGTGTTAGCACAGCATGCAAGGAATGGGTGCTCTTGTACTAATTGTAAGATTCTCTTCACCACTTTTATCTATGTAGAGTTGAGAGAACGGGATCATTAGATCTTTCAGAGCAATGCCCCTAATATCAGTACAATTATAAGTTTGATAATGAATTTACCAAGTCACTTCAACTAGAGTAAAGAGTAGCAAGCTTTCTATGTTCCATGTGTATGGAGTTTAGATGCAAGAAATATAGCCATCCCTAGAACCCGGGATGATAGAAGTTAGAATACTGAAGGCGGGCTTGAGAGAGTACTGGTGTCCATCCTTGTCTGATTCAACGATCTCTAGAGCATCTGCATGAAATCCCTATCGTACGGCAGAGCTCAAGAATTCCCTAGACAGCAATGGGGTCCAGAATCAAAGATTATCAAGTCATTGGACGAAATCGCCGGTTTGAGAATACTAGCAGTCTTTACTATCATACCACATGCCTGAGACATTCTAATAAAACATCTATCATCCAAGCTATACCACATTTTTGCACGAAGTTGTTGGGTTATATTGTTCCCTGGGGTTACACAGCACTCCTATAAGAACATGCTGGGCTAGCGATCTAATAATGAGCTAAATGTAATTTGTGGACAAATAAGAGAGTGAGGTTAAACTTTCTTACATTGTCAGGGATTGTTGTTACATTTCATGATGTGGGATTTGACGTCGGTTGTGTGGATCAGGAATTATTAGGAGATATTGCCGATCACTTTGTTGGGTCTTCCCACTGCCAACTAAATGACCAGACACCTCTCCACCTTAGAATCATCCAACAACAGCTGAACCCCTAAATGCGAATCTACCTGGAAAACATTTTTTTTCTTTATCTGTCTGGCTCGGCAAAGTTCCCACCCTATGGTGGGAGGGGAAAACACGGCGCCCCCATTTTCAGGACCTTTTCGGTTTTACCACCAGAACACCATGTACTGTTATGTTACCATTCAGAGGAGTTGGAGTCAAATTGTTGAGACCGATTGTCCAATGCGAAAGAGAAAGTCCAATATGTGATAAGCCATTCGTTGTTAGTATGGAAGGAAAATATCTTGCTGGTTGTCGGGCTGTCGAGGGTAGGTGTTGTAGGTCACATGGCGAGCATAGATCATACTGACACTTATACAAGGACGAATGTTGAAGGTACAACAACACATAAAAAAAATACAAAGAATATCATGATAATATAAAAAGGGATATGTTCCATCACATTTTATGCGAAATTTTGGTTGAGTATGTTCATAAAATTCAATTTCAACCACCTTTTAAGGCAATTTATCCCTTGTTATTGATCTCTGTTTGTGTCTGAAGTTCAGATCATGAACTTATTTGTAGTTTCATTCAGAATTGATGATCTATTCTTACTGTGATCTCTCTACACAAACATGTAATGAGAGTCGGTGGCAGGTAGTGTCTCCAATCTTCCTCCATGTTTGATATCGATGGACGCATCGTGATCTTAGGTGACCCACAAAGACAGTTATGGCAAATGTAAAGGAATGGAACAAATTTATTCGTACCAAATGATGTGATGGTACATCAAAGCCAGTGTGTAAATGGTGCAACCGGGTAATGCGATTCTGACCATAGATTTTTGAGGATCCGATTATCTTGGTCTAAATTCATCAATGACAACGGGCATGGTCTAGAAAACGATGATTGCTTCACAACTGTGCAACTAATTGGCCAGGGAGTCAATAACCAAAACAGTGGGATTCACTTGCTCAAAAAATGTTGTTATCATGTTCCAAATAAGTTTGTCAATGTCCCTTTTGACACGACTGTCGACTGAACAGCCAAACTCACCGTCGACTAGTCAAGTCAGCCAAGCCGGCGAGAAGCAACTAGCAGATTCTCCTACTAAGTCGCTGGCCTCTCACTGACTATCCCCAAATGGAAGTTCGCCGGGCTCAAGCCAGTACCATGCTGGTCACAAGGGCTGAGTCGCCCAATGGCCCACTCCCCTCTTCCGGTTGCCATGCTAGTTCGTCACGTTCCCCTACGCCACTATAAATACCCTCACAGCATAGCGGAAAGTAAAGCACTCTCACTCTCTACTCTCAACCTCTCGATTTTTTTTTTCTGTTCATCTTATTCTCTTTCACAGATTTAAATATTGGAGAACCTTCTCCGGTAGACCCTATTCAGCTCAGCTTTCTTGTAGGTTCCCTAGGTGCACCTCAGACCCACAATGGACCAAAGGCCGCCCGGGGTCCTGCCTAGCTCGTCATCAACCCGTTTCAGCCTCGCGGGACACATCACCTTTGAAATCACTTATCCCTCTACAGTTACCGATGAAAGGATGATAGTAAAAATCACCACGGTATCACTGATCACTATACTTTTACTTTTTATTTTTTTCAATGAATCACTACACTTTCTACTTGAGCAGGGAAGCCGGGCTCCCCCGGCTAATGCGGATGGGCTCGAGCTTGATCTCAAAACGAGCCGAGGATTCACATGTCATTTGTTTGGCTAAAAGACGATTGATAGTTGAAAGAACGGTGCAAAACATATGAAAATGAGGAAAGGTACAATTACAATGATGGAATTAAATTGAATCTAGGCTGAGCCGGGCACTTCCCCTCTCTTTTTTTTTTCTTTCTTTTTTTTAATAATTGTTTTCTCATTTATTTTTTTTATTATTAAATTGCTAAAAAAGCGTGGGCAGAAAGGGGAGAAAGTTAATTGCCCGATAGAAGACAAAGGGCATATTTCTGTCTTCGTTTTTTCCCCTTGCTCTGTCCTCCCCCCGAGATTCGTTGAATTTGGGAGCTCTGGGATCGGCGTTTACCTTTTCTTCCTCTCTGCTCCTCAGTAGACCGACTATCACTAGATTTCCGCGAAAATCGTGCGAAAATGGGTCCTTTTTTCTGCTGTTTTCTTCAGTTCCAGTAACTGCAGGAGCAGGTTCTTGATTTATCGGGCTCTGGGCGTTTGGCTTCGGGAATTAACGACCCTTGTCGAGAGAACAAGCTGGGTTGGGTTCATGAGATTGAAATTTCTCATTTTTGGTCATTTGACTGTAATTATTTCAGCTGTGGAGTCCTTCATGGACAAGGGCGTTTGTGATGGAAAGCCTGAGATGGACGATGGGAGCCGTCGGAGAGTAAAGGAGGAAGATCGTGTCGGTGGAGAAGATGAGAGTGAGCTGAACTCTCTTCTGCCGCCGAGGAGAGGCGGTATGTCGAGGAAACTGGAGAAGACAGCGAGGAAGGTCCGGTGGAAGGACAGCAATGGGAACAACCTTGTCGAGGTGCTGGAATTCCAGCCGAGGTAAATGAATAAATCTAGATAATTAAAAAAAAAAAAGGATTACTGTTCTTACTGTTACTCTTGCATGTTTGGCAATATTGTTTATGTCGCACTTAGAAATGCGTCGATTATCCTTGGACACTCGGTGGCAAACCTTGTGCCGATCACAGAGTGGATATTCGATATGATTATGGAGCGAAGACAAACATCCATTGAACAAATTGTTGGAATTCCCACACAGTTAATAGCTGAAAGAACAAATTATGGAGCATTAAAATCCCCCGCGGAAGCACTGATCGACGTTCTAGATTAGGGAAAAAATTTTATTGTCAATATAATTAGGCTAATCCGGAGTCTTGATTAGATGGTCTACACCCTTCTCCCAAAAACTTCCGGGTCAATTTGCACCCTGCCATTGGATAAGGATTCGGATTCTACAATCTATCTATGCAGTTTAGTCATTTTCGCTGCTCTGTTTGTTCGTCAAGTGGTGACAGTCTATCTTATGACTTTGATGGATGTCCAAATCAGGATTCCGTGCCAGATTGTAGGACAGTGAAAGAACCTGCAGTGTTGTCTTCTTCCATAAATCTGTGAATGAAGATATTGAATAAAGTTTTTCAATTTCTTGATATGAGCAAGCTCAACTAGTATTATCATGGCTCTCAAAGTCATGGTTCTTTTTTCACCCTTGGAAGGACAGCCTTGTTCCCGTCAGTATAGAGTTTTAAGTACTTTTATGCTTCCTCCTCTGTATTATCTGGTGCAGACGATTTCTCTCGCAAGCTTCACTGTTTTGATTTTTTTTTTCTTTTTTGGCAGTGATATGAGTGACAGTGAAGATGAGGATTTGGATTCTTGCATTTGCAGAGTCATGTAGAGAGATATCACTACTACTTTAGCTGCTAGCTGGAAACTGAATTCAATACTTTGCGATGAATATCGGAGGTCGGAAGCACCTCATATATTATCTGGGGGACTGTGATGACAGAAGAGAAAATGATGGTTTCCTCCTCTGAAGATCAAGTCCATCAAAAGATTCATTTTCCTTGATCCTTCACAGGTTTCTCCGAGTCTTTAGGCATACTAGGAATTTGCTTCTAAGCTTTGATCACTTGCTTCTCATTCCCCTGCAAGAAATTATCAACAATCACCCCTCCATGCTCTGGAGGCCATTCAGAATCAGAAGGATGACTGTGTGGTTTACCTACGATCAGCATTTTGATTTTGAGAGCTTGTTGGCCATTCGGTTTGCTTGGGCCTGCCAACAAGAACAGTCCATCTAGCCTTTACATTAATCAATGTCGTCTGCTGGTGCCTACTTTTTCCCCACTGGGGATTGAGGAAGCACACGAAAGCTTAGCAGGATCTGTATGACCTGTCACGGAAATTTCATTTGCTTGTAAGGAGCCTTTTTTTCCCCACTGTTTGCTGGCCACTCTTTGCTAACTGCGATATTCTTTACTACCATCAAACTTGAAATGAAAATGAAACTGCCCATTTTAACTCTCTTGTGCTGCTCTATTGTTGCGGGAGGGAACCATAGTGCATGATTCATTTGGTTGAAGACTGCAGTTTCACGACTTCATTCTTTATGAGCTGTACATTCGATTACGGTATCAGTTCATCTTTCCAACCGGACCGAACGCAGATTGATCCTCCGGGAGTCGTCCTATTATAAACAAGTAACATAGAAAGCCGTCCTATCATCTCTCTCTCTCTCTGTCGTATTTGCATCTCTTATCCTGGATCGAACTGGGCAACCGAAACAGCACTTGCAGAAGCCGAGTCACCGACATGTTATGTGTCCCTTTTAACTCGGCTTGTGCCCATGGTTGAAGTCTTCTCAGAAAATTAAACAGCTGTCTACCAATTACAAATCTTGACGTTCAGAGACAAGAGCATGAGTTCTTTATGTACTAATGAATTGAACTCAAATGTTCGAAGATTTACAACCCCACTCCTGCTTACCAGGCCGAGCTGATCAGGATGGATTGCTCTCCAGCCCACATCTCGGTTGCCGGCGGTGCCCGGACTGTCTCAGCCTCATACGTTTGGGAATGCCACCGCAATAAAAAGGCGCAGTGTTCCCGTGAACTATAACCCCCAAGAGAGGTGGAAGTTTTCTAATAGCTCTGAGTAAGTATAGACTCACCTCCATTTGGACAGAAAGACCCTTCCCCCCATTTCCGTCTTGACTTTTCAGTCCCCATCTTATTTTATATGTTAGGAGGTACCCCATGTGGCTGTGAGCCCTCATGGCACGAGCACGATCGAATCGCCAGTTGGCAAGGTTACTAGGACTGGGGTCTCCTCAGGATCGCATATCAACTGCAAGAATTCGGGCCATGTCAAATTGTTATATATATATATATATATATGCATATAAACAAAATCATCAAACATGATGTAATTTATATTTAAATTATATCGATATAAATTCATTTAATTCATATACTTAAATCCGATAACTTCTTTTAATGGGAGCAAACATATGCTGGACAAATTCAGTCAGTTTATGTCGTATTCCTGTTGCTTTGTTATCATCGCTATCTGCTGACATACATATATATATATATATATAGAAGCGAACTGTATCTTCTCGGCATCGAGGCTCTTTGATTGCCACAAAATTCTGCTTGATGTCCCACAGGAAAATTCTCAATATCCTTGAAACCCTGCTTCCCATCGGACCCTTCGGCTCGAGCAACTTCACTATGCCGTGACACCCGCACCATTGCGTGCTTCGACAACACAAAGTTCTTCTTCTTCTTCTTCTTCTTTTTTCTCACACAGCACCATGCTCCTTCTTAACCACACTGTTAAGAGCGATCATTTCCACCTTCAGCCTGCTAAAAGCAACTTTAGCTGTCCTCTTGACAGTTTGCTCCACTGGCGCTTCATTTTTCAAACTATCAACATTTTTTTCTCCAAATTCAACCCAATTTGAAGATGATACTCCGCATTTGTTATGGTACCTGATGCATCATCATACCTCATTTAGGGCCCCGATCCCCAAATTTATTGAATCTAAAAGTTTGACTTTATTTGAAATCTGTATTATATTAAGGTATCATAATATTTGAACCTGCACAATTTTTTTTTTCTCTTCTTATTACATCTGTATCTCTATGAATATAGAATCACTAGAGAACCACATGCGCTATACACAAAATTTGTTATTTAATAAGATTGGTCAAAAAAGTTGAGATTGGTGACTTTTTTGATGAATAGTTGGGATTGATGACTGATTTGGCATGGTTTTATTACAAGTTATTTTTAAGAAACCTTTTGATATATTCCATTATTTGTTATTTTTTGGGTGAACATCCTTTGTTATTGGACTTTGAACTCATTCTTGTGATATTTTAAACATCATAATCTTACTACTATGGATGATTAATGCATTAGATACAAGTTTACTGAATTAGACATTTAATGGTACAAATAACATTAGAATTAGAGATTAAGCTGGCAATTTCAATCTAAGTCAATGGTGCAAATCGGTTCCCTAATTTTCCATCTCCACAGAAACCCTAATCTATTGATTCCAAAACTACCCGGTACCCTCTCACAAACGTGGCAACCGCCATGCTCTTCTTTTTAATTAGGGCAAGAATGAATCTCACTTATTTCATTATGTAAATTTCTATCTACTCACTCGATTGGGTACTCGTGGACTAAATAGGTTGATTACTCCCCATTTGTTAGATAATCTTTAAATGCTCCATCTCACCACTAAGTAAAATGCACCGATTTAATTCAAACGGACGAATAATTTAGTATCAATCATTTGAATATTTATCAAATTGGTTTTTTTTTAATGTTCTATGCCCTTATGGTATATGATAAATAATTATCTATTCTATATATATAACGAAATGGTCATTAAATACATCAATCACAATTTTTTGAGTATCTAACATATTATTTGATTAATTTTGGAAACAATTTATTTTTAATTAAATCCATCTTACAAAATACGAAATTACCATTATTGATTTATTTAAAAAGGAAATTTAGACATTTTAAATCTTTAATTATAAAAAAGATCAAAATAATAATTATTTTTTTAACATTTTGTGGTTGATTTTTAGGGTTTTATAAATCCTTTTGGATTTATTAAGTTTTTAGGGTTTGATTTTATTTTTCAGAATTTAGGATTTTTAGAATTTAAAATATTTATGATTTTTAGATTTTTTTAAAAATATTTAAATCTATAATTTATGTTATTTTAGGTTTTCTAGATTTGGAAAGATAATGTTAACTTATTTTTTAAAAGTAAACTTTCTTACCATTAGTATAGAGATAATTTATTTATAAATTAAAATAAAAGGTATTATTAGTATTGTGATTATAACTAAAATATATATGAAAAGCTATAATTATTTATCCTATACCCTTGGGCACATAATAATAGACAAACTTCTATTAAATTATTATTATCTAAAGTAATTTTATTGATATTATCTCATCATTTATTAGTATCACGATTTCTTTGGATGGTAAGAGATATTATCTTATGTAGATGGTAAATAAAATATTTCAAAATAAAATCTTATGGATAGCCTAGATTATTAGAATATTCTAATATTATATTTAAACATTACCATAAATTTAGTTGTATTTATTTTTAGATTTGATTATGTTGTTGCAGCTATTGCTTCATTATATTATTCTATAAACCAATCATTACAATAAATATTCTAGTAATGTAGATTTTGATGAATCCAAGAACAAGACAAGAATTTGAGATAGACTGCTTAACCCTAATTAGGGTTACATAAACTATATTTATACTATAAATTACATAATAATTGCATATTAGTCCATAGGGGATCCATTAATACCCTCTCTCAATTGGAAGTGTGAGTTACCACCGAAAGATTAGTACACAATAATGCATGACAAGAAGTAGACAATTCCTTTGTAAGGATATCAACTAATTGGTCGACAACCAACACATATCGAACATAAAGATCTCCAACAAAAACCTTCTCTCAAACAAAATGAAAATCTAGTGCAATATGCTTGGTATGACCATGAAAAACCCTATTAACAACAAGATAAGCAGCAGAGATATTGTCACAGAAGATCGTAGGTGAGTTTGCTAAATAAACACCAAGTTCCTACAAACGTTGTTGAATCCAATAAGTCTCAGGGACAAAACGTAAAGCTAATCTATATGCCGCCTTAGTACAAAAAATGAGATTAGAGCAAAGAAAAACACAAAAACCAGAAGTAGAGCGACAAGTATCATGGCAGCTTGCCCAATTAGCATCAGTAAAGGCACATAGTGTGAATGAAGGAGATCGACTAATAGGAAGACCATGAAGGGGGATGCCTACAAGATACCAATAAGTATGTTTTACTACTTGTAGATGTGGAGTTCGTGACTGATGCATATATTGACTAACAAGACTAACTACAAAGGAAATGTTGGGTCTAGACATTGTGATATACTATATTGAACCCACCATCTAATAATAAATAGTATGATTATTTAGTAGATATCCTTCATGTGTGGAAAGAATAGTTTTCGAAGTACGAGGTGTGGACACGTGCTTCACTTTAGCAAGATCAAACCTACAAAGAAGCTCCTTCATGCACTTGGACTACTTGAGAAGAATATCATCAAGTTTGTAATGAACTTCAGTTCCTAGAAAATAGTGAAGAGGACCAAGATCTTTCATGGCAACTAGACAGGCCTTAAACACTCAATAGAGCCATCAAATTTTTCTTTAATCTTAAAAACCCATTTACAACCTATCAAATTTTTAGTTGGATCATCTGGCACTGATCCCTAAGTGCAATTAGCGACCAAAGCACTGAATTTGTCAGCCATAGCCGCTTTCCGCCGAGGATCCTGAGTAGCTGTAGAGTAATAAGTTGGCACCGATAAAGTATGAGAAAGATTAAGAAAATGCTTTAGCTTAAAGATACCCGATTTAGAACGACTCTGCATGGGTGGTGAGAGTGGAAAGGAACTGTGGTGATGATAGGAGAAGAAGAAGAAGAAGAAGAGGTTTTCATAGGGGTTAATGGACGAGAATGAGTCGAAGAAGGAGTCAAGGATGGTGAACTGCATGAGACACAATTAGTGGTTGAATTGGTGAGAGATGACTGTGATGATTGGGAAGAAGTACGAGACAACGACAAAGATGATGTGGAGCTAAGAGAAGATGGACATTTGTTTGATAATATAAGGCAAGGAAGGGAGAGAGAGAGGATATATTGCCTTGATTAAAATGCATAGACTGTGGGAGAATACTATGAGAAGAGTGAATCAAAATGGGTGAAATGGATGCACAAGGAGAAGGTTTCTGTGAAGGACCATCAGAGAAAGGGAATTTACTCTCACACACAAAAAAAAATAACATGGCGACTAACCTGGACTCTACCTGTGGTACGTACGAATATAAGACAACTATACCCTTTCTAGTTTGGAGTTGCATAACCAAGAAAGACACAACAGATAGAACGAAGTGATAACTTCGAGAAATACTAGACGGAATATAAGGATAACAGGCACACCCGAATAATTGGAAGGGGCAGCAGTCGGGGGGGAAAACCAAACACAACCTCAAATGGAGAAAGATGAGGTAGTGTCGGAGAAGGAAGTCTGTTCACGGTATACACGGCTCTGTATAAGGCATCAACCCAGAAAGAGAGAGGCGTGTGAGCATGAATGAGCAAGGTGTGTAGCATTTCAGATACATGACGGGGTTTTCTCCCGGCCGCTCCATTCTAAGCAGGAGTATTAGGGTAAGACAAACAGTGAGAAATGCCATTATGAGTGAGGTCTGTTTGAAAGGATGAAGCAGCATCTGCTCTAGCGAACATGATCTTAGTAGAAAATGAATTCTCAACAAAGAGATGAAAATCTATGAAAATGATTGGAAATATCGGATTTATTTTTCCACGGGAAACGCTCAAGAATAGCGAGAATAGTCATCAATAAAAATGAGAAAGTACTTGAACGCAAAATTCAACAAAACAGGACTAGTCCAAACATCGGGGCTAATGGAGACTCACAAACTCCAAAGGTAGTCTATGGGACTTGTCTAGTTTACATGACTTGCCAAAACAAAAACCATACAGTTTGAGAATTCCATATGTTTTGAATGTAAAATTAAACCATACAATTTTAATCCATGATACTAATATAAATTTTATCACTAAGTATTATCATATATGTGATATAAAGGGATGAAATCAACGCCACCTCATCACCTTAGTCAATTAAGTGCTGTCAAAAGAAAACAATAAATTTAACGTTACAATCACGTGATGATCGCGTGGCGAGGATGCGGGCCCCGCTCGGAGAGTCAAGTCAACCAGGTCGCAAGCGGGAGGGGAGCGCAGAAAATGTGAAACTATCCCTCCGAAACCCTACACAGGATCTTGATCGTCCAGCCACTTGATTTTCAACAAATCTCATCCGTTCAAACCCAAACAGGAGCCTCATCGTATTACTCCCATCGTGAGTGTCTCCTCTCTCTCTTACCCTCTCCCTCCTCCTTCGTCCTCTCTCCCTCTTTCCGAGAACAAACCCCTTCAGCGAAAACCCTAAACCTAAGTTATCTGCAGAGAAAGAGAGGAATTGCAGAAAAAGAGAGAGAACGAGGGCGACGCAGAGAGAGGGAGTCCAGGTTTCTTCGGAATGGACTCGGATCAGGGGAAGCTGTTCATTGGTGGGATATCATGGGAGACGACGGAGGACAAGCTGATCGAGTACTTCAGCCAGTACGGTGAAGTTATGCAGACAGTCGTCATGCGGGACAAGGTCACCAGCAGGCCGCGGGGCTTCGGGTTTGTGGTCTTCTCCGACCCCTCAGTCCTCGACCGGGTTCTTCAGGAAAAGCATACAATCGATGGAAGGACGGTATGTAGAGGTTTTGGAGCTCTCTCTTTGTTGTTGCTTGTCTGTTTGTATAGAATGTTTGGCGTTGACGTGGTTTAGGCTTTCCGCTTTGGGTATTGAGTGGTTGTTGGTACAAAAAGAAAATGGCATTGTCGGTTCCTGTTCGAACATGATTGATGCTCGTTTCTCAGATATATTGACAGATTGAATGGTTAAGTTTTCTAGGAGATCTTTTAGGCCATCTTGGTAGGGTTTGTTGGAACAGGAGAATACAGGATTGCTATGTAAAATCTATTCAGTTTCATTCAGTGATAACTGAACTTTTAACCATAGGATGATTTAGGAGTGGGCGAAGAAATTGAACCTACAACTAAGTGCATTGATAAACTTTCTCCTCGAGTTGGAGGCTAATGAATAAGTTTGAACACAATAGCCGGATTTCTTTATTTTAATTTTTTTAGTCAATTTTGCTCAAATGAGCAAAACCCTTAGTGTAAATTAGGTTAAGAATCTTGGTAATGCATTCTGGCATGAGCTTCTAATTGCGGCATGACTCTTCTCTGTTCATCCCAAAAAAATGTAACTAATGTTTGAGCTAGTTGCACATCATTTTTAGATTTTATATGTAATTTAGTTCTAGTAATGTAGTTGAGTTATAAATTCTCACTAGTGATGACGTAGTTAGTTGATCCTGCTATATGATCTTTGAAATATGTTTGGTTTTTAGTTCTTGTGTATGTTGAGTTAAAGTATACAGTATTGAGCTAGTACCCTGATTTTATGGTCTGCTTTTATTTGCAAAGCAATTTTACCCCTGATTTTAGCATTGTCTCATCCCCAAGAATTTAAAATTTCTGCAAGTTTATAGATGACAAAGTGATGACAGAATATTCATGCAGATTTACTGTTTCTATGCTGCATCTCTGCTCTGCTGACTAGAACTAAATTAGGGATCTACATGTGGGAGTTTTGCTTTACCTTTTGTTATCATTAGTTTTTGGAAATTGAACTCTTTGTTTGAAAATTTTTATATTTTTCCCACTTTTCAGGAAAACAGAATATCATTAATTTGCAATTTTGTTCTGAACCATGAAATTAGTTGATTTTAGTAGCAGATGATGATGCAGATTTTCTGCTTTGTTTTGTATATTATTGGTCTTTTGAATTTGGTGCATTATATGCATCATTGCCACTGATTTGTCGTTTAGTAGTCTTAGCTCTCTCTTTTTGCTTTTGCTATTTCTTTAACATGCTGTTGCATTGATATTTAAATGCTACACAAATGTCTATTTTGGTTGTGAGTTTTCTTTTGATATGTGGAATGCATGAACTTGGTTTTATTGACTCAACTTTTTCTGTAAGTTTGGAAGTATACTGGTTTCAAGTGAATCTCTTGTTCTCCTAACCTCTGTTATGCATAATTAAAAACTACATCTCTCTTATAGGTCGAGGCCAAGAGAGCTTTATCAAGGGAGGAGCAACAAACTAATGCAAGATCAGGGAACACAAATTCTGATAGAGGCGCTATTAGTAGTGGAAACATCAGAACCAAGAAAATATTTGTTGGAGGCTTGCCAGCCACCTTGTCTGAAGATGGATTTCGTGAGTACTTTGAGAAGTATGGCAATGTAACTGATGTTGTAATTATGTATGATCAGAACACTCAACGTCCTCGAGGATTTGGATTTATATCTTTTGATTCAGAAGAGGCTGTAGATAGGGTTTTACACAAGACCTTCCATGATCTGCATGGGAAGCAAGTTGAAGTTAAGCGAGCTCTACCAAAAGATGCGAATCCTGGTGGAGGTGGTCGTGGCATGGGCAGTGGAGTATATCAGGGGTATGGGGGTTCAGGTGGCAACTCAGGTAATGCCTACGATGGTCGAATGGATTCTAATAGGTATATGCAGGCTCCAAATGCAGGAGGCGGTTTTGGACCTTATGGCTCCTTTGGTTTTGGTGCACCGGGCTATGGTTATGGTCCTGCTAATAGTAGTATGGGTTACAGTGGTTATGGAGGCTATGCTGGCAGTGGCACAGGATATGGTGGGCCTGCTGCTGCCGCTTATGGGAATCCAAATATGGCAAGTTCTGGCTATGCTGGTGGTCCGCAGGGTGGGCCTCGAGGTTCTTGGGGATCTCAGCCGGCATCTGGGTATGGAGCAGTGAGCTATGGAGGTGTCACTTCTTGGGGTGGTGCCCCAGGCAGTGGTGGTGGCATTGGAGGTCCTGGCTCAGCTCCTACTGGCCATTCTCCTAGTGGGATGGGTGGATATGGTAGTCAAGGTTACGGATTTAGTGGAGGTTATGGAGGTGATGGCTCATATGGGAACCAAGGTGGATATGGTACTCGTTCTGGAGGTGGCACTGGTAGAACAGGTGGGTCCAGTGGGGGAGATATGCAGGGAAACGGTGGGTATGGTGGATATGGTGATGGCCAAGGAAACACTGGCTATGTTAGTGCAGGGTGGAGATCTGATCAGTCACAAGTGAACGGGCCTCAAAGTGGTTATGGCAGTGGATATGGTGGAGCCCAGTCCCAGCAAGGCCAACAGCATTAATTTGGTTATCCATTTAGGTGGTAATGGGCCAAGCATTTCATTTACAGTTTGACAACGGTCTGATAGCTGAAGAGGCTGCTCAAGTTGGAAGTGAAGGAACATTTGACCGGTCGGATTTTCTTAAGAGAATTTCGAATAGTCTGTGGTGATCTGTTTTTGGTAGTGAAAAATAAGTGGTACATCTTGTTGCTTCCTAGATTTCGTTTACTATTTAGTATTTGATGGAGTGTAGTTTCTACATTTCAGTGCTTATGCTTATTTGTGCTTGCTTATCTGGTTGTCCTTTTTAGTTACAGTGATTGAGCTATATCATTACCTGGCCTTTTCTCTCTTCTTTGTTGGTTATATTTATACCTATTCGGAGGCTTTTAATCATGATGTCTCAATCTGGATTCATTAAAGAAAGAAAACTTTGTTTGTTTGGTGAAGAAATACGTAGTGGTATAAATTAATGCAATGAGAGCGGTATGATCAGGTTTTTGCTGCTGCATTCGCAGCATTTTGTTGACGCAGGTGAAATGTGATGTGGGTGGCTGGAGTGGCTATATGTCATAGTTTCCTATTCTTCGTGGAATGGTAAGATGCAACATGATTGCAGGGATTGCTATTTCGGAGTGGCCATGTTCCATGGATGGGGTTGAGGTACCTTGTGATTTTGAATGCCAATATCACAGTAACAGACAGGGAGAGCGAGGAATACTGTCTGTGGAATGAATTACTTTCTGCAAAAAGATGATGCAAGATTAGTCTGTGTTAGAAGTCTGTTAACCATAAGAGGCTATAGATTCTTCTTGATTTTGTCTCTTGGGTCGTTTTTCTAGTCGGGTTCCTCGCTGCCCATTTGTATCTTGAATCTCCAATCACGGCAAGATGCTTGCGAATCATATGACTCAGCTTTGTCTGCGGAGGGAGCTGTGTCTTGTGAGATCAAAAGCCGGCCGATTACTGGTTATTGCTTAGATTTTTCTTCGGGAGGCACGACATGGAGCAGTTGCGGATCACCTCAGCCTGGAGCCTTATATGGGTTTCTCCCTGTACGATGAAAGACAATGAGAAGCATGAGGTAGTGAAATCTAAAGGGCAATCCCTGTCCGTTCGTTCTCTCTCTCTCTCTCTCTCTCTCTCTCTCTCTCTCTCTCTCTCTCTCCACAAGATCTACGATCTGTCACAGATTTTGCCCCCAAACATCTCTCCCTGCCTGTCCCTCACAATGATAGCAAATGTGATCTGTCCAAATTAACTAAATCAATAATCAGAAAACAGAAACAGACACAGCCATCCCTTTCCCCTTTTTCTCTGGGAACATGAACAACCTCTTCCCTTGCTCGATCCCGCCGGACATCTGATACCCCTCTCTCCGGCAATGGCCAGCGGCCGCAGGGAATCATTCTCCGGCCCTTATGCCGCCTCCCGTCCTTCTGATCCTAATCACCTCTCCCTGCACCCGCACCACCCACCCTCTGCCCCCGCCACTGCTTCCGTAGGGGAGCTCGAGTGGCCCTTCGGATGCATCGACGGCCTCGACCGCGACTCCATCCGTGAGACTGCATACGAGATATTCTTCACCTCGTGCCGCTCCTCCCCTGGGTTCAGCGGCCGCAATGCTCTCGGCTTCTACTCCTCCCACTCGTCGTCCTTGTCGGGTGCTGCACATGATGCTGGCGGCAGCAGCGGGGACGGTGGGATGGGCTCTGGCTCGCCGCGGTCCAGCGGTGTGGGGATGGCCCCAACCAGCCGGGTGAAAAAGGCCCTGGGGCTGAAGATGCTCAAGAGATCACCGTCCAAGAGGATGGCATCGGGACGGGTAGGCAGCGGGGTGACCAACCACCCGACCTCACCGAGCTGGCACAGCTCCGGTGGCAGCGGTGGTGGAGGAGGTGGCCCCTTGAGCTCTGCATCGCTGGTTCAAACCGTGCCGCTCTCGAGGGCGAGGAGACCTCTGACCTCGGCCGAAATCATGAGGCAACAGATGAGGGTGACGGAGCAAAGTGACAATAGGCTCAGAAAGACTCTCATGAGGACCCTTGTTGGTCAAGTAAGTGTTCTGTTCTTGCAATATCTATTAGTACATACTACAGACATCTTGATCAAATTGAATACGACTCATCCGAGTGACCCAACAAATTATATATAATGGAATTAACTTGCATTGACATCCAATTCAAAATTTCTGAATTTTAGACGGGACGGCGTGCGGAGACGATCGTGCTTCCACTGGAGCTGCTCCGCCACATTAAGCCGTCGGAGTTTGGCGATTTGCAGGAGTACCATGCCTGGCAGAAACGCCAGCTGAAGGTGCTCGAGGCCGGCCTACTCCTCTATCCTTCAACCCCGATCGAGAAGTCCAATGCAGTTGCCGTCTGTCTCCAGGACGTCATCAGGGCCGGCGAGTCCCGGCCCGTCGACACGGGCAAGAACTCTGACGCCATGCGCACTCTGTGCAACTCGGTTGTCTCGTTGGCTTGGAGGAGCGCCAACGGGATGACGGCGGCTGACACCTGTCACTGGGCGGACGGCTACCCTTTAAACATCCACATCTACACGGCCCTTCTCCAGTCGGTCTTCGACGTCCGGGACGAGACCGCGGTGCTCGACGAGGTCGATGAGCTCTTCGAGCTCATGAAGAAGACATGGTCCACGCTCGGGATAACCCGGTCCATTCACAACGTGTGCTTCGCCTGGGCGCTGTTCCACCAGTACGTCGCCACCTTGGAGATGGAGCCCGACCTCCTCCATGCGTCCCACGCGATGCTGTCCGAGGTGTCCAAGGATGTGAGGAAGCCGGACCGGGAGGCCATATTCACGAGGATCCTGTCCTCGGTCCTGTCCTCGATGCGAGAGTGGTCGGTGAAGAGGCTTCATCACTACCACGATTACTTCCAGAGGGGAACCGTTGGCCTGATCGAGAATATCCTCCCCCTGGCGCTCACGGTCTCGAAGATCATGGGCGAAGACGTCACCCTCCCAGGATTGGAAGGGGCTAACGATCCAAAGGGTGAATCGGAGCTGGGTTCATCCAAAGATCGGGTGGACGACTGCATAAGATCTTCCTTGAATAATGCATTTACAAAGGTGATATCATGAAACTGTGGTTTCAGATTCAGCTCATTCATGTTCCATTCGGCTAATGTTTGACGAACTCATAATGTCGGTCAGATTCTCGAGACGAAAAACTACAAGCACGCCTCAGACTCGAGGCAGGAGGCGAGCGAGGCGCTGCTTCAGTTGGCGAAGGAGACAGAGGATTTGGCTTTGAGGGAGAGGGAATACTTCAGCCCCAATCTGAAGAAGTGGCACCCCAACGCGGTGGGAATTGCAGTAGTGGTCCTTCACAACTGTTACGGGAAGCTGCTGAAGCAGTTCCTGTGCGGGGCGACGAAGCTGACCAATGAGAGCATCGATGTGCTACAGAGGGCGGGGAAACTTGAGAATTTTCTCGTGCAGATGGTCATAGAGGACTCCACCGAGTGCGAGGATGGGGGTAAGGCTGTCGTCAGGGAGATGGTGCCATATGATGTCGATTCAGTCATACTGAAACTCTTGAAACAGTGGATTGATGATAAGATCAAGAAGGGGAAGGACTGTCTGCGCAGAGCTAGAGAAACCGAGGTAAGTTCACGTAATTTCTCGACGGAAAAACGAAGCTGTACTACACTAGCACTCGAGACATGGCATGGAACACAAATTTTCGGGTATGATAAGTATCTTGGTGTGAGATTTGCGGCGGGTTCTATGGGAGCATACAACTTAGTAGTGCTGAGCATATGTTAGAATATGTGCAAGTGGTGAGCTCCACTCTGATCCTGCTGTTGTTTTTCTGTGGTAGACGTGGAACCCCAAGTCCAAGACAGAGCCGTATGCGCAATCAGCAGTCGAGCTGATGAAGACGGTCAAGGAAACTGCGGAAGAGTTCTTCGAGCTCCCGATCGGAATCACCGAGGATTTGATTCAAGATCTTGCTGATGCACTGGGACACCTCTTTCAGGATTACATCTCATTTGCCGCATCCTGTGGTACGCAAGGATTCCTCTTTCGCATCATATCATTGGTTAAAATTGTTGACTTATTCTCATAAAGGTTTGAAGTTCTGAGCCGAGCCTTTTAACCTCAACTCGTCATCAAGTTCGTGTATTCGCTGATTGATTTCAAAGAATAACCTTGGTTGTTCCTCTTGTTTTGTTTTGAAGGATCAAAGCAAAGTTACATGCCTTCCCTTCCACCACTGACCCGATGCCACCGGGACTCGAAATTCATGAAGTTATTCAAGAGAGCCGCGCCATGTAGTATTGTGGGCATGGAGGAGCGGCCCCCGAACAGTGGGTCGAACGAGGGCCACAGTCCTCGACCTTCTACGAGTCGAGGGACACAACGCCTCTATGTCCGTCTCAATAGCTTGCACTATCTGCTCACCTACATCCACTCCCTCAATAAGACCCTGACCTTGTCTCCTCGGGTCTCCCCAGCCCGGAACCGGTTCACGAACCGCCGCCGCCTGGCCGGCAGCTCCTCCTCATACTTTGACATCGCCAGGTCGTCCATACAGGCGGCCTGCCAGCACGTGTGCGAGGTCGCTGCCTACCGCCTCATCTTCCTCGACTCGAGCTCTGCCTTCTATGAAAGTCTCTACATCGGCAGTGTGACAAACGCTCGTATTCAGCCCATCCTGAGGATCCTCAAGCAGAACCTGGCGCTTCTGTGTGCGACGCTCACCGACCGAGCCCAGCCACTGGCAATCAAGGAGGTGATGAAGGTGTCTTTCGAGGCGTACCTCATGGTCTTGCTCGCAGGAGGGAACGATCGGGTTTTCTACCGGTCGGACCACAAGATGATAGAGGAGGACTTCGAGTGCCTGAAGCGGGGTGTTCTCCACGTGCAGCGAGGAGCTGGTTCCCGATGAAGTGGTCGAGCGGGAGGCAGAGTCAGTAGAAGGGGTGATCGCCCTCATGGACCAGCCGACTGAGCAGCTGATAGACGACTTCAGTATCGTGACGTGCGAGACAAGTGGGATCGGGGCGTTGGGTCTGGGGCAGAAGTTACCGATGCCTCCCACAACACGGAGATGGCACCGTTCGGATCCAAACACGATACTGAGGGTGCTCTGCCATCGAAACGACCACTCGTCGAAACAATTCTTGAAGAAGTCGTTCCAGTTAGCAAAGAGGAAGTGAAAGGGGAACTAAGCTACCTTGTTCTTGCTCATCGGAGGTATGCGCACATCATAAACCGTTCGTCTTTGGCCTTTTAAAGTTCTTGTAATTTGAGGGAGACTTGGGAAAGGGGCATTAATATAATTCAAGTAAAAGCACAGTTTATGGTTTCTTTTCCTTTTTCGTCGAGGACAACATTTCAAGTTATAATGGCATTATCCGAGAAAAATGATTTTGTGCCGAGATACTACACTCGATCTAACAAATTATATCGAATAATTAAGATAAATTATTCTTAATAATAGAAGTGTCCTATTAGAGAACTCATTCCAGCGTTTGCATTATTTTTATACGGTTGGGTTTGGTTCTTTTTTTCCAACACCCTTAGTTATTTGTGGAGATTGAAGTTGACAATGACCGAATTGAAGTCGACAAGAAACGATTTTATTGCAATGAAGCTTAAAAGTAGAATGACTAGTTAGTTAAATAGTGATAAAGTTTGTCCTCACATGAAAATTAATAAAATGCAGCTTCTCCCCGCAGCAAGTCAAAGAAATAACGGAAGGAAAAACAGTATTCCCCATATGATCTCATGACACTCTCAACGGCGACTTCTCCAGTGGCTCCAAGCCATGCCATGCGGCGTGATTACGATCTTCAGTGGTGCCCGGTCGCGCCGCCACCAAAGCCACCTCCGATGGTGCCTCCACCACCGAATCCGCCTCTCACTGCGCCAAAACCTCCAGCTTTTCCAAAGCCTCCGCCGATTCCACTGCTTGATCCACCACCAAAGCCACCCCCTTTGCCAAAGCCCCCTCCACTGCCGCCAACCTTTCCGAAATCTCCACCTAAGCCGCCACCTAGTCCCCCTCCCTCGCCAAATCCACCGCCAAGTCTGCCACCTTTGCCAAATCCTCCACCGATTCCTCCTCCTTTCCCAAATCCTCCGCCGGCACCTCCAGCAAGACCACCTCCCTTCCCGATTCCTCCTCCCCAACCAAAGCCCCCGCCGGCACCTCCTCCAAGACCACCTCCCTTCCCGATCCTTCCTCCCCAGCCAAAGCCCCCACCAGCACCACCACCAACTCTTCCACCCTTCCCAAAGCCTCCTCCGGCACCACCACCTACTCCGCCACCCTTCCCAAAGCCGACACCAATTCCACCACCTTTCCCGAAGCCACCCCCAGCACCACCACTGACTCCACCTCCCTTTCCAAATCCTCCACCAGCACCGACACCAACTCCACCGCCCTTGCCAAAGCCGCCATCTACACCTCCCCCAAATCCTCTGCCCTTGCCAATGCCTCCACCGAATCCACCACCCACAATGCCACTGCCAACGCCGCCACCTTTCCCTATTCCACCACCATGTCCAACGCGACCCCCAAAACCGCTGCCAATCCCACCTCCTACAGCACCGCCTTTCCCAAACCCACCTCCAGCACCACCGATCCCGCCCCCACTACCAAAACCACGTCTGAACCCACCACCGCCAACTCCAGCGCCTCCGACAAAGCCGACCCCAAACCCACGTCCCTTACCAAAGCCTAGGTATTTCTCCTCATCTCCCTTGCTCTTCCCAACTTCTCTGGCGGCCACGCTCACTACAAGAAAACCAAGACAAATGAATGACAACAAAGCCAAGCCTCGTGACATTGTTTCCCCTGATACTGTTACTTCTCTTGGTGCTTGAACTCGGTGATTGGATACCCGCACTTGTTTGTGGGTTTTATAGCCTTTACGAAGAGATGCATCAAAGAAACATTCAATGAAATTTCAACAGCCAACTGTTTTATGAAATTTAATGCATGGACTCCCTCCTCCCTAAAGGAACGATTACATCATCTATGGCAATTCGTGTTTGAGAAAATCAAGTCCATCTCACCAATTATCCTAAAACCAAGGTATCTAATGAGATTTTAATTAGGTAAAACTACACCATATGTTATAAAACTACCTGATTTTTAATTTAAATTCTAAAAATTTCAAAATAGTATTTTCAGTCCCAAAATTTCGTTTCCGTGACTTACTTAAATCCACATCGGAACGGATAATTAAATCACGTTGATATGGATATGATGACGTCACCAAACTACTTGCATGGTAGGGACACCTAAGCTCATTTTTGCATTAAAATAATAATGTGGCACCTAGCGTTTCATTGTCGAGTTAGTATTTTGCTAATATCATCATGTACTTGTTGGTATGATTTAACGGTTCGTTACTTAAGTAAATCATAAAAGTGAATTTTTACTATTGAAAAAGTCACTTTAAAGTTTGAGTGTGAGGTTTAAAAAATCGAACATTTTTAAGATTTCTGATGCATTTTTTCTCATTTTAATTATATAATTTAGTTCCACTTTTATCATCATCTCTAAAGTCATATAACTCCTTTTTAACCAGAAATGAAAGTGTGGAACGAAATGAAATTGGTACTGCATGTTGGTATCAAGAGATTTAAGGTTGAATTTTATTAGCGGGTTAGAAATTCACTGGGCTTCCCGGATCAATCGTCGCATGTTCTTGGAAAGTAATTATCATTGTACAATATTGATTGAACGTGAGATCATGTGGACAGCGCAACATGGTCTTCATAGCACCCACTCTTCATGCAATCGACCAGAGAGAGGACTCTGGCCCTCTCAGCACTAGAACAAATTAGAGCATTTATTGTATCATTATATCTCTGTGTGTGTGTGTGTGTGAGATATGATTCCATCTAATTAAATTACTTTCATTAGCTTTTATAATGCAGTCTTCATTTATTGATGTGCTACACATAGTGTTTCTTTCGGTCAGATTGCAAGGTATCCTCACTTGTTTTGCTAAAGATAATCCCACCCTCAAGCATTAATTTACTTCAGATTTCAAAGCGCTTTCAGCAAATCTCGTAATTATACCATACCACCGGCCTATAGTACTGCAATATATCTACTATATATATGGCATACTTGGGGCCGTAGTAGATAGATACAAATTCATGGAAATGAGAGGCAGAAAAGGGAACAAAGTGTCCTTCAAGACTGTGTCTTCGACCTGATTGACACAAGTTATGGGCCACATAATGATAGTCTTTCCGAGCTAACCATTTACACGCCCATTGACCAATGCAACCAGCAACTCGAAAATAGAAAATAAAAAAAAAAAGAAGAGAGGAAAGAACTATCCCAAGAAGGAGATGATCTTCCATTGCATTTGCAGAGTGACAAGCAGTTTGGCATCGGAGAGAAAAAAGGACATAGGACCAACTCATGATTTGGGCGATTTGTGCTGCAAGTAGAAGAGCCTACGTGTCTCGGTCGGTCTGTATAGGGGAGTGCGTATAGCACCTCTCAAAACATTTCCAGCTTCTCATGGCCATTATGGTAGGCTGCTCCTGCCACACATGCATTCCATCTAGTCCAAGCAGCATCTACAAATACATAGACTGGTCCTCCTCCACCACCTCCAAGCCAAGCCGCCGACCTGCAAGAAATTCTGATATAGTGTCATATACTATATTACAGTAAGGGATGGCCGATTGTTGGTTGGTTGTAATTCATTGTTCCTCGTTACTTAATTAACCAATAGGTTTGGAGTGAATGGAAGGGAAGATCCACTGAATTTTCTATACCTACACCTTTCTTTGGCATACGCCACCTGTACTCCACACGATGAATGACCCTTAATTAACCCGGGTTTCAGACTCAGTCAACCCACTGAGGCTTTGATTTCTCTAAACACAAATAAAGCTTGGATTTGAAATATTATTGTACAGAAATACACGTCGAACCATTTAATTTTACACCTAATACAATAATATATCCTTTGACAATTATTAATTGACATGGAGAAGTCGGGAAATTATTAATGGCCATCGGCAGACTAGCGGACGTAATCCAAGACTCTTGAGGCTTTCGACTTAATTAATTAGCAATGAATTGGTCCTTCGAACAAAGTTTTACTCATTTTCATCCTCCACAAATATCACTGTGATTCTCAGCTCCATCCGACCCTTTGCTGCCCTTTTTTTTTTTTTTTGGGTAAGAGTAACTAATAGAGCCAAGCGACACCGAGCTTAATAGAGAAAATGACCTTGGCCGAATTAATTATTAGATGATGGAACAGAAGTGTTTTAGTCCCGTCTGCAATTTGTCTGCCGCATACAGTCTCTCGTGGGTAACGTGCGCAATAAAATTCCATACGATTTCATACATTGAATGCTTAAATTCAAGTTGAGATTGAAATTGGTTCAAGATTTCTTCTTCTTTTTCTTTTGGTAACGTGTTAGTTTGTAAATCCTATAAGCCAAGATGGACCACGGTTAATAACGAGAACGTTATTCTTTAGTGCACTAGTTCCACTCAGATTCGAATCGACAGTAGCTCATTGAACTTCTGGAAAGTCTTGCGCCCGGCCTCACCGAGTGGGTCTTGTGCCTACACCATGATGTCAAATAGTGTTTAGGTGGAGAAAATTCAAGTAATATTCATGTGCATGATAAAGCTCTTTTACAAAAAGATGATGTCGATACACCAACGTGTTATAGGTACAATCTATGATCTTGAATGGCAACAAACAAAAATTACAAACTATGTTCGGCTTCGAGAAATTCGTGTATGTAGGTCGCGCCCGTACGTACGATAGTTTAATTGTACGAGCAGCCTACTCCTCTCAGTGAAGAATAATTTTAAATATATATATATATATATATATGGAGGAATGAACGAGATTGAGGTAGATTTTGCAGTTTCTATGACCTTGCTGTTCAGTTCGTATCCTTCGAAAGCCTTGTCTTAGGCATATTGCAATTGGCTCCAAGGGGAAATAACAGTGTGATTCCCTATATATATATATATATGTATGTATGTTGGTCCCATTCCAAAGCATCCAAGATCACCTTTAAAGCTTGAAATTTCTCACTCACATATGTTAGATATAATATTTAATTACATTAGATAATAAAATATTTGAGAATAATATCATAAATGTGCTTTAAGCTAGTTCACCATTTTAGAATTTGATAATATTTGATTGGAATATATTAAAATATTTTATAATTATTAATTTCATATTTAGATTATTTTCCAAATTTATAAATAGGCAAGATATTCACTATATTCCATTGACTTCGCATATCAGAATAAGACTCTTGCAGTATTAGTCCCTTCACTCCCAAGAAGGTATCTTATATAATGGTTATATCATAGAGCATGCTAACGTAGTCTAATCATCCAACAAAAAATTGACAAGTGGCAATTTTTTAATCTTTAGAAAATTAAAAATATTCAATAAATCTTAGAAAATATTAGTGAACCCTAGAAGGGTAAATATTAGATAAAAAAGAAACTAAAAAAAAATACTAACATGGCATAACTATTGTATAAAATATTTTATGCTCCATCGTCACGTACTTACATCAAATCTACTTTGCTTTTCTGTATATTTTAATATTTTTACATGGTATAAAGTAAGATGATTGATACAATGATGAAGATGGAGTCAAAAAACTAAAGTTAATTTTGGATTATAAAGTGAAAGAAAAAGAATGCTCAAGTTGATCCATTCGACATATGAAAATAAGAAGTCTCAAGCCAAATATTATTTCTTGACATCTGAAATTAAGATGCTTAAGTCAGTTTTTTTCCTATTATTGGGCCAAGATGCTATTACTTAACTTCAAATATTAGAATGCAAGATATGCATTCATTATATTGCATGCTTATCTTGAGAGGAGTGTTTCAATTAATATTTAATTGTCTTAGGAAATGAAATATTTGAGAATAATATCACATATTTTATTTAGGTTAGTTAATTATTTTAGAATTTAATGTTATCTGATTGGAACATATTCATATATTTAGAATTATCAATTTTCTAACTAGTTGATTCTCTGATTTTATAAATATGCAATATATCCTACCTATTCTATTGAGTTCACATATTAAGACAAAACTATTATGATTTTGATCCCTTTATCACCGCATGTTCATATTATCTCTACCCTCCTTCTCTTATTATATCTTAATATTTCACATGTTAAATTTTCCATTCGTATTATAAAAGTATTGACTCATGTATAACACAAAATGTTAAATTAATATGATAATAATATCATATCTTTTATATATAAGTATAATTTTATTCAAATATGATATGAGATTCATTCTTCAAACACCCACTCTTCTGTGACTTACACTTGCCATGTGTAGTAGAACATCCACTTTTAACAATTGTCCACATGTTGAGCATTTTTCTTCTAGTTTTCGGATGATGGGGACAACTTGACCAAGATTCAAGCATTTTTCTTCCATAGCTTATTAACAACTGTCCTCAAGGTTGTATTCTTCTTTTCGGTCTAGGGCAAATAAGAAAACTGCACTGAAATCATGTTAAATGTTTACTGGATTTATAAGATAGGTAGGTTCATGTTTAATCCAAAATTTAAACTAATAAAATTGTGATACTTAATATCTTATATATCATAATTGTTTAATCCAATTATCTAATATGATATTCATTTCACAACAATACATTGAATACATTTAGTTTGATTGAGGCAAGTCATATTTCAAGTCTAGATGTGGTGACTCCATTTCTATCCGACAAGTATTTATGTTTAATGTGATGACACTTGATTAGATACCAAAAAATTACATGCATTGCAAAGCATGTCCAACTTTACATGGTGTTTGGGCTATGGCTTATCATGCCAGAAACTTATCGAGCATGTTCGTCTCGAAGATCCTCAAGTTGTGCCAACACAATAGCTCAATAAGATGCATATATATATATAAGGCTCTTAATTTTGTTCAAGTCAAGCTGTTAACCGTCCTTACTCTCCTTCTTCCTGTTGTGACAATTGTGTGGTGTGCAGCTTCCCCCTAGGCCGTCCTCCATTGCTGCAGTGCCGCTATCGCGACGCCTCCAATCTCCGCCTCGCTAGTTGCTGTCCTCATCCAGTCCACCTCCCTCCGCCGCTTCTAGCTCGGCTCCTAGCCCTAGCAAGCTTGGTCGCTCAATTGCTCGACTCGGCCTTGTCATGTGCTCCCTCCGTTGCTGCTAGCTTCCAATCTCCTCGCCCTAGCAAGCCCCAAGCTTGATTGCTCAGCTCGGTCGCTCTGCCTCCTATACTGTCCTACCGCTCCTTTCCTCATCCGAACTCATCCACAACTCAATCGCTCTTAAGATAATTGGGGCTAAATAGCTCAAGTTTTATTGAACATAGGTGGACTACATACATGCAAGAGTGTCCATCAACTTATTCGAATAAATCAAGAAGCAAATCTGGGAGTCACCCTGACCACCGAACCATATCTTAACAACGGTCAACAATTCAAAATATCTTATATCCACAGTAATATCTCAAATATCCCAATACTCGGCTCGGTCGGTTAGTGGTCGCCCATCCCTCATTCGTTCAGCCCTAGCAAGGTTGGCTCGGTCGCTCCTTCTCCACTGCTGAAGGTGAGGTACGTTGCTCCTTCCTTCGTCCCAGACTCCAAGTGCTCACCGATTCAGCTTGCTGTAGACATAAGGATTCCCTCGCCCTTAGTCTCGGGGCTTCTTACACTCTGTTGATTGCTGACTTGCAGCTGCCTGATTTATGTTTTTTCCCCCACTGGTTGTACTTTATTTCTACGGCTTGTTGAAGCTCGGGTCTGGCACCGTCTTGGTTGTTGCCGCCTGATTTATTGATTTTTTTGGCCAAATTTCTGTGGCTTGTTGCAGCTAATTGCATTCAAGGTGTTTCTAATACATTATGTTCGATCATTAATCTACTTCAACTTTATTTTTACCTGTTCTTCTTCCTGATTTGAGAGAAGAGGATCACATAACAAGCGTGCTACCATGCCAGGTTGGCCCAATTCGATAATTGTTGTGCTATGCCGGCCGGATATGGTATCTTAAAGGGTTGTACTTGTGCCAACCCATATCGTGCCTAGGTCTTACCGTGCCAGGCCGGACCCGCATGATTTGCCACTCCTAAACTCTGCAAATGTTTTTTTTTTTTTTACTAATTATGTGACGTAGGAGGGGGTGGCGGGATAGGAGAGTGACAGACATGGATCGAAGTCTTATTGGTTCCCAAAAGGAATATTGAAAAATTCATGTAAATTGATTTATTAATTTTGAAGAATATCAAAACGACTCAATAATGAAAGGGAAAATTCTTGAAATTTTCATTCAACTTAAAGTAGTTCGATGGCCTAGATGCATTACAGCTCAATGCGAAGCAAATTATTACCAAAAATGCAAAATCATATATTGTAGATATAGCTAAATATACTTATATCATAATATTATACAAATATATCCATGGGAAATATCTAACTTTATATTCTAAATATACTAAATAAATCATGATATTATTCTAATTATTATAAAATATCAAAAATATCCTAATTTTTTATTTCTACATTGCATCATGCTCTTCAGGGTGGAGAAAGATTGTCCCCGAATCCGAATGTTGAACCTTCCTAGATGGTGGTTGGCTTAAGCTACCGAAAGCATGTAATTAGGAGGTCCAACAAATAAGTTGCCATTCAAGTCGGATTCTCCGTCTGCGAGGTCCGAGTCCACATGGATGCTGCACGATCACAGGGCTGCCAACTAACAACAAGCCAATTGGTCGAGCTGCTGATACATGCGATTGGGTAACGGCTCACCGTTGAGTCAATTTCGCAACCTATTGGTGCAGTTCTGCAATCTCATCTCCGCGATACACATTTTTTCCAGTTGGCATCGAGGGTACGTCTCCGCCATGGCATGGCGCAAGATCTTGCGACTTTTGATGCCCGATCTAACGCGGCAAGGGTGATGGCGAGAAACAAGAATTACAACGAATTTAATTTAAAGAGGGGAAAATCTTGAAATTTTTACTCAATTCAAAATAGTCTAACGGCTATCTGTTCCCGCCACCTCTGCTGCATCATTCTGTCAGTGTAAAATATGTAGAGATTCGAGCTATGGCATCTGTAATTTGTGCTAAATTTAAAATTTTGGTCAAAATTTGTGCTTAGTTGAGATGTTAACCCTCTGGTCAATGTTGTATAATTGTGTTGGTTCAGCTATGTTATGTATTTATAATTATATAATTTAAATAAAAATATAATAAACAAATTAATAATATGTCTAAACAGATTATTTAGAAAACGTGTGGTGCCTCAGCTAATATGGTCTGACCTAAAGCCCATTTAAACACTACTTATTTAGTCACAGTAGGTTTAACGGCCATCATCATTATAGTAATTCAAATAATGCCTATCCCTAACTATCTTTCCCATTAACTTAAAGTTGGACTAATGGTTTCCTTACTATACCTCCAAATGAGTAGTCTAATAATGAATTCCAAGTTGATAGGATCAATGAAAACTTTTCTATGAATTTCGTTCCGATCGCAGATTAGTCTGAGGTGTAAAAAAAACAAAAAAAAAAGAGTTAATTCTCTTCCCCTATATAATCTATAGTCTATAGCACGAGAAACGGTTATTAAATGACGTAGATAGCGGCCGGCTGACGTTGTCACCGCGGATTAGAGTGGGGCTTGTAACTGGAAAGGAGCTGAGGAGTTATTGCCTCCCAATTAATGATATTGGCTTATTAACTCCAAGGGTCATTTTATTGGTTTTAGATAGTTCCAAAGCTTCTTTTATTAAAAAGGATTTTTGGTTTTGGGTTAAATGAACAAAAAAAATTATAATTAGCGTCAACTAATATCGAATTTGAATTAATTAAAATTTATAAAACTTCACATCACTATACTCACTAAGCATAAATTTGTAAGTATACAAGGTTACGCAGACATGGATGGATGAGCTGCCATATCAAATCGTGTGATGAGGCATCCGAGTCCCAAAGTTGTGACACCAACAGCATTTTTCGGCCAATGCCCAATCCACAGTGAGGCAATGGAGCTCCACTTATAGGTAATTGTTTATATAACAATGGGTTGAATATATTGACAAAAAAATTAAACTCATAATTTCATGAATTATTCACATATTATAGTAAAACAAATCATGGAGATTTACTTTTTCATTTTTATCACAAACCTAGTCTTACTTTATCCTCAATCCTCTGCGAGTGTTACACTTCTAATACTTCCACTTAAAGCATCTAATATGTGTAACATTATTAAGATTTTTAAACCGGTTATTGTTATTATTACATTTATTTATTCCGGTCCGACCTGAATTGACGGGTTTAAGTTTGTTCTCAAGGCGTGGACCTCCGGTAGCTTCTGGTCCTCTGTGTTCGAATACCAATCAATTGCGGTTGCTTCACTCGCGGTGACTAGTGGCAGATATCAGAGACTCTTGTCATTCATAAGTTTTTTTTTTCTTTTCCATATTTAAGTTATCTAATAATAAAAAACTTAAAAGGGTGCTAATTAATTCGGATTCATATTAGATCGACTCTGACACGATGGTTACCGACCCGTGGTGAATCTAATATTAAATATGATAAGAACACTACCGACTTATAATAAGTCGGTAGTATTCTTATCATATTTGATATTAATTTTCACCACGGGTCGGTAACCATCGTGTCAGACTCACTAATACATAAAAATTTTCATAATATATATTTTTTGAATTTATAATGACTGAGAGATCTTACATAACCGTTAACTATTGGAGGCTTGTACAGATTTTTTCATTTTTATTAATTTAATTAATTTATTTATCAAAATTTTAGTATGATATAATTTATCTAATAAGTCAATAGTATTCTTATCATATTTGATATTAATTTTCACTACGGGTCGGTAACCATCGTGTCAGACTCACTAATACATAAAAATTTTCATAATATATATTTTTTGAATTTATAATGACTGAGAGATCTTACATAACCGTTAATACAGATTTTTTCATTTTTATTAATTTAATTAATTTATTTATCAAAATTTTAGTATGATATAATTTATCTATGATGAAAATTTTTCATCTGAGTATTTTAAACGTGATAAATTTATTAAATATACATAATTACTATATTAAATAAAAATCATTAAGTGTGTATTCCGAGAAGAAAATAAGGAAAAAAAAAGGGACAAATAAAATTCCTTTTATTTTTTGGGTCATTTTTCCCGTTCGCATCGGAGTGTTGAACGGGCAGCCGACTAAGCCCACCCTGTTAGATGACTGATCGTGCCAATTCTTTCTCTGCTTCAGACCGAAAGATCCTTCTTCTTCTTCGTCCTGCTCCTCTCAGCAAGAATCTAGGTTTTTTTTGCATCAGCGCATCAGTGAGAAAATGGTGAGGGCAATGCTGAGGAGACTCGTGTCTCACTCTCTCTCTATCGCCGGCAGGGTTCAGCATAATCAGCTCCGCCGCCTCAACGTCCACGAGTACCAGGTCATCCACCCTCTCCTCCTCTTTCTCTTCCTTTCTCTCTGTACATGTAGACATGCGCGTTTGCTAATTTCTAGTCGATGTTCTACGGATCAAGTGCTCCTTCTCCCGAAACATGGGAATCAGATCTTCATTTTGCTGGGCTGGTTATACTTTCCATCAAGTGTTCAACCTGATTCATGAGATGATATTCATATGAAATTATCCGGTTTTTGACTAGTTGTGGAAATGAATATACATATGCGATTATGATCGTGTCTGGAATTCTCAGCAAGTCGTTAAAAAAATTGGAAAGGTCAGCCTGCTGGGCTTTGTCGAGTCGACTGGAATATATTTTATTGATTGAATGCGTTTATAAGAAGCAGCTTTCTCTGTCATTTTTTTAATGGGGATTTTTTCTTTGGCTGGACAGGGAGCTGAGTTGATGAGCAAATATGGCATAAATGTCCCGAAGGGTGTTGCTGTTTCTTCAGTGGAGGAAATTAGGAAAGCTATCGAGTCTGTGTTTCCCAATGAAAAGGAGGTTTGCCTCTGATCTAATGACACTTGCTGTGTGTCGTGCATGAAATATTTGTGAAGCTTGAAGCTATGGTTTAATTGTTGGAGTTTTCTGGTAACATATCAGCAAAGATGCATTTCTGCTGCTGCTTTTCTGAGACTGCATTGTGCTTGATCATTATGTAGCTGGTTGTGAAAAGCCAAATTCTTGCTGGTGGAAGAGGTTTAGGAACTTTCAAGAGTGGACTTAAAGGTGGGGTCCATATAGTCAAGGGTGATGAAGTTGAGCAGATAGCTGGTATGTCATTAATCTTAAGTGTCCTGCTAATACTTAGTAATAAAACAATTGATTGCAGTCGAAAATTACAATCTTTAAACTTCTTTTATGGTACGTTTTAAACATGAATCCATGTTTTCTTTTATTCTTCCCTTCAGGGTCCTCTGTACTATCCTGATTTGCTGTAATATGAAAAATATTTTGTTCTGTTAAGTCTGTGGTCTTGGGAAAGGAGAACTGCCACTTCGTTGTGCTGTAAATGAGAAGACAAATTAAAATCTGTTTATTCAAGAACTATTTGGGATAGTGGATGGGGATGTGAAGGAAGTTGTTGTGTATGTGTCATGAGCCAATACCAAGTATGGGAGCCCAGAAGAGTCTGTTATATTGTTAAGCTCTAGGTTTTCATCATGGACAATTCTTCCATCTTGTTCTCAATGCTATGCAAGGTTCTGAGGGAGATCAGCTATACCACTGTCCTTTTATTACATTTAGATTTCTCATCATTCAACCGGTATATTTTCAATGCTGCTCCCAACACATCCCTGGCCAGCCTTTTGCTGGTGAGCTTCTAAATAACTGGATTATGACACTGAAAGTATAGAGCTTTTTATTTTATATTTTTGCATTTGCTGAAAGTAGAGAGTTTTGGCAAGTTTTTGTGATGAACTAATTGGTGGCCTCAGCTGCCCGATTGTTTTCAGAATTCAAAAGGATCATTGGCTTTTGCATTCTGGGACAGGCATCTCAAATGAATTTTATGTAGGACTTTGCTGCTGGAATTGTTGCTACTGATAGATTATTTAGGCCGAATCCATAGATATTACCTTTAATTTCTGATTTTGATAGAGGTACTCATCATAAAGTCTCATAGTCATCTGTTGCTGCAGGTAAAATGCTTGGGCAGGTTCTTGTCACCAAACAAACTGGTCCTCAGGGAAAAGTTGTGAGCAAGGTCTGGCATGTTTGCCTTGATATTCACTTTTCCTGTCCTATATCATTTTTCCCTAATGCATTTTTTATATTTATATTTCTTCCAGTAAATGTGATATTTGTCATGAAAAGAAAACAGTAAATGCTTTACTAGACATCCAAACACATGTGGAGGAGCTGAACTTTAAATCTTCATGTATATGTGTTCTAGAATGTGAAAAATATTCCATTATGCGATGAAATCAGACTCCTCCTAATATAAGTCATGACCATTGGTTCATGTGTATTGTCCTATCTTGTGGTGGTTAAGGAAAAACCAATTAATATTTGAACTTCCCCATGCTTATGTCCCCCTCCCCCAGTTCTTTTGCCATTTCAGTTTGTGGTTCTAAACCTATTCCAGACTATCTTCTCCCTCAAATCCTTATCAAGTTTCTTTCATCATTTGCCATATAATAATCTTTATGCCGTTTGTTATTTGGCAGGTTTATTTATGTGAGAAACTGTCCCTTGTCAATGAGATGTACTTTGCCATCACACTTGATCGTAAAACTGCTGGACCTGTATGTTACTGTTGCCTTACCTTTTTACCAGTAATCTTCTGTATGTGATTATCTTTCTTTTTCTTGCTACATAAAAGTAAGTTGGTCATCCATTTAGCATTCAGGCTAAAAACTCCAGTATGTTGTGCATTGGATTTCCTGATGTTGCATCCCATACTCACATGCTGGAATTTCTGCACTATTGGTAAATGTTATTAAAGTGACTAAAATGAGAAGCTAGAGAGAAAAAGGGGCTTATTTGGCATGATAGCTGGTTAGATTTGAAATGTAATTATTGTTGGTAGTTGGGGATATAGGTTTTGTAGATAGTCCGGGGTATAGATTGGAAATTTATGTTTTCCGGGATATGATACGCTTTTCTTGGCTCTAAAACAAGGTCTTTCTTTTCTGTCTTTAGCTTAGGTCTGTATATGTTTTGCACCTGCTCAGTATATATATATTTTTAATGGAGGTATCATATATATACCATATCGGAATGTTAGACAGCCCCTTTCATGACGAAGAATTTCCAAGCTTGTTTCCTGGAAACCATTATATTACTAGATAGTTGCTGCCCATTTTGTTTGCTGTCATTTATTCATCTGTAAGTTGTTAAGGACTGCTTTATTTAGCACTTTTAAAGCGGTTGATGTATTATCTTAAGTTAGTTTTAGTGAATCATAGTACTCATGCATGTAGATGCTTTATGTATTCTCATTTGAGTATCTTCTTGGTGATCATGGGTTGATGGGTTTACTGTTTGAGTGTTGGCCATAATAGTTGCCTTATTGCATCTTCTTTTCTTTTCACAGATTATTATTGCCTGCAGTAAGGGAGGAACTAGCATTGAGGATCTTGCTGAGAAATTCCCTGACATGATAATCAAGGTATTGTTATTCTTATGATAGTCAAGTAATAGATTTTTTTTCTGCTCTCCCTTTTCCTTGCTGTCGAGTTGGTGTCCAAGCACATAAGTTCCCCCCTTTTTTATTTTCAGGTCCCTATTGATGTCTTCCAGGGGATCACTGATGACGATGCTGCCAAGGTTGTAGATGGTTTAGGGTTGAAGGCTGCAGACAGAAGCACTGCTATTGAACAAGTGAAGAAGCTGTATGAACTCTTCTGCAAATGTGACTGCACATTGTTGGAGGTTAGCATATTTTCTATGTTCCTAAAATCTAAAGAGCATAACTTTGTTGTTGCTTTCCTAGTGATGTTCGCGCACCTTATTTCATTTGTCAATACCCATTTACAGATTAACCCCATTGCTGAGACCTCTGACAACCAATTAGTTGCTGCTGATGCAAAGCTGAACTTTGATGACAATGCTGCTTTCCGTCAGAAGGAAATTTTTGCTCTTCGTGACCCTACTCAAGAAGATCCTCGGGAGGTTGAATTTTTTTTTCTTTTGTCTCCCTAAAGTTTTATTTCTTGTACTTATTGTTGCATAGACTTGTCCCAACCTCTGAAATAGTTGCTGTAATATCCATATCTGATGTATGTGAGACTTGCAGCAGCTCTCTCCTGTTTGTTGGTAGTGATGAATCTTTTCAAAGTAAAACATTTGAAGTTTGTTTATTATGTGAATCTTCTTCTGTCTTGGCTGGTAAAAAGAGGACATCAGAAACTTCAATTACTCATTTTAAGTAGTCTTAACATCATCCAGCTAAAAAATGTAAATGATTTCTCCTGTCATTTGTATTCCATTAATTTTCTTGCGTAATGCTTTTTCATAGGTTGCTGCAGCAAAAGCAGATCTCAACTATATTGGTTTGGATGGAGAGATAGGTTGCATGGTGAATGGTGCAGGATTGGCTATGGCTACAATGGATATAATTAAGTTGCATGGAGGAACTCCTGCAAACTTCCTGGATGTTGGTGGAAATGCTTCAGAAAGCCAGGCAATGACTTCTACAAAATCCCTATCAACTGGTTGCTTAACTCAGCATTTCGCCCACATAATAAAAAGATTTTTTTAATTGCCAGAATACTAACAATCTCTAATTAGAATTGTAGGGTGAAGCATTTAACAGAAACTGTCATGTTTTTGTGCAAATTATGCATTTCAGTTAATTTGGATGAGGTTCAGCCGCATATTAGACAAAATGAAGAGGTTTCTGGGCTAGTTGAATCATGAAAGTAAATGCAATCAAATGCTTGCCTGTGTTTTCTGGTCTGCTGCTTCGGTGTTTCCCTGCTTAATCTTTTCTTTGACAGTCAAATAATGGGCAGCTTTAATCATGACCGGTCTTCTCTCTCTGGAAGGTGATTCTGAACGTGCTCCTCATGCTGCTTACCTTTTTGTTATGCTTTATAGGTGGTGGAAGCATTTAAGATATTGACATCTGATGAAAAGGTCAAGGCAATCTTGGTCAACATTTTTGGGGGGATTATGAGGTGTGATGTTATTGCAAGTGGCATTGTTAATGCTGCCAAACAGGTATGAGTTACTTTCTGTTATTTCACTTCCTATAAATGTTATTTTTATGTGTCCACATGTCACTGGCTTAATTTGTTTTGCATTTATCCGTTACGTCATTGAGATAGCTGTGGAAGCTGCTGCTGTGACTAATTGTTTGTTCTGTTTTTCTCCATTAGGTTTCACTGAAGGTGCCTGTGGTTGTTCGTCTTGAAGGCACCAATGTTGATCAAGGAAAGAGAATACTGAGAGTAAGTGCTGGAATCTCTGGCTTTGCTTCTACATATCTGTGAAATAATTCTGTGTTTTTAAAATTGTATGTCGAAAATGATTTCGGGCTGTTTCTGGGTGCTGATGTCATTTTAAGAAATGTATCCTTATTCTGACACCATTTTGATGCATTCATTTCTGTTCACCCTAACTTGGGTTTTGTGAGCAAAATGCAAGTCAATTGTTGAAATTCAAAGTTGTAATTGTTTTTTTTTTCTCTCTGAAGTGGAATGACTGATGGCATATATCTATGACTCACACCAAGACTTAGGCTATATAAAATTATGACTGAATGATGAAAAATGAATCAAACCCATGGAGACCTGACCTCTGTGTCCTGGGACAGAACTTATTTGTTTGTTTGCTTGTTCATTTCTTGTTCTGTAGGAGAGTGGAATGACCCTGATCACAGCAGAGGACCTAGACGATGCAGCCGAGCAAGCTGTGAAGGCCTTGTCAAGTTGAGCGAGCCTTCAGTGATCGTAATTCTGTGATATCAAACTTTCGGGGCGGGGGGAGTCTACCTCTTGGTTGGACTATTATTAAGTATACATGGATTTTGGGCAATCTTGCCGAGCAATTATATTTTTTCCCATTGTGAAAGGATATTTTCGAAGATTTTTTCAAAAATAAAAATGGAAATTCATGATAAATTGCTGTTGGGATTCAGATTAGTCCTTTTAATGATGCGATGAATCGTGTAATGTGACGACGGTTGTGGTGTCATGTATTCCGAGTTCACAGTCATAATTGCTCGGGACCGGTGGTACTCAAAACTGTTCTTCGGTGAATTCCGTTGGCTGATATTGGTGAGTAAGAGAAGTATATCTGCATTCCGAACTTCAATTTGATTTGCTCATCATCGTTACAGCCCCAAACAGTGGCGAGGGATGGGTCAAGAGATCAGGTACGATGCCGTTTCCAGTGAGTACTGTGCTCAGGATAGAAGCGACAAGTGTGCAAGAGGTGAGGGGCTAGATTGCATAACATGAAAAGTTGGGAACCGGTTTACCCAGTTCTGAATGCGGAACATGACGTGAGGGTCACACGGGGACTGCTCGCATGGTATGGGGACCACATTGCAATTGAACAAAAGAACCGGAAAATCTATCCGGAGGGAGAATCGAAAACAGGATCTCCATGCAACCTTCCGACTTACTTCAGCCGGCTAATGTCCACAGATGCCATGGATGTATGTATCTTCAGAAGCGCAAGCCCATCCAAATCAAGCTCTCCACACGTTCCCCTCTCCAAGAACTTCCCTTGATCTTCGACCCTACCTGCTGCTTCTACATCAATGACTTCTCTGACAGCTTCTCTGCTCCGAAACCCGGTTGTCTTCTCTCCTTCCTCCTTGAATCCCACTCCGTCTCTTCTTCCAGCTGCACTGTGCATTCATGGCCACAAGAGGCATCGTGTCTCTGTGATTGGGCGGCGAAGTGGGAGGAGAAGTCTGATCGTCAAGTCAGCCCCCGATGAAGTCTCGGTTCTCGACCCACCGCCTCCCGGGGACTCAACTTCCCGCGATGGATCCAAGTCGGAGCTTCTTCCGACTCTAAAGTTGAAATTACTGGTGAGTGGATGATGTCCTGGAAAAGTTGATATTTCTGATATCCGATTGACAGGATTGCTTGAAGAATTTAATTTTTAGGTTGTCTCTTCCTTGCTTGATGGTGATAAGTGATTTCACCATGAATGCCGTTGCATTTCGGTTCCATTCCTCAGTTGCAATGCGGTATCCAGTTCTCTAGAACTGGTTCTCGAGGAACATTGTTACGAACTACTCCCAGAATGGTTGCTTAACGACTATTGTGGGTATATAGGCTAAATGAACTCTCCCAACTGATGGACGTCTTTTGATTGGGTCTGTGCAATTTTGTCCACAAGTGGTACAAGAGCTAGAAACCACACGTGAGGCCGCGACTTGAAGTGATGGCCTCAGCCAATAAAATCGGTACCAGCTGAAGAAGACCTGAGCCCATAAGGGAGTCAGCCATGGGGTAGACTAATCCCACATCTGTTGGTAAACAACTAGTTAGGGATATATAGATAAATGAGTTCTATTACCTAATAGACTAGTCTTTTGGTGGGACTCTTCCATTTAGTCTGTAACAAACGAAAAGTTGTGCTGTTTGGATAGGCAAGGAAGAATCTGAATTCACCTGACCTCATGTGTGCCATCACCATCATGTATTTCTGGAGAAACGTGATGAAACTTCTGTAAATCAAGTTTTCAAGTGTATCTCAGATTTTATGGTGACAGCAGAGGCAAATCTTTGTGCAACTAGGAAATGGAGAAAAGACCATCCTCTGCAGGAATTGCTTTTCAAAAAAATGTTTTTTTTTTACTGATGAAAACCAAGTATATGAAACAAATGGAGCCGTTCTACATGATTTTATTGGACTGACAATGCAATCTCAGATATTTAACCCCCTACTTTCTGTTTGAATTTTGGAGTCAATCTTAGCTTTGTGCCTAATTGAAGCTGACCATGACAAGGAACCTGATTCAAGAAGCGTGCAAGCTCATTCTCTTTCTCTTGCAGGAAGGCCAGACTTCCTGAGACTGGGGTTGTTAGCTTCTTTTTTTACATTTCCAACTTAACTGGTTGTCTGGTTACCAATCTAGAGACTTTGGTAATTGACAGGATGAGGGATGGATATTCTCTACTGCACGTGGTGGATTGGGGATGTAGAAATATGAAGTTGATTCAACTAGGGATTAGTAAGGAGGAGTACATGAAGCTTTGAAATACAAATATAGATGAGATTTTCCAAAGATCGGCTAGGAGTTGCTTCCTTGCCAAATTTTAGGTACAGGGCAAAATTTTTGCCACCTTTTTTTCTAGTTTAAGTCCTAGAGATCTAATATTGTACCCTCTTGATGTGCCTTGTTTGGCTTTCTTGAATTGTTCATGTTTTGTAGTAAATGAATTTGCATTTATCCCAAAAGAAAAAAGGAACAACAAAAGATTATTTTAAACCAGTGACATAAATGAAAGAAGATGAATTTCTTATTGAAGCCCCTGCCATAGATGATTAGATTTCCTTCTCTTCCAGTTATTTATGTACTTTTTCATATATTTTTGGCCTTGACATGTAAATATGCAAAGTTGCAAACTTAACATTCTTGTCTTTCAAGTTAACATCAATCCTTGTTTGTTATTATTGTGTATGAGCAGCTGCTTGAGGTCCATCTTGGACATTTTTGCAAACTAATACGAATTCCATTCTTCCCCAATTTATGTTTATTGTAGTGCATTTCATGGACTTAAAATGCATGAACTTACCTAACTCACATGTGCTTATTGCAGAGTGTTGTTTCGGGGTTAAACAGAGGTTTAGCAGCAAGTGAAGAAGATCTGCAGAAGGCAGATGCTGCAGCAAAGGAGATTGAGGCAGCTGGAGGACTAGTAGATCTCTCAGTCAATATGGATAAACTACAAGGAAGGTGGAAATTAATTTATAGTAGTGCTTTCTCTTCCCGTACTTTGGGTGGAAGCCGTCCGGGGCCGCCCACTGGGAGATTACTTCCCATAACTCTCGGACAGGTACAGATGAGCTGCTCTTTGAAGGGTATTGATTCAGTTGCACTATCTGTTTTGCCTTTTAGAAGCATTTCAGATGATATGTGGTTTTGTCCTCTCTCTGGGATTAGGTCTTCCAACGGATCGATGTCTTGAGTAGAGACTTTGACAACATAGTGGAGCTCGAACTGGGTGCCCCTTGGCCTCTACCACCTGGTCAAGTGACCGCCACACTTGCCCACAAATTCGAACTTTTAGGTTAGTTTCTCAATAAATGGTTATACCTCAATTTTCTTTTCCCTCAATAGCTGCGCAGGTTTTTCTCATTCAAATTTTCAGCCATGGTGTGACTGGGAGTATTGAAAGAAATCTGTCATCGTGTCTCATCAAGTTTTAGAACTATTTCTACCAGTGGGGTGGGGGGGGGTGGGCATAATTTCTCAGAATTTAATAAACATCTGATGGCAAGAGTTGTTTTAGTCCGCATAACCTGCGTAAATTTCAACCCACCTAGGATCGGCAAAGGTCAAGATAAACTTTGAGAAGACGACTGTCAAGGCCACCGGGAACTTAGCGCAATTGCCACCACTGGAGATCCCTCGGCTACCCGATTCACTAAGGCCTCCATCGAACACCGGAAGTGGAGAATTTGAAGTCACCTACCTTGACTCTGACATGCGTGTAACCCGAGGGGACAGAGGTGAGATTCGAGTTTTTGTCATCTCGTAAACTGAATGTGGTATATGTGCTGTGCAGTTTCTCTGAAATAACCCCCGCTAGTCTGCAGCTTGCGAAAGTTTTATCTTTCAACTTATTTTGTTGAATTTGGTTTCTTCTTTGTATACACCACAGGCCATGAGAGGGAATTGGAAAAAGAAACTATATCGTGTAATATGGGACAAGATTTGCTAATTCTTTTGTCTCTGTGAATTTCACCGCGTGATCTTTTCCAGTTATAGTTCTTCGAATATCTGAGGTTTGCACTCAACTGGAGAGAAATCGGAAGTCGACGCACCTCAGACAATGATGAAATCCGAGGATTTTGCACCGTCGGTGATCCCCAAATTCATTAGTCTATGATGCCGTTCATTATCTGTCTGACTCTTGCCCAGCCAGAGCTCAGGAAGATGGTCTCTGTACAAGATCGGTTCTTGAATGGCAATAAAGAAAAAATAACTAAGAAATGAAAAGGAAGATGTCATGACGTAAACTCGTGCAACTTCTTGTCAAAGCAATTGTTAAGTCCGTACTTATGATGATCTTTATCCAACACGTGTTCCCCGGTCGTGAAATAAGTAGATCTACCTCGATGAAAACCTTATATGATTATAAAAAGGAATACTTTTTATGGTATGGTTCTTGAAGGGCATTTCTTCCTCCCCACATTTGCGACAATCGCCACGAGGAATAATTATTGAAGTCAAGCGTTGAGTACGGTTTGTGCCTTTAGGCTCTCGTTGATACCCCTGTTATGGCCAAAAACCCAAATGAACTTTAAGAGGCTGCCTGTCCCTCCGTTAAAATGGGTGGTTCGCGCCGGTTCAAAATAAGCATGCAACTTGTTGGCCTAGTTTTTTTTGTATAAATTGCCGGTATCCAGTTGGACTTTGTCCAGTTGACTAATCCGGATCGCCCCGGGTCGGCCTAGTTACGGTTTGACTTGTTTGCTTAATTGACCGGTCCAGTTGCAGATCATGATTCGGACATATATGAAACAGCCCATAATCGTTTATAAGCGAGCTGGTTCACGGTTCGGGCCGGTTTGACTTGTTAACCGTTCATCTTTTTTTTTTCAAATTATTTTAAATAAATATATATGTGAAATTTTAAATTGATCCAACCGTTGATTTGTAGGATTTTGGCAGTCCAGGCCGGTCCGAGCAGGTTTTGCAAAGGCTTCGGGCCGGTACCAAACCAGTTCAGCTGGGTAATAGTTTGGACTGGTTACAATTCAATGGGCCTATATTTCTGACCCGGCTCATAACCGTCCCTCAACCCAATGAAAGCAATTACAGGCCGGGTTAGGGGCAGTTTAGGGTGGTTCTGGCCAAGCCCGGCTTGTTTAACGAAATTGACATTAAGGGTTCCCCAAGAAGAAGGCACTTATCCAAGCCATGCAAGAAGCTGGAAAGTTGGAATATCCATACTAACAAATTTCTGATAGGGCCTGTTCTAGATGCCTATGACACTCCCTTTATTAATTATTCGTTTGTATGATTGGCAGATGTTCAGGGTAAATGGGAGAGGAGCAATTGGGGCAGGAAGCTTATTGTTCATAAGAAGAGGGCATCGCTTAACAATTTTGATCGTTTCAAGCTCATGTTGGACAAAGTCAAGGTTTGCTTCATTCCCCCCATTTTTTTGTTCAGTATAAGAGTAAGATTGTATAGCAAATTACATCACCTTCTCGCCGAGGATGTGGAATTTGAATGATGACAGCCCAATCATGCGATGAATGTCATTGAGCAGAGGGGTGGACTGATCAGGCAGGAGCTCGCGAAGCTGAAGAGGGAGGCTACTTCGTAATTCCCAAGTCTTGAGTTCGCTAAATTTTGTTGGAATCTCTTGTGATCTGTCGTCATATTCTGACGCTGACCCTTTTGTTAGTCATTTTACTTCTATATTGGATCGAGTTTGGAAGGCAGTTTTAAGATTAATGTTTGTCTCTGGTTTGGATTATCGAATTTATGACGGGTCTCGGTTTTCTGAACGCGTTGCTGTGCTGCTTGCTCAAATTCCCTGTGTCCTTGGCTCAATCGAATCGTGTCAGAGTGCGAGGCTGAGAGTTGGTACGTATGGCGAGCTCTGGTGTCAATCGAGATTAATGGACTGGTCCATCTAGCTATCAGCCATTGTCGATTGGATCAGAAAAGAAACCGTAGCCAAGAAAATGACAAAATAGAATGAAACATCAATGATGCATCCATATAGATTGTTTGGGAAATGTCAAAATTAATCATAAGACATTAATACTGTTGTTTTGGAAACAGTAAGTTAATTATATGGCTTGGTAACCACTAATACAGATTTTTTTTTTTTTTACGAATAAAAAGATGAGCCAGCAATATTGGTGATTTATAATATAATCACTCTTTATTATGTCATATTTGACCTAAACATAGTTAATGAACTTATTCTATTTACTCTAGAAAATACCCATAAGAATAAATTTCATTAGTATGGTCAACTTTTGGTGTCAATCGAGATTAATAAGCTGGTATATTCATCAGCCGCTGGACTTAAATGGCGCATGCATGAAGAGTTAAAGCCCTCCTTTAGAGGACTAAGCAGACAAATAGATCGAATATCTTTGGGGGTTATAGCTCGACATGAACCTTGCTGGAGATTCATTGAGCATCGAATACTTCGTCGGACAGAGAGGAAAGCGGCAAAGGAATGAGCACCGAGAGCTAAGGAACCCTCAGCTGGCAAGTGCTATGGCGTTGTAAAGTAGTTTTTGGATGAAGTTGTTGCAACAATGAACTGTGATGATACTTGAAGGAAGGCAAAATGCATTTCTACATAAAAGAGTGTCATGTCAAGACACAGTATCATAACACTTTGGATATGGTTTAATCTTTTGAATTTAAAATTTTTCCAATTTTACATAAACTCATCCTTAATCGAATTGGGATATTTCCTTGCGATAAAATTGGGAAAAAAAATCGTCGAATACAATGCAATCAATTAGGCCTATAAATCAAAATGATTGAATGGAGTCTAGCAAATCTTTGGCAACTTGTTACGATCTTTCCGATAAATTTTTCGATGATGAATAGTACGAGAATTTGACGAATTGGGTTTGAATTATTTTTTTTATGAGGTTTGTAACAGTGGTTTGTGAATCAATGTGATGTTTGCACTGTGGATATTTCCTTTATGAGAAGGTTTTATCATTCAATTCTTGCATTAATACTTCTCGAAGTCTTCTTTTACCGTTGTTACGATCAAATTGTGACATCAATAAAGATTTCTTTCAATTTGGAAAACAGTATAGATTTCTTTGAAATATGTCTTTCGCCAAATTGAAATTCGAACACTCATTTGTTAACGGACACAGAAATAAATATGAGAAAAAGCTCCAAACATCTCGGACAATAAATTATAATTATTGAACATATGACACTACAATACTTATCTAAGAAGAAATGCACATATGACACTCTCCTAAACCTTACAACTTCAAGGTTAAGTCCACCACCCCAGAATCCATTTCACTATCGGCCTCCCTGGGCCTTATCGTTGCCGAGATGGGGTGCTCCAGCTGCTGAATATATGGCCTAGTGAAATCATTAGGAGATTCATTTATTATACTGATCTGAGGACCAACCGGTGGCAAAACTTGTGATCTGAATGCACGGTTGCCCCAGTTGACTGGCGGTAGCATGCGCTGTGGAGGGTTTGACGGAGGAGCAGCTACACGGCTCCCGTTGACAGAATTTGAGTTTCTTCCTAGGCTTGCCACTGGCTGGAAGCCACCATGAACGGGGGCTCCTGCTCTGCTAGTCAATGGAGAAGGGAAAGCCGATAGCCGAGGGCTAGGAATGGTGTCCCTCCTGATTGGAGGGATGCCCCATTCGGTTCTCGTCCTTGAGAACCTGTCCTCCTGGATTATGTGTGACTCGATGTGATTGACGAGGGATTGGGTGCTCATGAATACTTTACCGCATAGGTGACACGCGATACACTGGTTCTGTGGGCTTGGACGTGCATGGTTGATCCCGTGCAAATGCAAAGCTGCCCTCCTAGCATCCCAACCAGATCCGGCCATGTAGAATCAGAGAGAAGAAATAAAGAGAATCAAATTAGAATGTGAAACGAGTGATTGACTTTCATAATTATGGTTACTTATAGCTGGGTTTTCCTGTCTATCTCATTTTCAAAATTGGATTCCATGCAAAACATGCAAGTTATTAATGGTTTACATGGACATTAGTCAGTAAAATATGGGTCTTGGATTTGGTCATTAATGTCAATCAAATCTTCGGTATTCTAGAACAAAAGAAATGGCTAACATGGCAAGTTGGATATGAGAGAATTCAATGTGTGTCCAGAGAATATATGAGAGGGTATTAATTGAAAGAATTGTTCTTAGATTGCCAACTACTGCCTCATTCAAATTATAGAAGCTCCACATACTTTTCACTTTTGCATCATTCAAAATCTCATTCACTCACAAAATTTTGAAAAAAAAAAAAAGATTGCCTTACATTAACAAAAGCAATCTAGTGCTCACCATCTTATTTTGTCATCGTTCTTTATGGCATGTCATATTATGTTCATCTTCAAAGACATATTGGTCCCGTATGACTTGAGCAATGAGCGTTAATCACCAAAAGCCTTATCAAAATTATTATTCACTAAAATAACTGGTTAAGTAAATGATTTGAATAAGATTAATACATCAATCAAAGTATGAAATTTGATCTTTTTTTCAAATTTAACTTTTTTTTGTATATTCTCATCATCCAAAAATTACAAATTGTTTATTATTTTAACATAATATTTATTTTTCTGTTAAATTATTCTATATGATAAGTTGATTTGGCTGAAGTGATTTATATAGTATTCACATAAAATAGTGTTACCTAGGATAACTTAACAGAAAAACTAATGTTATGCTAAGTTAAATAAATAGTGCATAGTTAATGCCCGATCAAATTTTTAAAAAAAGTTTATTCCAAATTTGAAAAGTTGTTAATATTTAGTATTTAATTAAAATATTTAATCTTAAATAATTATGGGATTCCCAAATTTGTTTCAGAATCTATGCACACATGCTTGAATTTTATTTTCTTAGCTGTAGATTACATATAAGATATCCATAAAAATAGTTTAGATTAATATATAGCCTGCATATAATACTCCAGAATCCAGGCTACGTGATTCCACAAGCCAAATTAACTGATGAATAGTAAATGCTGGCACAGTGAAAAGAATAAAACTTTGATAAGGCAGGTTAACTATTTAATTAAAAATTAATATCTCAATTAAACATAAAATTTGGCCTTTTTTTTTCAAATTTAGCATAAATCTTTTTACTTATTATGATTGGGCACCAAATATACGCATTTTACTGAGTTTAGCACAATACTCTTTTTTTATTAAGTTGTTCTAGGTATAGTTTTTAAAACCGGACCGGGCCGAGAACCGGTGTAGGCATGGGTTCATGGGTCGGACCGGGGGTTCAATGGGTTGAACCGCATGTTTAATAAATAATATTACTAATAAATTTACATAATATCATAATTTGAATATAATTTATAACAAAAATCATTAATATAACCATTATATTAAACAATAGTTTAATATAAAATGTAAATATAAGTTTAGTAAAATAAAATAGGTATATTACAATAGATTTTTGTTTTTTCTTAAATTTTAAGTCGCCCGGTTCAATCGGATTTTTTCTCTTTTAATGTGTAATTGGATTTTTTGAAGGAACCGGACCGGGTGAGTGGCCGGTTCCCGATTGAACCGGTCAAACCGGCCGGCCCGGTCCGGTTTTTAAAACTATGGTTCTAGGTGGCACTATACTATGTCAACATCATATATATTATTTTTGGTCATGTCAATAAAATCAACGTATCATGTATGATAATTTGACCAAAAAAATATTACCCTAAAATTAATAAATAATACATAGTTGGTAATTAATCGAGATATGCCAAAACAATTTACACTAAATTTAAAAAAGTGGCAAAAGTTCATGTTCAATTTACGTATTAACCCTTTGATTATCAGATAATCAATTTGTAAACTATTAAAGTCATGCAATACTTAACCTTTCACCTTTTGACGTCTAAGGAAACAGTTTTGAGATTTTCCACTCAACCTTGCTAAAGAAACATGCACGCACTTTTTATCCACATATAGTAAGTTCATATCTCTACATTAATGTTTTCTTTTTGTATTATATGATATGCATGGTCTCATGTCATAAGTAAAAAGTGGGGTTAATATTCCAATTAAACACGAATTTTACTTGCTTTTCAACTTTAGTGTAAATTTTTTTTTGTATATTTATTTACCATTTATTCCATTTAGCATACTATTCATTTGTCACAATCCCTCTGTTTTGTCACCATCAATCTCAATTGCTATTCATTATGTAATGAAAGGGTATTGCCTTATTTCTTTCACTAGTATGTAAACGGATGAAACCCACCTGCGATGGTTCCTATTATATATATATATATATGTTTGTAATTGTAGACACGGTCCCGTACTTGGAAGATCAAAGGAATATCAAAATCAATCTTCAAGTTTTTTTCAGCTCTAATGTCCAAGAACAATGTGGCTTCACATTCTGGTAACCAAGAACTGGACATTTAAGAATTAAGAGTATAAGGAAATTTGAGATTTCAATGTACCTACCATATGGAGGTTTAATCAACAGACGCTCAATAGGGATCATGGTAAGATTTTGCTTGCTTGATTTTATATTTGCTTTAGGAGGTCCACATTACAATCCATAAATTCCGTGAGTCTACATGGTGGTCGAAGGGATGGTTGCCGTGGGAAGAAATAGCGGTGGTGTCGAAGAAGGGGCAGAGTAGAGGAAGAAAAGAGGAAGGAGAAGGGTGTAAAATTACCCTTATATCCTCATTTTATTTTAATTAGCTGGAAAAAAAAACCAACTTTAGACAATTTTACACAAGCACGAATTTCCTCCCTTATACCACTGTGGGCACATCGTTGTATTTTCTATGAAAAGAGCCAATGTGGCACATAATTTCTGTTGACGTGGCCAAACGGTTGCTGACATGGCACTATCACCTTGGCCTAATATTGAAATATCGATTTAGCCCCTCACCATTCTTCTTCCATCTAAAATTAAATGGAGCAAAGGAGGTCGGCCATGGGGGTGGGAGGAGGAGAAAGTGGGAGGCGGCCATGTGGTGAGGGAGGAGGCGAGTGGTCATCGGGTGGGGAGGATGTAAAAGGGTAGATGGTGGCCATGGAGTGGGAGGAAGAAGAGGAGCAGGATGTATTGGCTATAAGGGAGAGTGGGGTGGAGGGACTGAGGAGAAAGACGAGGGTGGTGGCGTGGGCCAGGGTGGGGAGGCGGTAGCGGCCACTGAAGGAGGAAGAGAGAGGAGTGGTGAGGAAGAAGATGAGGGTAAATTTACACATATGCCCTTTTAATTTTAAATTTAAGAAGAATGGTGAGAGATAAAAGTGATATTTCGATGTTGGCCGAGGTGACAATGTTATGTTAACAACCATTAGTCATGTATGTGGAAGTAATGTGCTATATCAACATTTTTTTATAGAAAATATAACGATATAGCAAACATAGTATAACGGAAAAAATTAGTATTTTTTTAGGATAAAAAAATCCGTATCAAAATTATAAAACTACTAAAATTTATAGTTTTTTGGGCTATTAATCCTTTAATTTAATGAAGAGGTATGAGGGATAATATTGTCTTTTAACATTATGCGCGCACATTTTCCCATGTGACTGTACTACATCAACTTTCGTCAGCCATATCACATAATTCAAGGTGCCACATTAGATTAATTGACGAAATAACCAAACGGTGAACTAAGCATTCAATAATTCATATCCAATCAAGAATGTAAAAAAAAATGTAAAAATTTAAAAGAATAATGAAATTTAATATTTAATTGAAATATTAATAATTTTAAATATGATGATATAACTTAATTTAAATTATAACCAAAATATCTCATACTCATTCATCATTACATTTTTTAGTACTTGCACTATCACCTTCTTTAACATTAAAACATTCTCTTGATTATAAGTTAGAAAATGTCTCCATCCCCTTATTATATACTTATGAAATCTTGTGTATAAGTACTACTAACTTGTATTTTATTTTTTTGTATATCATGTTCTATCTAGAAGTTAAATGAGATAATTAATTAAAATTTGACTCAAATCGTATTGCTAATATTGAAAAAATGACATAATCATTTATTTTTTAGTTTCAAATTAATGACACCACTACATGAAATTCTCCTTATAAAGTCTATAGTCTAATCATAAAATTTTAAGCATAAAAAGCTTCATATCTCTTTTTATATTTTTCATGAGACAAGCCATTAAATAATAATACAGAAATTATTAATACAAAGATAAGAGCTTAATATGTGGATAAAAAGTGCATATCAGTTCCTCTAGTAAAATAAATAAGATGGAAAAAAAACAACCAAAATTGGATCCATAGACACACCCAAAGGTCAAAGGTTGATTATTGCATGACTCAGTAGTTGCAATTTTTTTTCTTTTTTTTTGGGTAAGTATGTATTTGGTTGATATTTGCACAAAATTCACATGTGTAATATCGCCTCATAAGGAATACAGTACCAGTAAAAGCAACGCTAACTAAGTTGCTAAATTGATAATCTTATAATTAAATAGTTGACCAATCATATGGAAGTTTTATTCTTTTCACTGTGTCATCATTTACTAATTCATCAGTTAATTTGGCTCGTGGAAGAGTATCATATCCATGCTAGATTAGTAATCAAAATGAATTCATCCAGCTGAAAGAACCAAATCCGGGAACTCTATAATAATTTCAGCCATTTTTCTAAATATGCATCTAATTATCATATATATGCTCGGCCAATATAAATAATCCCGAATTATCCTATCTCACAATTATGCAGCAGTAAAGTAAGATTGCCAAAATTTTTTCCTTTGAACATAAATATAACAAGACATTCCATAAAGAACAACAACAACTTAACTCGAACAATTTTTTTCATACTGAAGGTAAATATCCCATATTATCATGAGTTTTATTGAAAATGTCAAATTTATCATAAACAAAAACGATCAAAGGTTTATGTTTTTTTTCCATGCCTACTATTTCAAACGTTTTTTTGTCAACACCATCAATGGAATACCAAGCGGCTGATAGAAAAGCAAAAAACTCACATATACCCCCCAATGTTAATGTTCTTAATTAATTACCCTTAATTACATATTCTTCTTCCTCAACTCCAACAAATTACTCTTTACTTGCTTTGCTTCACCACGATGCACTTGTCTCTCCAAGGAGTTGATGGGTCGGTACGTACGAGTGGCTTTCAAGAAATCAGCTCTGGCAACATAGTCAGGGCGTGCACTATTCCAGTACTTACATCTTCGTCCTGTCACTGAGAACTCTATACAAAAGAATTGGGACAATGAACAATTAGACACCACGAACCCAAGAAACTGTAGCCAGCGAGCTGAGCTATGATTCTCCGGTAGATTTTTTGCATTTTGCTTTTGTTTTTTCTTTTTGCTTGGAGCAAAGTTTGTTGAAGTTGAAGAAGAGCAATTTGTCAATAAGGGCTATTAAGATATTTTGCATTAAGGGTAAATATGTCCTTTTATATTTTTAACGGCCGTTTGGTCTTCCATTGATGGCGTTGACATAAAATGTCCAAAGTGATAGATGTGGAGATAAAAATTGAAATTCGTGATCATTCTTGCAAAAAAAATAATGGTTATAGTAAATTTGATAATTTTTGCAAAATTCGTAGTGGTATAGAATATTTACCCAAAAACAAATGGTATGTGCAGGCATGAGCTTGCTATAAATTGAATGAGGCAATAGTTGGCAATATGATAACAATTCTTTCATTAATACCTTCTCATATATCGTCAGCACACATTACATTCTCACATATCCAACCTCCCATGTTAGTCATCATTTTTGCTCCAAAATGACAAAGATTTGATTGACAATAATAATCAAATCCTAGACCCCACAATTTACTTGCTAATGTTTACATGAACTATTAATAACTTGCTTTTTTTTGCATGGAACCCAAGTTTGGAAATGAAAGAGGAAACCTAGTTATAAGTAACCCTAATTCTGAGGGCCAATCGCATGTATGTTCCGCATTCTAATCTGTCTCTTTGTCTCATCTCTCCATATTCTGCATGGCTGGATTTGGTTGGGATGCTGGGAGAGCAGCAGCTTTGCACATGCACGGGATCGACTCTGTATGTCCAAGCCTTCGGAGCCAGTATATTGCATGTCGTTTATGTTCTAAAGTGTTCACGAGTACCCGATCTCTTGTCAACCACATCGAGTCGCACATAATCCAAGAAGACAGCTTCTCGACGACGAGAGGTGGATGGGGTGTCCCTCCTATTAGGAGAGATTCCATTCCAAACCCTCACCTATCGGCTTTTCCTCCTCTGACTAGCAGAGCCCCCATTCATGGTGGATTCCTACCAAGTGCAAGCCTAGGGAGAAACCTTAGTTCTGTCAATGGAAGCCATGTAGTTGTTCCCCAGTCGAACCCTCCACAATGCATTCTCCTGCCAATCAACAGTGGCAACCATGCTGTCAGTGCAAGGGATGAATCTCCTAGTGGTGTTACTAGGCCATATATTCTGCAATTGGAGCACCCTATCTCAGCAATGATACGCCCAAGGGAGTTTGATGGTGAAATGGATTCAACGATGATAGACTTAACCTTAAAATTGTAAGGTCTAGGAGAGTGCATGTTGTTTTTTTCTTTAAATTGGAGTAAGTAGGGTCATATGTTTAATAATTACTTGTCATTGTTAGAGATGCCTAGAGTTTCTGCTAGCATTTATTTCTCAGTATCTGTTACTAAATGATTGTTCAAATTCAGTTTGGTAAAATTCTATTGAGGCACATTTCAACAGAAGCCATTATTATTTACAATACTTTCTAGATGCGAACCACGCCAATTCTTAATAAAACACAATATTAAGAGTGGCAAGAATTTTACCAACTTATAATAAAACATGTATATAATGAGCTCATTAAAAATTGTGTCCATATTAGATTCAGGAGAAATCACGACTCATCATTTATAAAGATATAAGAATTTTGATGTAATGGAAATGTCACATAAAATAATAGAAGAGTTTATTGATAAGTAAGAAAGAAGGTCATGGAAAAATTCAATAAGTTGAAGGTTTAACAAGAATTAAAAAAACTAAAAGTCACATTTTTGTTAATATGATGTACTATATATTTGTCCAACCCCTAATACGAGCCTTTTTATAAGCCAATTTACAATAATGACAAGTTATTATGTTTCCCAAATGGTTCCATAGGTAAGGAAACTAAAGCAAAAAAAGCATATAAATTATTTTATAAAAAATCCTAATATATGTTGTAAGTAATTAAAATAAAAAATTGAGATATTCTAATTTATTAAATATTTTAGCATATACTCTTCATGTTTCACATTCTTATCGCCTTTATGTGCAACATAAATAGCACGTCCATGCAATTGAATCTTGCTACTTGAATGATTGTTGTCGATCTAAACTGAAGATGAAGTTGATAATTTAATTTAATGTCGTAATTGGATTCACGTCATTTCAAAATTTAAAGAAACAATTTGATTTTTATTACATCATAATTTCTTCGTGATAGTAATACAAAAAGAAATTGAGAAGTAAGAGGAAATATACAAGTGTTAAAATTGCATGGTAAAATGAAAAATATCAGCACAGAATAAATAATCTACTAAATCAAAATATGATACTAGAGCTCCACCGTGGTTCATAGATGCATGCCCAAACTCCTATTATAATCCTTATAAACAAAATCATACCCAATGTAAAAATTATCGTATTATCATATTATTGAGAATTTCATTTAAAATATCACAATAAGATTACTACATATATTTGCTAGACTTTGTTTAATCCTTCTTATGGATCTTATTCATTAAATCATTTTGGATTACCAAATTTTTTCATAAGAAAATATCACAATTTTATTAATTATGAGTCGGTATGAAATCATAAAATAAAAGTTTAAAATTTAAAAATCAAATCAAATTTACAGTATTATGATACTAGTTATTGAAATTGGCCCTACAGAGGCCTAACACGATAACACCGTGCTTTGGCCGGGGCTTATTGTGCAAGAAGTTTGTCGGGGACAGATAATCCTCCGGCCATGCTGGCATGACAGCACGATCAAGGAACATTTAGGAGAAACAAAGGCCTATCCTTCATAATCCTAACATTCTATTCACCCCTTCTGTCGGGTTGACAGGCCCTCCTGGCCTCCTTTCCTCAGGTACCTCCCAAACCCTAACCCTAGGTTGTCGGTCGTCACCGCTCGACTACGGCCAGAGAGCCACCATCATCGGAACTCTCCATTGTCCAAGAGAAAGAAAGCTCTGTCAATGTCGAGTTCGTCAATCGCGACCAAGGTCTTCAGGGCCTGCAGGGCCCTTCTTGGCCCAGCGCAGTCCTTCATCTCGGCTGCTAAGCCTTAAGTCTCCACCACTGGAACTATTGACTCCAGCGCCACGGAGACGCCCCAAGGCAAGGACAAAGTTGTCTGCCTCATCATCGCCGAGCCACACTCCTTGCAGGCCTTCGGTACAAAAGGTGACTCTGGTGTCTTATTAAGCCCTAGTCGAGTTCCTCCAGTGTCACGAGGCCTCTGACTCTGATGTTGTCAAGTAAATCTCGTACTGCTGGCTTAGCCTTGGAGAAAAGTTGGAAGCCCTTGTGATTAAGCAGGTAAGCGATGGGAATTGATGGCTTTCAGGTTGCCAACAAGTCTGCAGATATTTTACTTGGAAAATTGCACTAATATAGGTAAGAAGTTGAATCTTTCCATTCCAACGAGCCCAAGCCCAGCCCAATGATTCAAACGAGTTATAATAGACTGTTAACTATTCAAACAAAACCCAACAAGTCCAAGCCGAGCCCAGTGATTCATTGCAGAGAAGGGAGTACTCATGCTACCATGCCAGGCTGATCCAACACAGTATCTTAAGTGTCGTGCTCATGCCGACCCTTATCGTGGATAGGCCTTATCATGCTGGGCCGGCATGATTTGCCACCCCTAATGTCATGACACTCTTTCATAGAAGGCATTCTACCTTTGAGTGTCCCAACTTGACATTGCAGCACCTTCACCTTGAAACTGCTTTACAATGCCATAGCAATCGTCGTCCAAGGGCTACTTAGCTCTCTATGCACATTCCTTATTGATTTCCTTCCATCCGACCAGGTCTTCGGATCTCAAGAGTTTCAACTTGATACAAATCATTCCTAAAGAGATTTCAGACTGGTCCACATTGAGCCAACCAACTAAAATCTTGGATCTACTTGCTCTGCTTCGCCCTTTTAAGGGCCCCACCTCTTCATGCATATGCTCCGCTCTTTCATGTTTTCAAGTGACCTATGACAAACCAACTTTGGCATGATTTCAGTGTTTTACATGACCACCTCTCACAAAACCTGAAGTATCCAGGCAATCTTGTTTATTTCCTACGTATGTCCTGAGCACGGTCTCTATTGAATCCACCGTCTCTACTAATACAAAATCATGGTTCATGACGCGGTCAATGACCCTGATGTTCATAGGGTTGTTCAAGAATCCTTGATGAACAGTTAAAATAGGAAGGTTGACTCGGGGTATAATCTTATATCAGCTAGAGAAGTCCCTAGAAATGAGGGCAGGCTGTTCTTCCAGCCTCTTTTTGGATTCATTTGGTTCAATTGCCTATGCAGATTTCATGGTGAGGTTCTTTGATGTAGTGTCATGAATATTAGTAGTTTTCACATGTGAACTTATAAATGATTGCTACAACTAACTCTTAGTTTGTTTATGCCTTGTTTTTTCATCTTGGCGCCCGTCCTCAAAATTGATGAGGCTGACTCGATGGATCCGGAGACCACAACATGGAAAATCCTGTCCAAGATGTATTGTCCATTTTGCCTACAGCATGCACAATTTTGCCCTTTGAAAGACACCTCTCTCGGGGAGAAGGATACCCCCAAATCTTACAAGAATCTCAAGACCCTAACTTTTTCTGACTTGGGATTGATACTGATATCATCAATAAGGAGAAATTGCACCTCTCATAAAATACCCAATGATAGTTTTTGCGAGACATGGCAAGAAGACTTAAAGGCGTGAGTTTGTTCGAGTGTCGGGTTTGCGCCTATTGTTTTTGTTTGTCTGTTTCTCCACCAGATGCACCAGAACCTAGGTCAAGAAGAAGGAGATCCGAGAGCTTGCTCATTTTCTAAACCACGCTCTTCTGGAAGAACAATGAGCATTGAACCGTAGGCATTGCCATTCGCCATTGGAATATATCGTTTGCATTCTCTATGATATCCGTCACCTGTAAATCATATTTTGAGTTCAATGAAAATCGGTTGAATTACTACTCCCCACAAGTTTTATGGGAGTTCTTATAAAACTAGTGGCACTTTCCGCTACTAATATCAAGTTTACATTAAATTCATCCCTTTATATTTTCAAGATTGACATAGAAATCGCCACGTGCTTCCAACATTTATTCTATTCAACATATTTCTTCCCATTTGATTATACCAAACATGACCCTAAATGCCAGGGACATAGGGTTAATAAGTTCTTCAGTAGCAATGAATTGAACCCAATGATATGGGATTGTGGATTGAATAACGACAATCAAAGTAATCACAATAACACGGATTGGCTAGATAAAGGATGAGGCCTTCATAAATAATAGAGTAAACATCGATTTAGTCTTTCAATATTTACGTTATTTCCAATTTAGTCCATCGGTAAAATGTATAGCCACTTTACTCGTTAAAATACCGTCGGTTGATTCCTAAGTGGTGCTCACATGATATTCACGTGGTGCTAATACGACTAGTGAATTCTCTTCCTTATTTGATAAAGATACTAAAATTATAACTAGCAATCTACACATTCCATGAACTAAAATTGTGGCAATTTAAATAGTTTACTCCATATAATATCACTTTGTCTCGCAGAAATTGAGAAGGATCGCAGAAGCATAATTTTGAAGTCTGCGAGAGCACCAGAATCTCTCCTCTAGAAAGTGGGAGTGGAAGCAATACTCTTGGGATCTGGACATAGCAGAGGAGCAGCAATGGAGGAACGTCCGCGTCTCAGTGGGCGCCTCAACAGCGGTTAAGCGATTACCAAACGCATAACGCCGCCCTGGAAAATTAGAAAATATCATTGTGATTGGGTTTACGTAGAACTGTCAATTTGGGGCCGCGTCGACATAACATTGAGTCTACTATCGGGCCATTCTAGTATAACCCACCATCTCAGATAATTCTAAAATCCCTTCTCTTACATGAATATTTTATGTTTCGGGTAGTTCTAGTCTAGTATGAATCATATAAATAATTATTTTTTAAAAATAAATCTAAATAATTTGTATTTTAAAATAAATTTTTTATAATATAATTAAATTATTAATTTAAATTTTATATTAATTTAAATAAAATATTAAAATAATTATTAAAATATAATTATATATGTATAATTAATCAATTTTTAATTTTTATCCTAATTTTCTTTTATCGTAAAATTTATTTTCATATTTTTAAATTAACACGATATTTATCAATTTTATCATGCTAGCATAGCCCAATCTCTTAGATGACTCGAAAACACTGGTCTGGACACCATTTTTTTGGGCCATACTCCCAGGCCATGCCAAATTTTACTACCCCTAGTTCTATGAGTTGATCAAGCGTGAACAAAATCCGAGAAATGCCGTGTGTACATATAGGCGTATGCATCTACCTGCGTCTGTTGAGAGTCAGTGCCTGTGCTTCTACTCTTGATTCTGGTAATGTATAAGAATGTTTGGCTTGAGAGAGAGATGGAGAGGGAGAGTAAGTACAGTAATATTGAACTCTGGGAACACATAATTTTTACTCCGGTAAATGTTTTTCACATAATCATTTGAGCAATTATTCCCATTAATTAATAGAAATCTCATGACTTAATTTAAATTCCAACCAGACATCTCCTACTCACCCATCAAATACGTTCTTGAGTTCTTGCACCGTCAACTTAAACATCAAGATATTCTCTTGACTACAAGTTGGACAGTGTCACCATCGCCAGATTATATATCTTGCACAATCCATCCGTTCCCAAGTATACATACTACTAACGAGATAATTAATCAAAATACCATACCATATGGAATGGACATATGTGACGGATATCATCTGTCTCTCTACACTTTAAGATAAGAGGAAACAGAGAAAGAAATTGGACGGATATCATTCGTCAGTAATGGAATGACAAAACCTACCGTCCCATGCTTAATTGTTCTTCCTGAAAAGCATGGTCTAGAAAAAGCGGGAGCTCTCGGATCTCCTTGAAGCTAGGTTCTGGTGCATCTGGTGGAGAAACAAATTGCGAGTGCCAAGATAAAAGAACGAATAAACAAAATTGAGAGTCAGTTGGGACCTGACATATTTCTGTAAAGAAAGACTGATGAACCAACCATAGGACATGAGCATCTCAGATATAGATATTCGAATAGCATACCAGTGGTTATGGCTTCTTGTGATCAATTCTTCTCCCGTGAATATGGAGAAAAGGTTCATCTTTTCTGTCTCATACCTCCAGACTTCTAGTAACAGAGCCAAGCAAAGGATGTGGATGGTTCTCACAAGAATCCTTGGCACACAAGGAACTGTCGGTAGCACAAAGTTATGGGCCTCCAGCAGGAGCGCTCAAACCAGACCTTGAGGAACTTTGGTCAAGCCAGTAAAGGCAAACACCAAAGATATTGAACGGACTTCAGGGATCAAACCTATATTACCAGTAAAAGAATTCTTAGCCTGGCTCATTTATGTAGAAGGATAAGAATCATTGAGAAGAATTAGGAATCCACGGACTGTAGATCGTAGTCTTATACATAAACTTCGACTGCTTGTTTGTTCTTGATAATGCACAGGTCATTGTATGATTTGGCAAAGCGATACCTCAGTTCTGACTGTTTGTTGGTCCACATGCTTCTTTGGTCAACCTAGTGATGCATGATCGACCTGACACTCGTGCATTCCAAAACTGCATTCAATCAAAAAACCGGATCGATGCAGACAACTTTTAAAGAGGTCCTTCTGCCAAATCAGAAAATACTTTACCGTCTTATTGGTTCCTATCACCAATAATCACCACACGAGCATTCCCCATCCTTAAAATGGTGGAATCGGCTATTATCCCTCACGATGATCTCCCTCCCCACTATCTTTGACATAAACTTGATTGCCATGTGGCAATCCAGACACATCCTGATGTTCTTTATGATTCTGATCGTGGTCCCAAGGGGTGTGCTGATTATCCCAAAAGCAATCGCCAGTCTCTCACTGTGATTCTGCAATGACTGCCTCTTCTCGTCGTCACCCATATCGTGAAGCACCTCACTGAGATCAGGAACATATCCTTCTCTCTCCATCTGATCACAGAGAGCCTGCAACGCTTCTTTTATTTTACCGTAAAACGGATGGGAATTATCTCCTGCTATAAATGCATGTACCTTGTTTTTTACCTCAATCCAGCTACAAGCTGGTGTCTTCCTAAACCCCTTCTGCTTGATCATGATTCTAACCTTCGCTGCATCTTTATACCTTTTAGCTGCAGAATATATGTTTGACATGATGACAAGAGCTCCAACATTCTCAGGATCAACCCTTGTTATTTTCTCGACCATATTTTCAGCCAACGCAATATTCTTGTGGACCCTGCAAGCAGCCAAAAGAGTTGACCACATACTACCTGGCGGCTCAAAGTCCATACGCAAGATAAGGTCATAAGCTTCTTGTAACTTTCCTGCACGACCAAGAAGGTCTGCCATTGCAGCATAATGTTCTAACCCTGGGGAAATTCCAAAGTCCTTGGTCATACTGTCGAAATACTGCCGGGCTTCATTTACAAGACCTGCATGGCTACAGGCAGTCAGAACAGCAATAAAAGCCACATAATTGGGTCTCACTCCATCCACTTCCATCTTCTTAAACAAGGAAATTGCCTCTTGTGCATGCCCATGTAGTGCATATCCCATGATCATGGCAGTCCATGAGACCATGTCATGCTGGCCCATTCCATTAAATATGTGCTGTGCTATCTCGACCTTCCCACACTTTGCATACATGTCAACCAGAGAGCTTGCAATGAAGATGTTCTTGTTGAACCCAAACCGAATGATGTACCCATGAAGCTGCTTTCCCAAATGTAACGCAGTCAGGTGTGCACAAGCAGGTATTATACTGGAGAAAGAGATGGGCATCAGCTTCACTCCATGCTTTATCATAATACGGAAGTATTTCAGCCCCCCATCAAACATGGCATTTTGCACGCATGCTGCAATGATAGAGTTCCATGAGATGCTATCTCGTTGAGGCAGCAATCTGAATACTCGGACAGAATCCTCAAGACAACTACATTTTGCATACATGTCAATCAAGCTACTGCCTATGAACACGTCCGAGTCAAACCCATTCCTTATAGTGTAACCATGGATCTCCTTTCCCTTGTTTACATCTACATATTCAGCAAATATAGGGAGGATACTGGACAAAGTGAAGGAGTCGGGCCGGAGGTTCGTCTCTGCCATCTCCCTCACCATCAGCAGAGCTTCCTCATATAGCCCATTCTGGGCATTCCCTGCGATTACGGTATTCCAGGAAACAACATCCCTTGTTGGCATCCAATCGAACACCTTCCTCACACTATCCTTCTGTGAAAATCCCCTGCCAGCTTTCCCATTAGCCCAATTGCTGCGACCAATCACATCACTTCCAAGTCCAATGTCATCATTCGACTCATTACCTGCAACGTATTCATCAGATTCACCTGCTAGCTCAGAATCATTTCCCGCCAAATATTTTATCTTTGGTTCATGCATTTCATCGAATATCTCAATCTCGTCATTTTCAAATCCAACCATGCCCTGAAACTTGGCATACATATTCATAAGGGCATTTCCGCTATACAAATCCTCGCCCGAACCGACCTTGATGACACATCCATGGATCGCCTGGCCCAGCTTCTCGTCCCTCAGCAAAGTACAGCACTTGACCACTGAGGGGAACACTTTTTGATCCGGGCGCTTCCCCGAGGCCAACATCTGGGAGAAGTACCTCACCGCCAGCTCGGGGAGGCCGCTCGAGGCGCAGCATCTGATGACGGACTTCCAGGCGAGGGCGGTGGCCGAGGGGTAGCTGCGTCGGAGGACTTCAAATAAGAGGACAGAGTCGTTGAGGAGGTTGAGGGAGGCGTAGAGCGAGAGGATGGTTGCTGTGTGGACTGAAAGTACGCCCTTGTGCTTGACAAGCTGGCCGTGGAGCTGCTTGGCCCCCGAACGTGTTATGATGGCGGCAGGGGAGCGGAGGAGGGCCTTGAGCCGCCGCGGGAGGGAGGTCATCAGATTGTATTCAGAGCATGACGCAAAACGTCGTTTCAATTTTAGTTTAGGCCTATGTACTTCAAACAAATCTGTCTCACACAATGAATAATACTGAGTTTAGTCGCTCAAATACAGGAGGCACTGCCATTGCACGCGGATTCAGACTAGACTAATCTGCCGATTGCGAGTAACATGGATCGTTGTGCCGGGGACTCCTTGTTCGGATTTTGTGAATTTTGATCAGCGCCACAGACAGTTTGACTCAACTTAGCTGGCCATAGTGGCCAAAGGCAAAAGCTAAACAAGCCCTTCTGTACCATCTGGTGACATGCACTCCAACTTGCACCAGGCAGACCCTGCTGTCCGAAGAAAAACATGTCGGTACAATTGTCATTATATTCGCTGCCTCTATCAACAAAATCCCATCGTACCAGCTGGGTGACACTAGACGAAGCTATGGTCCGAAGACACCCCTGCCGTGCCGGGTACCGGCTAGCCGACACAAGGCGATGTCATCACGTGAGAATACTTCCATAGGTACAAGCCCACTACGCTGTCCAAGCCGGCGCAGTCCAACTAGCTTAGCCCAACTTCATCGTATGGACTTCCACCTGCTAATGCACACGGCAGAGCTCCACGAAGCGGTTGCAAATCTGGGCCCGGTACTGCCCAATAACACCATTTCTGGGCCACGGTGGCATGGCCTGATAATTCCTTGGACCAGGGCCAATGTTTATAATTTGTGGGCTGGGTCAGTTTGATAGCCCTATAAATTTAAAAAAAATGAATTTTTATTGGTCTAATAACGTGATTAACATGAATTTAATAGAAATTAAAAGGCTCATTAAGAATAATCCAATGGCTTGTACCTAGGCAACCCGACAAGCATTTTGAGCCGCGTATGAGCCTGGTGTTATTGGTCCCATGGCTTATCCAGCCAACCCTGCATGACCCATTTCGTGCAGCGCATGGCCCAGTCCGATAATGCCACACCGACCCAAATTACCAGCTCGAGCTCTACCGGACTCAGCTCGTAGCATGTGTAGATAAACACATGAACACCCCAACACTTGGCAGCACAGCATCCTAAGCATATCAACTCTAATCACATGAAACGCTTTTATGGCTATGAGTCTTTATTGATTTAAGTACCACACCGGACTTGACGCGGGAACAGTTTAGATTCTTCTTGGAGACTACAGATTTATTAATTACGGCCATGGCAAAACGAAAGGAGTTGTTGCTCTGATGCTGATTAGCTACATAGACCACTAGCATAGACTATTATGGCATGTATGCATAGTAGCTATGATATGTTGGAGTATAGATATTGTGAGTGTTGCTTATTTACTGTGAATAAATAACAACCAATTATAATACATATGCTGGAGAAATCAGTCCCATAATAACTCCATTTATTTCCCACCTAAATCAATTCTGATTTAATATTACTTGTATCAACCAATAATAAAATGTTTGTCTAATATTTAATTTGTATTTCGACCAAAAAATAAAAGAATAGCTTACGAAGAAAATTCTACGTGTAAGCTTATGCACCATGAATTTATTAATTCTTTAATGGCCGGGAAATAAAGAAAATTATCGGCAGAAGATATTTTTATGACATATTGGACCCTCCAGCTTCTGAAGCTAGTTGATAAGCCATTAGCCAGCATGGATTCCAGTTTTGTCCCCTTAGATTGCGATCTATAAGTGGATGCATCTAACTAATTTAAAGTTAAAATGATTTAATCTAGAGATAAGATATTTCAAATATAAATATTATCTATTTATATAATTCAGATTTAAAATCTTATTTGAATAAAAAAAATTGAAATTGATTATTGTATTCTCTCTTTTTCTAATGGGAATCTTTTTATGAATTAAAGGTAAGATGAACTGTTATTTTGTCAAAATTTCATTAGAATAAGTATTAAAGATCAAGCTCTGTAATACTAATGCAAGAAGACATGGACCAATACCCGGTGGCGACGATTTTGGGCAACGCTTTCTCGTCAATGATCTGTCACGGCTCGTCAGGTCAATGCTGTTGCAGTGGTTTGATGTTTTCATCTGGTGCACTCCTCAGTCGATAACGACGGATACTGGCAATTAGGTTACATCGATACAATGGAATGGAAACAGATGGGTTTCATACAGTAAAATACAGCTTTTTTGCAATAATGCTGGGGGATAATATATGTATATGTATATACATATATAATCAAACTCATTGTATTTCATCTCTCTCCATGTCATTATTATACCAATTATGGTATTAGGGTATTGGATTTTCCGAGGTGGTCGAAGTCGATGACCTGAAATAATCTTAATTGCCTCCGTTCCTTAACTGAGGCGTCCCATTCTCCTATTTCTCAATGGCAAACGCAAAGATGGATGTAGAACATGAAGATAATGACAATTTCGCACACATTTGGATGAGAATATTTTACTTACAAATAACCGACAATATGTAAGCTTAATAAATGTTTTTTTTTTGATGTAATGGTATCATCCACGATGAACCTAGGAACAATCAATGGTTTGATTCTCATATAGGGCCATTTCTTTAGCACTTTTTACTGCAATCAAAACACATTTGGGTGATTTGAATTTCAAAATCTTTGCAAATAATGAGGATAAAATGGATCAAATAGCCAAAATTTCCACTATCATAATTAATTCAGGTTTCAAGCTGCTACAACATTTGGAGGAAGAGATTCTGTCGTAGAGAATCACAATTTATTATTAGTAGCCTTTGAAATTTCGAAAGCTAAAAATTTGACTACGATTTCCTTCCCTCTCTGTAAAATAGGGGCAAGTAAACAAAATTTAACTCTTCTTTTAGAACCTGCAAGAAAAATTAAATAATAAATATCCAGGGGGAATGTGAAATTGCTCCTGGGGCGGAACATCTTGGAACCGACAGCTCGAAAATGCTCTTCTCGACTGACCCAGAAGACCGGCACAAAGGAACAAAAAGTGATTGTAAACAATGGCAATCACAGCAACACTCAATGGTTGATCTTATGACAATTTCTATAGAAACATATGTAATACTAACTTATGTATGTGATGTTTTTGATAATATGGAATTCTTCCCATTTAAATTTGGGTATTAAAGATTTTTCACGTTAGGTCAAGAACAGGCAATATAGGACGAATGTTTCCCTTCTCGATGATGTCTAGTGTGGCTTGATTCTCAAGCATGCACAGGAAGCAACTGGATGTTCCTTCCGAGAGGACATAATTATGAAAGTTGATGCATGAAATAGTGGAGATTTAAAGAGTTGTTGGTGTAGCTTAGCTTGCAGTTCAACTGGGAGTAGGCCCAAAATTTGAAAACTAAGCTAGCCGCCTATGAAAGTAGGCTCTTGGTACTCACCAATAATTTGTCAAACATTGGCTTAAATTCAAGCTACTTGATGTGACAAAATAACAAAATACATTATATATATATAATGCTTCTTGACCAAGGGAAAATAGAAATCCATACAGATGGATCTAAGAATTGAGCTGAGGAGTAATTGAATTTCAAGTGAAAAACGAAAGTAAATTTTACCAACCAACAATGAATGCAGAAAAATGTCACAGAATTACTCCATTTCTTTTAGGTCAAAGAAATTGGAATTTCTGCGTTCGTCTGTATCCAGGGAGAGCTCATTTGTGGCAGACGACAAAGAGTGATTATGTCATTTCATACATCACTGAGGGACAGTCATCATTGGTGCAATCAAAGCAGGAGTTAATTTTTATAATAAACGTAAAAATATATTTACTCAAAAAGAAAATGCATTCTCTCTCCCTCTCTTCAAGTTCACTGAGCGACGGAAAAAGCAAAATCTTCTGCAGTGCAGTCCTATCGATACAAACAGAATTAGGCATTGCTTTGATCAATATGGTCACCGCACAATGATAAGTGAATATCACTTATATATAGCCACTTAACCAACACAAAAGTTCACAATTTTAAGATTACCGGTCACAGTTAATATCAACGGGAATCCATCTAATTGGGTTATGAGAAAATCTATGATATGATTAAATGACTCTTAAGCAAAAGGAAATAAATTAAGGAGGACAATGTCTTAATATTTTTGAGTGATGAAGATGCATAAGAGTTACACTAAATCCCTCTGAATTTAATTTAATAATTGTACACAAAGTAATAAATTTAAGTGTTTTCGGTAGATCTGTAGGGGAAGCTCCAAGATCATCGGGGTCCCATGATAGGGATGACAATGATGCCATTGAATATATTCGATAGAATTATTAAGATCTTCGCTGCTAAAGATTTCAAAACATCGCTGATGGCCACAGTAAGCCCACTGCTATAGAATTTTAATGCTATAGAATTTTAATGCGAAATTTGATTGGAATCACAACATTTGTGGTTTACACAATCAGCAATTTTATTTTTTCTTTAAAATTATTTCCCTCATCTTTACGGGTCCACTTCATTTTCTTCTGCAGATTTCCTATGATTTCTAGAAAGGAAGTTCAGTGCAACAAGGTGACCTCCAACTTGAAATCAAGATATCTTGAATTAGTTGAGATATACGATCTTAAGTCGATCAAATAGAGAAGAAGTTGTAGACTTACAAAAATATTGGATATTACTCTATATCAGTTTGGTTTTTTTGTGAAAATAAATTAATATCTTATATGTTTATGATAAATTTAATATGGTATTAAAGGGAGTTACTATTGAGGGTGAGAATTTGACACGATCCTTTTCTACCCATTTATTCTTCTATTTAGCTTATCGCTTTTAAAGTCATGACCCCCTTTTGCAATCGGAAATCAAAGGATGATCTCTATGGTCCATACAATCAAATGGAAACATAAAGCTGTATTTGTCTAATCTAAGTTATTGGTATGAATAGCAACGCATCCTCTCGATGACATATAGCTCTAGGGTTGTTAAAGTTTGTCCAATTTATTATAAAATTAAGTAAAAATTAACTAGAATAAAGACATCATATGCAATTCCTAACCAGTAAAAATATCACGAATAATTCTGTGAAGGGAAAAATGATAAGTAGGATATATATATAAGTTATATTAAGCATAATGAAAGAAACTAATTAGGATAGGTTTTATCATGGTAATTTAAATGCTAATACACATGGACATAAATCCAAACATCGAGAATTTAAAGTATTAGCCAAAATCACTATTGCAATACATAACCAGGTAAAAGACAATTCCATGAGAAGAAAAAATATATAGGTTTCAATAACAAGAAATGAGATTTACCATAAGGATTATCATCCCTTATATGTCATATTCTACATGCTATTTAGATGTCAAAATTCTCAATAGGAATATGAGTAGTTTCAGTAGATTCGATGTTTATAAATTTATCGAGAAATAACATATAATTGAACAACTTTTTTTTTGTTTATCATAAAATATGCACTTCAAACATGTCCTCTTTTGATGAGGAAGGAGCCAAAGGGAGATGGTTGAATCCGTGAAAGGGAGCATTTTTTTCCCTCTTTTTTTACTATGATGTTGAATGTTACATAACATGTAACTGTTGAAATGACTTAACTTATTTATTTGCCAATCACAGTGTATATATATTTTTTAGGGTTTGTGATGTGAATGGACAGCACTTATTTAATGATATCTTTACTTTAGGGAACACAACGAGAAGTTGATATGACACAATGCAGAAATTTTGATTTCAGATTTGCATCATAAATGGGCTACAAAGTCCCAAAACTCTACAGTTTCACACAGCTATATGTGAAGACAAAATAAAAGAGAATTTCTGCACTACTTGACATAAATGATAACTTTTTACCAACTGCAGTGTTTGATTTAAGATGCAGGTGAGCTCCTCGAGCAAGACGTTGTACGCAGGAATTGATATCTGATTTTGTAATAACATTCCAAAGTTTGGATTTGTATCAAACTAAAATTGCATTAATTACAATTAAAATAAAAATTGACTGAAAAAGAATTAATCAGAGCCGATAGAGGATTTGTAGTTGAATTCATTATTCAATGTTGAAATAGTGACAAGTATGCATGATTCCCAGATATAACGGGGAGCATGCTGATGATGGACTCATCCAGTCTAGCTATAACATAAATCCATACAGAAGATGATTGAAGCATATCATCATACATGTATAAGGGATTGCAACTCATTGTGATGAGAAATGGCTTTGTAAGTGAACAATCACCATCCCCCAGAAAGAAAAAATATATATCATGACTGAGCAAAGTAGAAGAGATATGCTCTCTTATAAAATGGAGCATAATCTCCAAATTTGTCAAATTATGGCCATAGATTGCCCATATCTCAAGGATTCCTCTTTGTGATGCATTTCGTTATGTTACAAAGGAGCAAGTGGATTTAGAAGGGAACAAGAGGAAAAAGGAAACGAAGGAGTACGAAAGTATCACTTATGAGAATATTTAAACATTAATTAGGAATGCCCCTTCTCTTTTTGATGCATTTTTCTACTAACGCTACATACGATACTAGTAATTTCTAATAATTATAGCAGTAATTCCTCTTCTATGATCATAATAGCAGATTAAGCATGAGCGGCTTAATAGTACGGCAGCACAAACATACATCAAAACGATTAAATTAAGCAAACTACCTTAAAGTACAAGAGTTTCATGTAATTCAAAGAAAAGCATATGAGATTACCCTAATTACTATGAGCTTTCAGATAAATAAGGCTAAATAATTGTTCATATATCGATCATCTTCCTTTTATCATACCCAAGATAAGAGAGAATCGAAGTTCAGGGGGGCATGGCACCTTTTAATATTTTCCTCGCCTTCGGCTTCCTGGTCGAAGAAAGTGGGAGTTACTGTTTGATGATCGTGGCTCTCATGGTGGATTTCCGTCGGGCTGAGGGAGCGATCCTGGGGCCTGAGGAGGCGGCCTCTTCCTCTTCTTCTTCTCGTAGCTAACTCCCCTAGCCTTTGCCTGAGAGTCCCGGACATCCCGTAAGTAGAGCCTCACGGCTCTTGCCCCGAACGGATTCGCCTCTGGGTTGCCACCATTCTCCTCAAAGGCAGCCCGGAGCCGGCCCACAAGTGCGTCGAGGCTGCCCCAGGCCTGCCGAAGAGGGCACGGGCAGGGGGCGGGCGGATTAGGGTGCCCGAAGAAGGGACACAGCTGAGTGTGGACCTTGGTCTTCCCAAACTGGTCGAGGTACCGGAGAAACTCGAGCACATGGGCCCCGCTGCAGCGAGAGAGGGCCAGTGGAGGTCGGTGGTTGCGCAGGTACTGTCCGAATGTGTTCCAGTCCCTCCGCTTCTGGTTCTCGTACCGGCTCAGGCTCGTGGGAGAGGTAGCCGACGACATGGATGCGCCAGCAGAGGAAGAAGCACCAGCTGAGCTGTTCCCTGTAGCCGTGGATGCGGCAATATTCAGGGCGGCGGCGTTGGGATTCGTGAAATCGAGGTCTTGGAATGAGTCCATTTGCTCTCGCAACCGATCCACGGATCTCTTTGTTGGGAAGAGGATTGAAAGCTGACCAGGAGATGGGAGAAAACAAACAAGGAATCGGATGATCTTAATCAGAAGAGGTTCTTAACCCAATCTAAGATGTAAGGAAGAGAGCCAAAGATACCCAATCAGAAAAGAAAACACTTGGTCTATAAATTATACATAACAAGAAGAGATATTTAGGGATATTGATAGATAAAGCCACAAAACAACACACGCAAACGAGGGTTAATATTGTCTTCAGAGCTAGGTTTTCTTGGAGATCTTTACTATCATATGTAAGGTTGATCGAATCCAAGAAAGAACACATGAAAGGCTCAAACTATGAAGTGAGAGAGAAAAAGAAAGTAGAGCTGATTTTAGCATACATTTTTGTTGCCTGAGAACAGCTTGTATGGATAGAGATTTTGCAATATGTTTTTTGCCCGAAAGGAAGAAGCAACAGTGAGGTCTTCAAAGCTTTTTTAGTCTTCTCTTGCAGCACAGAGAGAGAGAGAGAGGGAGATGATGGTGATGGGGGCAAGAGATGATGATGTGATGGGAGACACGCAGAGAGAGAGAGAGAGAGAGAGAGAGAGAGAGAGGATATGATGGAGACAAAGAGGGAGGAAAAGCTGTTCTAGGTTAAAAAGTTTAGTAAATTGAGGAGAGAATAACATGATTTGGTTGGGTTACCCCATCTGCTCTTTTTCTGATTGACAGCACCTTCACTATAATGACGATATTGCCCCCCAATAATTTTCACCTTTCCAACTCAAATTGTCAACCTAGTGGGAGGGATCGTGATCATGGTATGGGACCGAACCAGGATTCGGACACGGAGGATGAGGTCATTCGAGGTATAAGGTAAGTTTTCGAGTTAGGAGGTGAATATGAGGGATTCCTTGAAAAATCAAAGGGAATAACGTTATGTATTTCCTCAGGACCAAAGTCTTTTTTTTTTCTTTTTTAGGAGGATAGGAGTTTGGTTAGCCACTGTGATCCTGGCCATCATCATACATTACATGCTTCTGACATCGAACAAGCATCACAGGACAGCAATTTCTTATTGGAAAATAGGAAGGTGCAGCCTTGTGGTTACTCAGGCAAAATAAAATGTTTTAACCAGTAAAGAGTTTATTAACTGTATTATATGGATCATAATTGAAGGTTGTGATTGAACTAATTATAAGAGGAGACACTTTTGCTCGAAAGTTGTAGTGTTTGAGTCTCCCTTCCTGTCATTTAATAGGTCCTAAAACACGACTGTCCTGGGAAGCATCTGTAAAATCCGAGAAACGAGACCCAATTCTACGGAGAACCTGCTGACTATTGTGGATCCAAGAGATATCATACCCTAGGACTTGAAGGGGTAATTGGAGTGCTCTCATTCCCAAGGCTTCAATTTCTTTTAAGAAGATCTTGTTCATGACCTGTGCAACATATTGCTAAAGAATCCATAAACAAGCATTTCCACTGTCAAGTTCAGTAATGTTGGGAATATAAATTGCGATGAATAGCTTGAGCACATATACTTTTAAAAGTTTCTTTTACCATAAGGGATGAGAAATTGGAATATACTATCGATTTGATTTTTAAGTAAAGTTTATTCGGATTAATATTGACTGACTGATACGATTCGATATCCTTCATACTTAGTTAGATGAAGTCCGGTTTTCGAATTTTGTTAATTGAGAAAATTCATTATTTAAGAGAGTTTTATCTATTAGAGGGTAGACTCAAATTGACCTAAGTTAATTAAGATCAATCGGACTTTAGATATTTAACTTGTGATAAATACCAAAAAAGGTAGTATTCTCTTAGTATTTGGGTGAACTCTTAAATAATGCAACGTGGCCACATTTAATTTGTTCGACCTTGGTCATTTCATTATATGTTAATAGGAGCAGTATTTTTTTTTTCACGAATAGAAGTAATCTAATTAGGTAAATGGTAGAATAATAGCCGTTCCCATTATAGCCATATTAAATATAGTGCAACTTGGTACGACCTTCATCTTGTGAATTAGCCATATAATATTTTAATCCAAATGCATTGAATTCAATTTCATAAAATACTCTCATCAAGAAAGAAATATCTAAGAGGCACGCATTGCCACAATTTGCTCTGCAAGATATATATGTGTATATAATATATTGATTATTATGTCACAATCGATATTATTGAAATTAAAATTGTCTCACAGCTACGGGATCCCTATGATAGTTTTGCTTGTCCATCTACAAATTTCGCTTCATATCTTGTTTGAAAAGTCGTATAAGCTCGAAAAGTAATCCGAAATAATCCCCCCCCCCTTCTTCGACAGTAGCTGGATCTGATGAGATAGAGTTGACATCAACCGAAAATGCTTTGGGTCCACAATTCTTTCGAGAATGACCGCTGAGACTTGCAGATCCAAAGGCTTAGACCGAGAAACAGATAACATCAGTAATAGATAGGATCACAATAATTGATATGACCGGACATAATTAGATCAGATTAGGTTTCCTATTAACTCCGTGGTTTTCAGGTTCTCTGCACTGCTTTAGGGTTGTTCTAAAGGTATTGTTCGAGAGCCACCTTCCATGAGGTTATTCAATTTCTCAAAGTCCACATATATATATATATATATATTTCATGAGCCAAATCTCAAATTCTTATTGAAGTTTAGTAGTATACGATGGTTCTATAAATGGCACAGCAAACCCCAGACCCATCGAACACTGTAGATTCCAGACCGTGCTGCAAGCTACGTGGTTATAGGACGATTGAGCAAGACATTCTACCTCCTGGCCCCCAACTGAAGGTAAAAAGAGGGTAGCTAGCTTGAATTTGAAATACTGGACATGGATGTGAAAAGATCACCATGGCGCCACGGCGTGGCCTCAAACTTGAGATGACAGTGACAAGAAATAAGTGTGGCCATGGCAAATCAAGAATGTGATACAAATCAGAGACGGGTATATTGATTAACTAAATAGGTATCAACATGAAATGAAATATCCATGTCAACTAATGTGGCTCAAAAAAACCAAGAGAGAATGTTCAAATTTGAATATTGTGAGACATACAATACCATGATAATATATATTGCTGATACTAGCGCACAAAATAATTACTTGAAACCGAGAAAGGATAAGACAAAGGGTTCATGATCGAAAAAAGAAGATGAACCAAAATATCGGCCTAATATCAGTGGAATATTCAAAAGATATACGTAGAACAACAGCAAGTGTTACACGATGGTGAAAAAAAAAACGATTATACACGTATGACGAACTACAGAGCTAGGAGGCAGGTCATACTTGAGAGGCAAGCTTATGGTCAATGAAAGTTAATGGTTTTATGGCAAAATTCAAATATACCATGAAGAACTCTGTCGCCTACTATTGGAAAAATCAAATCTTGACCTCGTCAAATTGAAACTAAAGAAACACCAATTTTTGGGAAGGGATTCAATGTATGTTTTTCGCACCAAAAAGAAATTTAATTTGTCACTAGTATCATAAGATGTACTATCAGATCTTAATGGGTCCCAATAAATTATAGGGATGGTTTTTTTTTTCTATTCGTAAAATTTAATAATCAATTAAATTCAATGAGTTTTAATTAATTTAATTTAAAATAAAGTCACCTAATTAATAAATAAAACTCTCTAAAATCATAGTTTTGTTTTTAATTTTAAACTGTCCATTGGCCTGAAAGTAGTCAGTCGTCTTTGATGTTTCTTTTTTCTTTTGAAAAATTTCCCATCATTAAAAAAAATAAATAAAAGGGGGAAACAAGAGCCCTTACCGACGAGGCAAATGATTTTTATCACCGTCACAATTCTAATGACAGCAATATATGCATTTAAGAAATTGGTATTACATAATATGTTCTGTTTTGGTAGATGCAGTACAATCAACTCAGTATTTTATGTTACACGATGCGTTTGTTGTTGTTTGTTTTCCCTTTTACAAGGGAACGGATGCATAGGTCTCATTGCCCAGCTAGCTTCATAAGTTATTTCCCAAGGTTGCCATATTGTTCTGATAGCACTATCATATTATATATATATATATATATGATATTGGTTGGAAGAACACATACAGATGGATGGACAAGTTGTCCACAATATGTCGGCCAATTATAGATAGTGAAGAAAATCATTAGTCGATATCCATGTGGATACAATTGGCTTTGATTGGGCCTAAACAAGGTAATACACACACACACACACACACACAAATGGGTTGTATAAAAAAAACAATTTTGTTCTAAATGCCCACAAATTTTGTTCCTCAGAAGTATTTTCCCTAGCTTGTAGGAGAAATCAGGGGTAGTGGTGTGGAGCCTCCGATTCGGCTACCACCGCCTCGGAAAGAGGTCGGCAACAGCATATGGGTCCGTGAATGGCCACCTCTGCGACAGTGAGGGTTAATTGATGTCAAGCCTCAACACCCTGAATTTCATCAGTTTATACCTTGGATCTCAATCCGAAACAAATCCGGGAGGTCGACGACAGACCCCATTTGTTATGCGTTTTTTTTTTTAAAAAAATTAACCTTTTGAAGTAATTGTTATTATGAATTAGGGTAAGATGGACATTTCAACTTAAATAAATGGTCATTAATACCTCTAGCATCTCTTTAAATGAAACCATCATATATTGTAGATACGGCAGACTTGACCAAAAATTTAAAGTTATTGGTCAAATTCACACCCCCAAAAAAAAGTATTTTGAAAACTAATGGAAAATTTACGAATATATTTGAATATTAATTTTTAAAAATAGCAAAATGGAGAAACCATTATATGCTGCTTCAAACCCACCCCCCCGGGCAGTCCATCTTGCCTTTTCTTTTCTTTTCTTTTCTTTTCTATTTGCCTCCCTCTAATAAGCCCTAACCTTCAACAAGAAGTAAGAGTGACGACGTACGAGGAAAAGGGTCTTCCATTCACGGCGACAAAATCCATTGGACCGTGGAAATTGTGCCAAAGACCAGATAGTAATTGGGCACTCGGAAATTCAGAACCTGCCGTATTCATTATGTGTCTTTAAATTATGTTTTGTCAGTTGCCCTCCTGCAATCAATTCCCATAAATATTGTAATATGTAGTGATTTGAGGTAAAAATCAGTCCAACTATAGGGAGCTTTCTGTTCCCCTATAGTCAGGTTTTCTAACCTCTTTATTGACCCAAAATAAGGGTTTGGTTGCTATTTTATGCCTTATTTTAATAATCTAGCATTGTTATAATTAGTATAATTTGTACACGGATACCGAATAAATTCGAAACCAATAGAAACCTACCCATTAGATACGTTTTATGTAGGTTTTGATAAAATTCCTAGTAGAAAAATAGCGAACTGGTCGATTTCATATTCAATTATAATATACAAGTATTTAGAACTGAATTCTGAACAAGTTATAAAAAAATAGTTTTTCACAATTTACTTTGATCATTAGAACTCTTATTATTATACTTTTTATACCGTTGGATTCTTAACTTGATAAACATTCATTTGATACACTATTATGCATGTTTACAAAATTTATCATTTCAAAAATATTCAATAACTTAGAGGGTTCTTTAATAAAAAATATCTAACATATAAAAAAAACTTATTTTAAATCAATTATTTCACATTAAATTTTATTAAATAACCATATTAAAATAACAAATATATGAAAATTTATATTAAAATATAATATTTACCAATAATTAAATATTAAGAAAATAATAAAATAAGTTGCAATGGGGAACCCAAAACATGTGGTATGATACAAGTTAAGGGTAAGATTCGATTCCAATGTTTAATAAAGTAGGGTTCATGTCTATAACTTTGGAATTGGTCCTATAATAGGTAGGATTTGGGCATCAAAAAAATTATAGGGTATTCCAACTGAATCATTTTTAATAATCAGTACTACATCCTCTAGATTCATAGAAACTTGACATATTTTGTAAATGATCCAAATATATTTGAGCCGTCGGTGATGCTAACGCTTTTACTTGTCTACACTTAAAACAAGATGATTGAAAAATGTACTAACCGCTAAATTCAAATGGAATAAGATTTATATATAATTGAGAATAAAATATTGGTCTATTTTGATATAAAAACTCGCAAAATCAGCCATTTGTAGAGAAGTTTTGCTAACTATTGTAAGGTCAATTGCAGATAGCAATACAGACACAACTCTTCAAATTACACCTTAATAATTCCTAATCATAAATAATTATTGAAATTTTTGGTTAAAGTTTCCATTATTCTGTCTCAATTTATGAACTTCTATCATTTGCGGCAGCACTGACGGGACGCCAGCACTTCACTAGAAGACCTAAAGATTACGATCAACTGATTCAACTGGCTTAAGACTTATTGGCAACTCTGATCCTGCCATATCAGTCAAATGGAGAGGAGTTCTTCTGACAATTGAATCATTAGGGGAGATCATGAGACAAACGACGCTCATATTCATTCAATTAAGCCTGGAAGAATATGTCATAGATCAAGATGGAAAAGAAGAGAACACCCAAGAAGATTAAAATCATGATGAACTGGATTACAACCGATCAGACTAAGAAGATCTATTGTGGTCGCCTCAATCCTAGTCCGAAATCACCTCTTGCCATGATGCCCTATCCATCAAGGTCTCAGTCCTAATGATCCTCGAGCCTTTTCTGAAAACCTTCTCTGAAGATCTCCTTCCCAGTCTTCTCTAGTTGCCCGCGGCCCCAGTGGACAGTTTGCAGTCTTCCCATCTTGCTCCATCTCAAAATTATAACTGACAGAAATTTTTTTAAAAAAATGAAAATCGAGGACCCCACTTCTGGGTTCCTGATCGATTGTTGCAATCCACCCATTGGTGGTCACTGGCGATATCTTAAGGTTAGGGGTGGCAGGTGATATGGCTAATTACTGACTCCCTGCATCGACAACCCGTGAATGGCTTCCCCCACTTCACCGAGGTCACAGTGAAAGGGTAGGAGAAATCATGCGGGAAAAAATTTTGAAAATTAAGAAACTTGGGAGCATTTTTGTGAAATCAAAAAATACTGCAGTTAGAGGAGACGTGGCAATATATCAATCCTTGGATTTGGTGCTTGGATTTTTTAGTACATGTACCATTTGAAAACTTGGATTTTTAGTACACGTACCATTTTGAAAAACCCAGACATATATATCTTTTGTAGCTGTACTTTTATCTGTCACCAATAGGATGACCAGAAAGCTGGAGACAACCAAACCATAAGTACTGTAATTCCATGTGACACATAATTTCCACAACCCCAAAATTTTTAAAAAAAATCCATGTGACATAGGCTTGTTGGGAGAACAAAAAGTGTACCGACTATAACATTCGAAAAGCTCAAATTGCATTAATTTAACTGTGAGAAAGGCAAAGAGAGTCCAATATACACATTGAAACTTGGTCTTCCGTGGGAAAAAAAAATAAAGTTATAGTGCTTAGTTTTGAAGGAATTCTTAATCCATATGTACACAACTATAGGTAATTAAAGGAAATATTAGACGCTATGTCGTGTTATACACGTTACATATTATCTTAATAAAATTGATTAAAAATAATTAAACTTAATTTTTATATAAGTGAATAGGATAAAATTTTAAAAAAATCCAATCTAAATGCATAAATTGATTGATATTCTATATTAATATAGATTATTTAAGTTAAAAAATAAAATTTGTTATAATTTTTAAAAGGTAATTATAACTCTAAGAGTAATTATACCATTTGATCATTATCCCTGACCTTTTCTTTCATACTTCATCCTCTCTTCGCTTGTGATTTATGACTCGCACTCACTAGTTGTATGATGTCAAACTTGGAACAGCAGATTTGTATGGAGAAGAGCAGAGGAGTTCAAGAAAAATGCAAAGATAAAAGAAAAAATTTTCTTTATTTGGATAAATACGCGAGTAATTGCCTTCAGTATCATTATGATTACATTGTTAATGTTTATTCTTGTCAATGGGGTTTGATAAATGTGAAGTACAATGATAGTAGACACCTAAAGTTTACTCCATTGAGATAAAATTCCAGATAGGCAACATGGGTTCATTTATAATATATGACCATGATGATTGAAATTGCCCAAATCTGCGGCCTAAGCTAGATGAGGAAGACTCGTAAGACATCATTTTGTTCAAAGGGTTGTAATTGTTCCAAATTTGTCATGAATTACACTATGACCATTTTTTTTTATAAGTAGTTCATATAATTCCTTCACTCAATAATCTTTACACGATTGGTGAATGATAGGATTCACAAAATGTATAAAACATCATGTCCCTTCCTATTCAACAAATTGCCGTAATTCTAGGAGACTAGTAAACTAACTTTTGTCTATCTTGAACCAACTCTGGGGGGATGCAATTCTGCCAAGAACTAGGCTAAGTATATGACCAAAAGCTCCCAAAGTTAAGAGGGCCCTTCCTTGGAAGTACAGGTTGTTCCTTACCAACTAGATGCAATAGATACAGGTGGTCCAAAATAGCCGATAGATAACAGAGTCTAGGAACTTCTCCTTCCTGGTAGCAATGCCAATTTTGAGTTCTCTATCCTGGATTCTTGCTTATCTATCAATGTGAAGTTGCCGCCGAATGAATGACCGCAATTAGTGAGTAAAAGGGCATGTGAAAAAGAGATACGATCAAGATTCTTCATATTGATAATACTTATCACAAATTGAGTCAGTCGTATTGCCCCATTTAAGCATCCACTCTTTCGTGTTGAGTCTATCCCTGACTGCTAACCACATGATGAAAGAGTATCTAGGAATGTTCCTGGAAAACCATACTAGTTTATGCCAATACACAGCTGATCGCAATGGATGGAGGCTTGCTCATGCTGAGCTAGCAGAGAAGGTGGGCTTGGAGTCCCAACATATTGTGTCATTTGCTGCATAGTTTACTCTTTGGGTGGCCTATGAAGCAATCTCATATCCCAGTGAGTTGCTACAACACAGCCAATTCTATATACCATTTTGGAATACTGTTGATAAAAGGGGCCTGAAATCTGGTGGAAGGGAACAGTCTCTCTTGGTTAGCACATAAGGAGAGTAGGGCTCCCATTCTTGACCAATTGTCATGCCAAGATGAAATTTGTTTCCGGTCACCCACCTTGAAACTTATTACAATTATGAACATTACTCACAGTTAATTATAATTGAATGTATTGTTTAGGGAATTTAACGAAAGGCTTGATAGATTCTCCCTAATTTGAAAGCTTGTCCGCATATGACAAAATTCCCCTGTCTTATAGTGCCATTGTTCATTATGAACATGGTCGCCAACTGTTTCGTTTTTATCGACAAAATTCAATGACAGTGCCCTGCACATTTTATCAAGATTAGTCATAAGCTCTTGAACAAATTATATCGCCACCCAATCATCTACTATCAACTAAAATTAGCTCTGAATCAGTTAATTTTTTATTCAAACTTTATGAATCACTCAAATTTTACTTTAAATCATTTGAATTTCAGATTGAACCATATGAGCCAGTGAGAAATATACTTTAAGTTGGTAAAACTTCACATGAACCAGTGAGGATTTACCTTTAAAATGTCAAAACAGTCAAAAGCGTTGCCTAAACGAGTCAGATTTGCATCCACAACTTTGCATTGAACCATTCAAATTCCTGATAGAACCATATAAACCAGTGAAAAATTGACTCCAGCCGACTGATACATGATATATCATAATCATTGGCTCAAATTATGTAATCAAGGTTGAATTGCTGCAGTTAAGGCAAGCCACAGCAGAGCTTCGGCCCCGAGAGAAATCCGCAAACCAATGCAAGAAGGAAAAGAAGAGGAGGTAGACCCAACAAATGGAACTGGATCCAAATAACATTGAATTTGGTGTGGCCGGCGAGTATGGAAAGATTGAAGGAGGAAAGAGAACCGAATCATGAACAATTCCACGGCAGATAATCAGAAAACCAAACCAACTGATAAGATCAATTGTATTGAATTATACTGAAATCCATATCCAATTAAACAACAATTCAACAGATACAGTTCCAATATCAGTTGTTCAAATTGAAAGCATAGAATATCAAAATGATACATGCTGAAACTGTCGATAGCTTTCATAAACATAAATAGAAGAGTACTTGAATTCACAAGAAGTCGTAAGGACAAGTTTTGGGTATGTTTCTTTCGGATCTTTAGCATTTTTGTTGCAGCTTATTACTTAAACTGATCACTTAATTGGGCCACTCAATTGGACAACATAGGTATAAGATAAAAAATATATTGTTAGACCATGTTAGTCGAATCCAATCCAACACTCTCAACTCCAACAGTAGCACCTACGCAATTGGTCAGCAGGGCCCAAAAAAAGGTCAGCCCACAACCTGCCTTATCAAGCCCGGTGGGCTAATTTTCTAATGGCCCGTTCAATTTAGCCCCGATGATATGTGGTTGCAGGTACAGAATACAAACACATCTTGGAGTTTTCTTTTTATTGTGTTTTTTCTATAAGCACCCGTGTCTCTCCCCATATACATATCTAAGAGGCCAGCCTCCCAGAGCCGGTTAGAACCCATTGATGATTGATCTACTGTGAAGTGTGGTGCACGAGAAGAAATCTAGGTTGTGTCGACAAAAAGGCTAATGATCACTCTTCCAGGATTTCCCTGTTGATTTCTAAGTTGGTATCTGGTGCTAAATTTCTGGTTGAGTTTACTTCTAAGGGTAGATGAATAGATCATTTCGTATTGAATTGAAACTACAGCATTCTACCAAAAAAATTTTTGAATCTACCGTGTGCGCAGTCCTATGACCTGATACAGAGTCTTGATGAGACACGGTGGTAATGTTATTGAATTCTTGGATTTTTATGAAATTGTTATCCCTTGAGGCAAGAGCAGACGAAATTCAATCATGCAACATGGTGCTATTGTTGTTTTGCTCTTGGGTCTGTCTGAAAATCTTATTTAGTACAGAAAGGAGAACAGAGTGGCCTCTAGCCGATTCAATACTGAAGGGTCTCTAAGCTCGCTGTTCAAGTCTCCTTGAGGTGGATAAAGTGTATAGGAACATCTGCATATATAGTGCAGCCGCGTACAGCTATCGACCAAGATTTATTCGAGCCCATTTTGCTCTTGCAAAAATGGACACTACCCGCGAACCCTGGACGCCATGATCTGCTCTCTCTTGCGGTGGAAATAGTCCAACATCTTGTCCCTAGGAGGCAAGTTGTCCCTGATCAAAGGGTGAGCGGAGAAGCTCCTAACCCATGAAGCGGTACAAGGGAACCTTAAAGGGTCCATAATACTTGCAGCCCCGACTTCTTCCCACACGGGTAGCCAATGGGCGACCCAACCCGCGGCCAAGTCCAAGTACCCTATGTAGTCCCCACCGAAGAATTGCTTGCCCTTGAGCTGCTCCTCGATCCTCTCCACGGCCTCGACTGCTATGCTTTGTGCCCTCTCCTTCTCCTCTCCTTCGGTGATCATCGCAATCCAAGCACTCTCCAGAAGCTGTTCATAGCAGTAAGTAGTAGTCAATTCGTACAACAGCTTTGTACAGCATGCCAAAAGAGACTGTTAATTTCCATTCATGTGAGCTTAATCACCAAAACAGATGGGGGTGGTAGTACTTAAGCCCGTCACTGACACAAATGGAGAAAGCACAAGAAGAACAAAGAGTTTACCTTCTCTTCGACAAAACGGGCCCAGAACCGTGCTGTGGCACGGTCATAAGGATCCAGAGGCAGTAACGGCCTATGCTTCCACGTCTCATCGATGTACTCCAGTATCATGAATGATTCGCAGATTACTCTGTTATCGTGGACCATCACAGGGACCTTCCTGTGAACTGGGTTGAGCTCGAGGAGGAGCGGACTCTTGTTCAGGATGTCCTCCTCGACGTAGTCGTAGCTGACCCCCTTCAGCTTCAGGGCCCACTCGACTCGCCGGACGAACGGGCTCACCCACATCCCCAGGAGCTTCACTTTGCTTCCCTCCTCTCTCGCCATCGCTCTATCTCTCAGTTACAACTCTTCACCTCTCACGCCACTCCTTTATACACAAGTTCGCCCAGGGTTGTTGAGGATAATACCCTGCAATTTCCCCTTGAAGTGCTGAGCAAGGAAAAGTAGCAATTTTGAAAAGTCAAAAGGCACTTGAAAAGGCTGTCTTCTTTCGGCCGTATTCCATTACCCACGTCATGTCCGAGTTTGACAGGCAAACGATAATACATTATAACACATCCACGGATCTATTAACAGATCTTAGGTTAGTTGGTCGAGACGTAGTGTGGCCGTGCCCTCTGTTAACAGATCTTTTGCCTTGATCGGGTAGATAGTGTCAACTTCACACCCTGCATTACACCATCTGGGTGTAATCCCTAGCCCGTTTAAGTCCTCCGGGCCGCGATTAAATTACAAGGTTACCCTTCAGGGTGGAATTATTAGAATGCAGGCGGATGATGCGGACGGACTTCATCAGTCACATCACTCGAAACTCTCATCTAGTATTGTTAAAAGTGCAGTTCGGGGTCACTTCTGGGCCGGTTCAAAACGAGCCTGGAATTGTTATATTCGGTTACAGTTTGGCCCGTTTGATTAGCGGGTCGATCTGGTTACGGGTCACAATTCATGCGAATATGAACCGATCGGAAACCATTTATAAACAAGCCGGTTAACTGTCCAGACCAATTTAGTCCGTGAACCATTTATATTTTTAAATTTTAAAAAATATAATTATTTTTTGGGTGAACAGTATTTTGATTGATGATCGTGCTTATAAATAATGTTTTGATCGAATTGTGATATGATGCACAGTGCTTTGATTGGATATCTCGCCCATTTGTGGTGTTGATTTTTCAACAAAGCCTAGAAGATTGTGATACTTGGCAGGGGATGACTATAGTTCACGGTTCATGCTGGTTACAGTTCAACGGGTCTATATTGCCGATTCCGCTTATAACCACCCCGTCAATCCAATGAGAACTGTTACAGGCTTGATTAGGGGTGGTCCGGGCCGGTTCCGAGCCAACCCGCCCTGTTTAACAACTCTACCCCCACCCTAACGCTCCTCGTCTTTCCTCTTGCTCCCTGCATCTTTGTATAATTGAAAAGTTGGAAGGATATTATACAACTCTATAATATCATATTTCTTCGTACATCTTTATTTATTTAAAATAGTTATTAAATATAATAATTTTAAATTACAATCTACTTGACTAATAAAAAATAATTTTTTTATGTAATTTAATTTTATATTATAATTTAATAATACAATAAACCAACTAAGTTCCTCTTAAATATATATTCAAATATTGTCGTCCACAGCACTTTCGGGTAGAGCCAATAAAATCCAGCATGGCCTGATAGCATGGCCGGATAAGACCGTGCCCGGACTAGGGCTTAATTTTTTGGTGGGGCTGATGCCGCTATTTTTCAGGCCGTGACAGCTGATGGACAGATAAAAATTTTCAAAAATCTTTTTTTTATTAGTCTAATATTACACTTTTATTGAAATTAATAAAAACAAGAGGTTAATTAATAATTTTATGTTAAATTTGTAATACTGAGCTGCCCGATAAGTATCTTGGGCCGTGCTTAGGTCAGGCCTTTGCCTTATCGGGCTATGCCATCATAACCCATTAAAAATTTTATGCCGCATTGACACTGCTTGATAATACCGAATCAGCACGAATTGCTACTTTAACTTTTCACGATTATCGGTCCTTTTTCGGTATCACACGTTCATAGATCACGAATGAGGGGGAAAATTTTAAAATGGTATTATCTAATAGGATGAGAAAATACCAATACGTCTTATCCAATTGATAATATTTGTACCAATTGATCGGATGATTAATATTCACTTTAATGCATTTGCTCCAACTTAATTGGTATGCGCTCACGCGAGTTAAAGTTCGCGGCAAAATAATGCAGTGATTGATGATTGTCAGATTAATTAAGTAATTAGTTCCGTGAACCTGAAAGGGTCGTGCGAACTCTTGTCGTCTGTACAGCTCTACATCGAGAATCATCCCCCGTCTTCTTCTTTATCACTGGGTGAAGAAGAAAATAGAAATCACTGGTCGACGGGGTGATTCCGCTCGGAATCGTAGGGTTTTCCATGTAAGTCTGAGTATGGGAGTTGCAACGGTTAGGTTTTCCTTAATTTTCAATGTTGGAATGTGGAGAACATTGGTAGGTTGGTTTGGTTGAAAGTTAAAACGGACGGGTTGAAGAGGCTCCACCCCGATGGAGGAGTTGATAAGAAACAGAATTTGTTCACTGGAAATAAAACGGATGTTGCCGTGGGATTTGAATTTTCAATTTGTCTCGTCTCGTGGCTGCTGGAATTTTCTGTGCTGACTAAAAAAAGAGCAGGACTAGGGACGTTCTTTGAGGGATTATGCATTTTCCTTTTGTAACCGAGAAAATTGAGCGAGAAACCTCGAGTTCTTTGAGGGATTATGTTGGCTAAGCATTTATTTGATTATGAATGAAAAATTGTTCTCATACAATGATTCTACGGATTCATTGAAATATTTTTAATGCTTGAATTCATTGAATCATTTTAATACTCGAATTCCTTGAATCATTCATAATACTCGAAATCGTTGAATCATTCTTAATTATGAATCAGCCATTAATAGTCGATTAATGGTAAGGCACATTTAATCTAACAATTAAGAGCTATTTATGAATGATTCTTCGAATTCGTTCTTAATGTTCGGATTAACGATGAATGTGCTCTTAATGAATAGATTAATGGTAACATACTCTTAATAAGACAATTAAAGGCTGTTTATGAATGATTCTTCGAATCCGATCATAATACTATAACAATTAATGGTTATTTATGAATGATTCGTTGAATTCATTATTAATGTTCGGATTAATGATGAATCAACCATTAATGGATAGATTAATGGTAACATACATTTAATTCGATAATTAAATGTTATCGTGCCTATTGGTATGCTAAGCCATTACCCCTATCTTCTTCCTATATATTGAGCAAATTGCTCAACAAACAGAATAAGCTCTCCTTCTCAGATTCTCAAGCATAGTTTTCTGTCTTGGTGTTTTGTCATCTATTGGTTCGCCTTTGAGCTCAAGGTCCGGTGCTGTCCTCGACTCATATCGTCGTTGTATCCTGGGAGACAATCGACCAAGCCACCTCAGCACACCCAGGAGGGGTTGAATTTGTCTTAAGGACACTGTGACTGCCACAGGCCTCGACTTCGATTGGTTTTCCATTTCTATTCATTTTCGTCACTGCATTTACGATTTTGTGTCGTAAGTATTTATGCATTGTCATCTGAGTTTATTGTGCGATTGAGAAATTATTGCCAGTAACAGATTATGCATACTAGGGATGTTCATGGTTGTTACATCCTCGGAATTGAATTGAATTGAATTTTACTGAATCGTTAAAGTGATTCGATTCTATTTAAGTATTACACTCCCAAACCATAATCATTACACATTCGTCGAACTGAACTGTTTTAAATTGATTTTATAGTTCGATTAATCGATTCAAATCACCTTTTTTTAAAAAATTAAAAATTAAATATGAGCCGAAGTGAAACGAAATAAAAACCGCATCAAAATATAATAAAATAAAAAATATATAAAAACAATAAAAAGAAAATTATTAGAATTATGAAATTTTCAATTATAAATAAATTAAACATGCAAGATTAAGAGTAATTGGCTTATTTAGAACAAAACTTAGTATGAATTAGTAGAAAATATATTACACAAATGTAAAACAACCTATATGGACCTTTTATTTTAAATTTAAAATATTTCTCATATGTTCATATTTTATTTTAAATATTTTAAAAAAAATACTTAGTTCAGTTATTCAAACTGGTTAACCAAACATTTTAAACTTAGTAACTAACCCATCACTTCACCTCTAAAAAATTGTATTATATAATCATTAGTTTGTAGGTTTGGTCCACGGTTCAATTAAGTTTTTTGCAGAAGTGCAGAATTATTCGGAAAAGGAGTCTTAAAGGAAAGCCCAACAACACTGGGCCTCGCCTCAACCCACTATCTGCTGGTCACCTCTGTTAAAAGAAGGGCTAGTTGTCGGTCCCCGATGCTCTCATGGTTGTTCTACTCTCTGCTGATCATCAGATCATACTTGGATTTCTCACTGAGATTGCTCCAATAACTGGTCATCGCAATCCCGATCGTCTAGTGAATATCCTCTCAGTTGTTGTGTGATGTTCTTCACGCCCGTAGCACCAAAGCCGGAAATAGAAATATACACTATCAACGTATTAATGATAGAATTTATTTAAATAAAAAAGATATTAAACCACAACCACCGACTTATATGGTTAAGCTAATGGTTATTGATCTTAACAAGCTAAAAAAAACAAAGAGTAAAATATAATCACAAGATTGTACTCTCATTCCAAGCTAAATGGACTTTTTAAAAAAAATGGATATATATGACTCTTATATTTTCTATAGTATCAAAATATCTTCTATTTTTCTCGTTATTAAAATAAAAGGGGAAAAAAAGGTAGAGCACAACTCTGAGTATCAGAACCACGACCTCCTTAGAGATGGAAATTTGGGCTGGCATGTCTCACTATCTTTGATTAATCGAAAATTTTGGCTCAGGAACGAATGTTTCATGATTTAGGTAGTCTAGGTCAGATATAAATCACACAAACAATTATTTTTAAAATAAATTTAAATAATTTATATTTTAAAATAATTTTTATAATATAATTAACTAATTAATCTAAAATTTATATTAATTTAAATAAAATATTGAAATAATTATTAAAATATAATTATATTTATATAATTAATTATTTAAAAATTTTAATAATTTATTATTATAAAATTTATTTTTATACTATCAGATCGACAATATTTTTTTGGACTATATTTCATGTTATACCAATATTACCCAATTTATTAGACAGCTCAAACAGTACCAAATTTTGCCACGTCCATATTGTAGGCGACTACAAAGTCTAAAGTGTCATTCTCCCCAACACTAAGCCAAAGAAAAATCAACTAACAATGGGTGTGTACGCATCATGAAATCTTGGAAGCTAGTGATTGTAATTATGCTTCTTTTTGACCCTTTCTCCACAGTGATGCCACGCTCCATTATGGAAGTGCTACGAGAAAATCCCTAGTGTTCCTTCGACTGTGCCACATGCGGCAAAGGCGTCCACATTCCACACCATTTTCTTTCCTCTGTTCCTCGAAATGATGCGAAGACGACAAGGTGATCAGCAAAATGTGAGATGGTCCGAGACATAGGACTTTGTACATTGCACATGCACCTAAACATCACATACAATATATATATGTGTACGTGTATATATATATATATATTAGATAATTAGAATAACATACTAAATAATATTTGCTAGAGATTCTTGTTAGTAAACCGATTTAGAATTGTTTTAATTATACTTAATTATTAAAGTTTACAACAAACTGATTGCTTGCTATGCATATTACAATCCCAAAAAATTTAAACGTCTAATAATTAATTTGATTGTACTCTAATTCTTTGTGATCTAATCAACAGTTGTGGGTCCGCGCCATTGCAAATGTCCCTCGTGTTCAAATTTGGAATTGAGATTGAAATACAACTTCAAAAAAGTCTTGATCCAATTCGCCCAATAGTTTGTGTGGGGTGTTGTTTTTTTGTTTTTTAAATTATCCATAATCTGTACTCAATAGTATTTCTTTAATATTTATTGCGAGAAGGTGTTACGTTATGGTCAAATAATATATATGTAAACCATTTCTTCCAATTCGAATAGTCGCTATTGTATTGATTACCATTCAAATAGGTAGTAATAATTTCCCGATATACATTTGAATCGGTAGAGCTAATAAGGATAGGAGAAAACGTTAAATGGGCCTAATTAAATGGTATATTACATATTTTAAAATCCATCGTTAATTCTCATATTATGATATCAAGAATTTTCAATCATCAACCTAATCTATTATTTTTTTTTTACCGTAGAAACATCACTTCGAGTTTGAGCGAACTATATATATATATATATATATTGCTGATCCTAAGTCAACATCATATACTTATCGTGACACAATTAGTCACACCAATCGACAGTGAAATTTCCGTGTCGTCGGACGACTTGTTAAAAGCTAAAGCTCTTCGACATGTATAGGAAATGGTATTGAATGGTATAGACTTGAATTGGAGAACTTAAATCAGCTTTTAGTCACATGCATGACAGATTAGTGGCGGGCTGGACTGAGTCCACGGTTGTCTAATCTATGATTATGCTTCTGGGACCCGTGTGGCTGCCGAGGAAGTCTTACGATCTCAGCCATCCCACATGGGTGAGACGAGATCGGATTACTAGAAATAGGGCAACAGTTCCAAGTCACCAGCTCCGACGAGAAGTTCGTACCAGAAGTCCGTGCCGCCACCGTCCATGTTTAGACCGTGGTTACCATTCCATAATGATTCTCCAGCGTTTATACCCACTGAATCGATAAAGGGGAGTTGTATCTGTTCCATGTTGCCGCTGACTGCCGAGAGATCTGATGACTCGCCAGAAGAGATGCTCGACATAGGATCTGCCCAGAGGCTGTCGTCAATCAGCGGAAACGATTCCGTGGAGAAGTCGGGCTGCTCGCACTTGACCTCGGAGTAATTATTTTCTGTGGCCTCCGCCAAAGTCTCAGTGATCGAAGACATCTCGCTCGACGACAGTAGAGGCGACATTGGCTGGCTTCCCGGTGTCTCGGACTCTGGAAGGGTGGAGGCAGAGTACGAGGGTTCGTATTTTCTCGCAGTCTTGGACTCGCACTTGGGCGACGCCCCGCTCTGCTTAAGCCTCTTCTTCAGATGGGTGTGCCATACATTTTTTATTTCATTATCTGTACGACCGGGCAATTTCAAAGCGATAGCCGACCACCTGAATTTACGAAGTGAAAGAATAAATCATCAGACATATATATGTATATATGAACACAACATTTTTGAATTCATGATAACATCAAACGAATGTATTCTGGGGAGAATACATAAAATAAGACATTTTCAAGGAAAAAAAGACAAAGATTTTCCTGAACGAATCTGCATAAGCTCATGGAGTTTTCTGTCGTATTTAGCAGGAATCTGCAGGAGGGGAGCTTTGGCTTTATCAGTATGTCGGTGCCGATTTGCTCAGACTCGGAGCAAAATAGCATATTCCATCTCCTCTGTATTGTTCTGAATTATCTTATCGCTAACGTCACGGGGCAACCAGACGTTTTCTGGAAAAGAAAAGATTTAACGTTGTGTGGTCCCAGTTTTACGCATCCCTTTCTCGAGATGGAACACGGTTGGTCACGATGCGACTCGTGCTTGTTACTTATCATCTGTCAACAACTGGCATGGCCTGGGGGGGGGTAAGTAAGTACCTATTGCCGAGCATTTCGTGCAACCGGATGATGGTGTCCTCTTCTTCCCTGGTGAAGTTCCCTCTCTTGATGTCGGGTCGCAGGTAGTTTATCCATCGGAGCCTGCAACTCTTCCCACATCTTAACAATCCTGGTGAATTCAAAAGGAGAAACACCGGGACAAGAAAACTCAAAATCAATAAATTTACTACATTTGAGGTGAATAGATGAGTCATAGCCGAAGGTTGGACCATGCACGAAGACAAGATCAGGACCACTTGTACATCAGACGAAATATATATTTCATGAGAATCTACTCAGTTCCTTCCTATGTTCATGCGTGAAGAGAAGAAAATTTGACCCAATAAAACGCCGTGGGACAACTTGCCAAACATTCAAAAATTGAGGCACTAAAAGCTACCCATTGAGAAAGGGACTTTCGTCTTCATTAAAGAACCAAAAAAAAAGAAGGATAAGTCCGGATTTGATTACTATCAATTACATCTATACGTTTTTTTTTTCACTATGGAAAGAATGTCATCTGTGAATTTGACTGATTTTCTTTAATCCCAATCACCAACCTATTGGGTGGTATTTTGCAGTTCTACAGGAAATGCACGCTATGCTATTTCACGGTTAAGGGAGAAAGACTATGTTAACCCGAAAGGGATCTAAAATTTCTGGGCAGTGTGGAATCAGAAGGTCCAATCGGCGAGTTATTTACCGGCAAGCTTCGGGAGGGCACGCCAGTTCTCGTGGCCGTGCTGCTGGATGTAGGAGATGAGGATCTTATCTTCGTCAGGAGTCCAGGGACCCTTCTTCAAACCCATCTTGTCACAGCAAGGAGCTCTCACCATCTTCAACTGCTTGGGCCTCCTCCTTCCCTCTTCGCTCCTCTCACCTCTTCTCTCTATCCCTTCCACTCCCCTTCTGCAGAGTGTTCAGAAGAGAGATTATATCTAGATATAGATGGGAGCGCTCGATTGCGGGTACGGAGTAAGAGGGAGGGCTATTTATCCTGGAGATGTTCCACGTGTTTCGACAAGTCCAAGCCCAGAAGAAATTACTCAAATCGTAAGGGTACTTCCAAGAAGGAGCGCGCGCCCACTCTCTCTCTCTCTCTCAAGATTTGATTAGACTATGTACGATGCTTTCTTTATTAATGTGTTTCACGGGATTCGGAGGTTTCACGAGTTGCCCCTGTGCTAAAATAAGGGGAAAGAAACGAATAAATGGTTAGTGAGTGGGTACAAAGGTACATTTGTTTTTCCTTACTCCAAATTGCAATTGCATAATGAAATTATTCATATCAAAAGCGAGAAATTAAAGTGAAACCATGGGATGCGCTCTCACTGATCTGTCATGAGCCCAATTTCAATATGCAAGAACTGTAATTAATGCCATCTTTTTTTAGGCATAAATAAAATTTTGCAAGGGAAATAATATACGATCTTTCTTGCCACTCTGAGGTTGTGGAAGATCGGGTCGACGTAAACTTCACGGAAGAATTCGAGAAAGGAATGGTCGTGTAGGTAGGAGTTGAACTCGAGTCATTCCATTGAGATGATAAGTGTCGAACCACTCTACTACGTGTACGATAATGGGTGAATGCCTTTATTTATTACCCACTTGAATGGGACAAAAACTCGTGGATGCTTTGGAAATCGTTTTCATGCTCTCATGGGTGCGAAGGAATCAAGGGGGAAGATGACGTTGGTAAGTTTGAAGCAGCCAAAAAGTGGGTCGGTATTGGGCTGTAAAAATCTCTTGCGTGCGAGCCTTTTCTCTATACGACTTTTCTACGTTCCTTCGATTATTTATTTATTTATTACTTTTGCCTTCGAACATATTGACTCCGTAGAGGTATTATCAATTTGTTTTAATATTTTAAAAATGATATATTTCCTAATTTATTCCTCATCATGAGCTTATAAATAAGTAAGCTTTAGTCACTTATAAATTTAGTTTTTGGATGTCTCTACTCCCCTATCATCTGTATTATTTTAATTTTTATATGTTATCAGAGCATGTCGATCTTAACAACGAGCCTGTTGTTCAGAAATTATTACTCAAGTGAAATCCAAGTTCTTGAGGAGATGTAAAAATCGTTGCGCCAATGAGATGTAAAACAGCTAACACATGAAATGTAATTACTGCTACACAGTCCGTCGTGATATAAAATAGTTAAAACTTGAAAATATGATGACCGCTATACTAGTGAAATATAAAACGATCGAAATTTGAAAAGGTGATGATTGCTCAACTAATATGATATAAAATGAGTATTAACCGCTCTACCTGCTGTATATAGGATGGGTATTGATACTTGGCTTTTGGGGTTAGCATCGGATCAAAATCAGGTTCAATATCAAGGTTATCATTTTATTTGTAAGATAAACAAGTCATATGATTCCATCTTGAAGGTAAATGTTGAGATATTATTAATTAATTGAGGTTCAAATTCTTGTTTGATTTCGATTTTAGTATAATTTCCTGATATTATATATTCCGCAACTTATTTGTTATTCTCTACCTATAAATTTTAGTGAATTTATTTTACGTAAGATTTAATATGAATAATCACGTATTTAATGGTGCATGAGTCAGAGTTGGCATTTTAGAATTTATGTGAAAAAGGACATCCGGCCCACACTCATCCGTTCTAACATGTCCGTCGATTTTTCATTTATAGATGGCGGACCTTCCCCTATTTGATATCATAATAAAATTATTCCCCATATATACCTTTAAAATATAATTATTCTAAACAGATAATGAAATTACTTGAAATTTCATTTAAAGCGGGAAAAATTATCCAAGGGGACTTTTCTTTGTGCCTTGAATCAACCTCCAGCTCGTTCGTCACGTTCTTCAGGTTTCTTCTGGATGCCTAGCGCTTAATGCGAGACATCTCCAGATCTCCACCTTAACTCGCATAAGCCGTTTATGATCATGCCTGCTCGACTGTTCCACCACGGCCCTTCAGGAGCACCTCATTAAAGCACGGGTTGCTCAAGTTGAAGCCGCCCTTAAACCTCTTAGTGCCGTTAGGCTTCTCTAAAACTGATTTTGTGACAAGTCAGATTCACCTCGGCTTCACCAGTTATGAGAGCCATCAAAGTTGGCATGCTCGCAAATTCTTTCGCGACTTGCTCTGCCCTTTCCGCCTGCCTTGTTCACGAAGATTTCTACGTAGCTTGCCTCTTTGCCTTGGAACTAGTCTGACTGCCTCCACGACCAAAGCTGAGATAGGGGTCTGTCGATCTTCCGATCTCGAATTGGGACTTACTTGAGAGTTGTCATCTCTATAGAGGACAAAAGGATTAGATGTTACTACGTAAATCAGTTGCACACGGAGGTGGAGATTTCCCTGGTCAAAGATCCCAAAATATATCTTACTGCTCTCTGTATTTCTATGATTTTTTTTTCTTGGGCATGATTCCACAAGGCAAAAAAGAAAAGAAAATGAATCAAAAGGTGGGTTCCACTGCACTGTTTGGTCGACGAACTTCATTTACATTAAGGTGATTCAAGATCTACGGAGACTACATCCCAACCAGGGCAGAGTAGGATTTTGATCGTGAACCCATTGATCGAAGTAATGTCATGACCTCAAACTATTGCTTCTTACATAGACTATTTCGCTTCCCTGGCTGCCTTCTCGGGCATCCATGCCTCATTCATGCACAGAATTTTCATGTTACATCGAGTTGTTCCTAGAGGTTTGTTATTTTATACATATTACCCTCGCCGTACACAATGGCAAACTCAAGCTAGATATTGTAAGTTACGAATCTACCGGTCGATAATGATTACAAGAGAGAACACATGTCACTAGAAATATACTAAATGAATCACGAAAATCTATCACATGTTAAATTTTTAATCTGAACAGACGATGACAATTTTAACGGCAGATTCAATAGATCAATTAGTGGGAACACGTTTATGCACAGAGTCGCCCAAATTCTAAGCTAAACAAAATTATTAAACATTAGAGGAATTTAACATGGAAGATTATTAAATATATTATTTCCCAAAAGGGTAGGGAAACAGCTCGAAGCAAGTCAGTAGGGAAGGACGACTGATCGATAAGCAGCCAAAAAAAGGTTACTATTATTGACTTTTCTTCTCTCTCTCTCTCTCTCTCATTATTGCTGACTTATCTTCAGCTGGCCATAAAATTCTCGTTTTATAATTAATAATAATACTAAATGAAAATTTAATTTTCAACGGGAAAAAGGAGACAAAGATACAGCACGCGGGAAATTATGGCCAATGAAAAAGAAAAGCCACGTTTGGTGGGTTCCACCAATTTGTATTGTCGAGAGACTAATCAATCACTGTTTAGGTTCATATGGTCAAAACACGGACTTCCAAATTGAATCCTAAAACTTATAGTTACGGGCTGGGAAATTAAATGATATGACAATAAATTTCCTCTTTCGCAATTGTGTCACGTGTTCCTTCCTCTATCCCAAAATCACCTGTTATCTTCATCCTCAATAGAAGGATAGCAAATCGACCCTACTCCTGAGCATGTTGTCGATCGCTTCGGGTAAAGATCAATCAACAAATTACTTAATCCATTTTGATGAATTTAAAGAACGGGAAGGTATACATATTATGTGAGCATATTTTAGTTGTAGAAATGATGTGAAAGAGGAAGGTATCTATCACATGTGAACTAATTAATATATGACATACAGTAGCTAAGAATATCCTTTGGTGCATTATTCCACAAAGAAAAATAATTTTAAAAAAACATTCTTCCATGTGACATCACCTAAATTGGATCACCATGACTCATGGGTTATTTTAAAATTTTTTCCCTTTTCAACAAACTTTTCATAATTTAAAAGTAGATAAAAGAGGGAAAAAATATAGATCAATATAAAAAATATATTAATTAGAATAAAAGTCAAAATATCTTTGTTATGTAATAAATATTTGGCACATAATATATGAAACAAATTTATTGTGTAAAAATCAATAAAAGTGACAACATATATGCATAGGTTATCCTTGGATGGATCTTATATAACTAGATACCGCACCGGGACTTCACACGAAAAAATTATCAAAGCAAATAAAGTGAAATACTGAGAACAATCAACTCAGGCTTATTGTTAAATCATGTCGCACTGTATTATCAATTTTTGAACAACGGTTTGTTTAAAATTGGGATTAGGTGAAATTTGAGGGGTGGTCATAATTGTTTTTTATAATTAAGTAATCATAATTTTCAAAGATGATTTTATAATTTATTCCATGCTCATTATTTTTTTCATTAATTAGATTTATATTAGTCGAGGCATTTTTAGAGGTTTGAATATGAGACCAACTACCGCTACGATTTCCATTTTGATTAGCTACAGCAGTGATCTCGTGGAAAGATTTGACTTGCAAATTACTCATTTTATGAAATTGAAAATAAAAATAAAAATAAAAATATTTTCCATATGGCACGAATAATATACAATAAAAATGAGAGCACACCCCTGTGTACTAGTTATTTAAGTAGGAGAAATAAAATTGAACCACTTAGCCGTTGAATTTTCAATTATGGTGCGGTTTCATGTACATTTGCTTGGGGTTCACGGGTAAGAAAGGATATCTGTGCCTCTCCGACATAGAGAATATTTGAAGAATATAACCCTTAAACTAATATAAAACTCCATATATGCCATTTTCTTAACTCCATAGAAATACGATAAATCATAATTTTTTTTGAATTAACCAATCAGTGTTCAAAAATTATTTAACCATAACTAATTCAACTCAAATCGGATCGACTTACTTAAAGGTAAAACTCTTCAAATATAAATCTTTTCTCATTCACATATATTAGACTCAAGATCTTATTTAAATGGAAGATATACATCGAATTATTTCAACCAAATAATTACGTTGATAAAACATAATTATTGTTTATTATTTAGTATATACAACAGGGTGAAATTTCATCCTAATTCTTCTAAATTTTCAAGGAGATGGTGGAAGAAGAGTACATAAACTATTTGTATTATTTTTAGTTTATTTAAGCTAAAGAATTTAAATTTAGCTAAAGAAATCTATTGTCAGTCATATTTGGTCTTAATTTGGAACATTATCTGTACTTTTTTACCTCTACATTCACTGGAATCATTTTTCTTATGAAATATTTATTAGGAAATAATATGATATAATGTACTTCTGGAAATTAATATTACTTGTGATATATATAACCTCTTTTTAAAAAAAAATTTAAATGGCAGTTTACACATAGGGATCTACTGCGATGACAAATGCGCACGTGACAGTTACTAACTTTGAGAGTAGCGTTTTGCTAGATGTTAAATTAAATATTGAACAAAATGGGAAATTTCTCAGAAAATATTATATATATATATATATATATCTGTGTGTGTGTTTCTACTAGGCACATGATAAACAATTATTTATTTTTGTATAATACAAAATACTTATTAAATGCATCAATCTCAATTTTCGCGTATCCAAAATACCCTGCACTTAATATTGGAAACAATTTATATTTAATTAACTCTTTCCTTTTCAAATACAAAAACTACCATTACTGATTTATTTAAAAATAAATTTTGTGTATTTTAAATCCCTAATTATATAAACGTTAAAATAATTAATTTTCATATTTTTGTTGATTATTTTTTAGGATTTCATGAATCTTGTATGGGTTGAATTTAGGATTTTTTTATAGAAATTTTAGGATCTAAAATATTCTAGGGTTGTTAGATTTTAAAGATTTTTCCAAGAATATTAATTGTGGTAAAAACACCGGTGGGAGATATTGTCTGCATTTGGTCACTTGCCATATCCAAAAGAAAAATGCCGCTTTTCAACCAACAAGATTGTCGGCAGAAAATAAAAGTTAGCACACTATTGAATTTGCTTTCTTAAATCTGCTGCCAATGTCGACGGCTAATCCCGTCGCCTCTCTCTTACTAAAATCCAAGTTGCTTTCCAGTGTGCCTAACGAATATTTTTTAAATAAAAACACGGGTCTTTAATATTTAATTATTTCATGAGAAATTTTAATTTTAAAAAAATGAAATTTTATATCATACTAGATAAATGTCTGCGATTACATAGCTTTAGTTTAATGATACGATCAATATTCCAATTTATATTAAACTTGGAATCATTACTAATTTATTAATTCAAATGGAGATTAATCCTTGTTTTGTAATCTATCTTTTATATATCAAGATCGAATTAAATTTGTATAATTGATTAAGTGTAGTTGTTACTTTAAAAAGAGACGGGACATTCTTTGTGAGCAAATCTCCACTCCCCCACCCCCCCCCCCCCAGTTAATTAGCTTATCTCATTTGGAATGTCATCGGTCAAGGACATCAAAGTGGAACGAGAATGGATCTCCTGCTCAGCTAGGGTTTAGAATTGATTGACACGCATAATTTAGTCTGATAGATAAAATGGATCGGTGCCGACTAGGTGTCATCCGAATGAATGCACGTGGGCTTTTATATAAACGTATATTGACGGCTCATATGTCCGTATCCCCCACCGTTGTAGGACCATTAATCGTCACGCAAAAGTTCACCATTTCACGTTACGTTTGCGGCTCGTGTCTCCTTATACTTTGTTCAGAAGTGGACGGCTTAAGGGCAGGCACTGATGGGGAGTATATCCATCCTGTCGCGAAATAATCAAATATGCCTAAAGATATTGTTGATCTTTAAAGTAATTTCAATACCCGAAAATGCCAATAAAATAGGAAATCTAAAGTCTACTAAGAATCCTAGATATATGCAAAACTGGCTGAACCTGGACATCGTCATCAGACAGATATAAGACAACATCACGAGTAGGTGTGGCTGAGGGAGATCTTAACTCATATTCGGCAGACGCCTGCGTGGTACGGTTCTATTCCGGCGGCCCAAAAACTAAATTACCACATACGTTAATTGAAATCTTCTCAGTTCTAAGCTAATGTCGAGAGCTATGTATTCCATATGTATCGATCGTGTTTCTGGTACTTATAAGTTAGGCCGAGCTTTATAATTAAGTATAACATTTGTAAATCTTTTGCAAGCCTTGTAAATGCACTGCAATTTCCTTCTATAAAATTTACATCAGAGTGGATACTGAATCGAATGAGGCACGGGTCAATGTGCCCACCGAGTTGAGCCTGTATACACGAAACAAAGTCGACTTAAGGGATGCCTGTGATCATATCTCTCACCATCCGGAAGTGCGGAAGACATTGAAGTCACTATTTTTGTTGAAGCCCATGACAAACAGGCTACATTTGAAGCAATAGCATGTAGCTGAAAAATGAATCCGCTAGGGACCTCAGTACGTAATCAGATGGATATGTTGAATTAGGTCATCATGGATTGCACAAACGCTGGTCGAAATTGAAGAAAACTGATCAGGATATATCGTTGACTCTTCACCGGAGACCGCATGAGAGTTTCGTGGATAAACAAGCTTTATGATAGGTTAATTGAGATGAAGCCGTGCGGCAGGAACACGTACGTTGAGAATCCAGAAAGAAGAGCTTGTTTGATTAATATATATTCTACGACCGCATCGAAGGAGGTCCACTAAGGTACTGAAGAGGAGGTTCTGACAGCAACAGCCGATGTGCGAGCAAGTACTGCTGAGACCGTTTTTACTTGGGCATCCGATTAGGTTAGATTCATGATTCGAGGAATACTCCAATATTCGTGACATGAGGGTGTTCACTAGAAATCCTATCTTTTCAATCAAAATTATCCATTTTTTTAATCCTGTGTCGGTTTAATTTCCACGAATGCTCGAGTTTTGCTTCAAGGGGGGGTTTTTAATACTACTAAGTAAAATATTGTTTCATTTATTAAGAGAATTGGATGTGAATAATATAAACAATGAGGTAGCACATATGATTAAATATTAATTAGGCCATGTAAACTATTATTTATATTAAAAAAATTAAATTTATAATATATTAATTATTATATTTAAAATGGTGCCAATAAACAAACATCCTCTATTATTTACATGTGGAAGATAACAAGTACGACAGCTACAGGAATTCTCACTAAAATTTAAATGCAAAACAAGCTACAGACATTTAGAGACTCAACAAAATATGACGATAATAATCCATCTTTATAAATATTTTTTTTATTTATAAATTTAAAATTTAAAATTTTATGAAATAAAGAATGTGTCAAGCAAACGTTCCAAATAACGTGTGGATTAAATATTTTCTTTACACTGAAAACACAGCCGAAATGGAGTCAGTCCAGAGGGGAAGAAGATTGAAAAAAAAGCAAGGGCAAGTAATAATTTTCTATATGAAGTGAGAATTTATTAGTAGTATCAAATCAGCCAACCGTATCTTAGATTGTTTTCGTCCGTCATCGTCAAATTTGGTGGCTCACTTTAAATTGATTTATATATGTGTGTGTATTAATTATATATATATATACCAATTAATGAAAATTGCTTAGGAGTGACGATAAAATAATACATAGAATAATCATTTCCAAAGAACATCATGACTAATATAATGATTTGGATTGTATGCGAAGAGTCTATAAAACTTATGGATTTTGATCTTTGTGGCTCTCCATAATGTTTTAGATTCTTACAGGAGGTCCCATGGGCATAGAGAGGGCAATGTGAACCAGGAGCACCATGATTTCCAAACAATTACGATGTGGAAATAAATGGTGTACCAAAATTATCGATATTTGAAGTGCATGGAGTATTAAAAGGTTGTATGCATAGTTTTAAAAATCGAATCGGACTGAGAACCGGTATAGGCATGAGTTCATAGGTCGGACCAGGATTCAATGGGTCGAACAACATATTTAATAAATAATATTACGAATAAACTTACATAATATCATAATTCGAATATGATTTATAACAATAATCATTAATACAATAATTATATTAAACAAAATTTTAACATAAAATATAAATATAAGTCTAGTAAAATAAAATAAGTACGTTATAATAGGTTTTTATTTTTTTAAAATTTTAGTATGCATGTTTTCTCACTGGTCCAATTGGGTTCATTGGTTCGACCGGAAACCGGCCAGTTCAACTGGAGTTGGCCTCATTGAGAGTGCAATTGAGTTTTTTAAGGAACTGGATCGGGTGAGTGGCTAGTTCTCGGTTGAACCGTCCGGCCCGATCCGATTTTTAAAACTATGGTTGTATGTAAGAAAATGTGTAAACATCTTGACCGTTAATATTAAATTCGACATTGAGAATGATATGTTTTGGTAGCATACAAATTGAGTAAATATTATCTTTTATAATTGAATTCGGATCCATTAACAGAGTGATGTAAAGACACGTGCAATTCACACGGAATTGCAAAACAGGCCCCTCTATGAGACTAGTCTAGCTGACAAGACATAATAGAGATAGATGACGGCAAGAGGCCTTTGACTTGGCTAGATTATGCGAGGATTTTTCCCTTCCCTTCCCTTCCCCTTCACAACGTTTAGAGGAAACAAGTGAAAGCCCCTCTACTGAGAAAGGAGAGGGGGTGTACGCGGCTTTCCACTCAATCTCTCTCATTATCATTGTTAACAGTATTATTGCTGTTGTTAATGATGATGAGGAGGAGGAGTTAACTATTTCTTGGACATCACGCACTCATAATAGAAGTCTGAAAAAAACTGAAGGAACTCCATTGAAGTCATAAGGAAGTTTAAGCATAGTCGAGGTATAACAAAATTATAGTAGAAATAGAGCTTTTTTTTTTTCATTCTTAATGTCTAATAGAGTTGTTAAATGGGACTGTCTAAACTTGAAACTGGCCCGAACTGCCCCTGACCCGACTCATAACTGCTCTTATTGGATTGAGGAGCGATTACGAGATAGGTCAGCAATATAAGCCTGTTGAACTGTATCTAGCCCGGATCATTACTCTACTAAACCGGACCGCACCGATCTGAACCATGAACCACAGCCCTCTGCACTCCAAGTGTCACAATCTCCTACAATTTATTAAAAAATCAACGGCCACAAATGGCTTCGACATTTAACCATTTGAATGACTTCAATCAAAATATTATTTACTAATTAAATTATTGTTTAACCCATCAAATTCGAAAGCAACTGCTATGTTACAATGATAAAAAAATAAAAAAATGATACAATCAATCATTTTAATTTTTTACCCAAAATTTATCTTTTTCTTATTTTTATCAACAATTTTCAAATTCATTTATATAAATAAAATAAACAGTATATTTATAATTTAAAATCATGAGTAAAATATGAAAATATATTTTAATTTGAAAATTAATTAATTTTATATAATTTATTTTAAAAAAAGAGAGAGAATGCACTATTTATATGGTTGAACCAGCTTGAACTGTTAACCGGACTGTTTGGACACGGTTCCGGACTAGTTTATACTATTATGAATCGTGAATCGTAACAGTCTAACCAGTTAAGTATAATAGGTTGACCTATCACCGTGACAAATATTTTTAGGCCCGTTTTGAACCGGTCCGGACCCTTATTTTAACAATACTAATGTCTAGGCATGATTTGCCATTGTACTCTTTTAGAAACAAGATTTCATCTCATTCAAATAAGATGAACATGCCATGCCACTAGGCCTTATTGTCAAAATATTTTCATGTAACATATGAATTTGAGTTGCCACTTGATGAGTGTTACCGAGCATCTGACATAATGGTTTAGCAACTTAATTAATACAAATTGCAACTGTCCCTTTAAATCTTCTTTGATTTGGTCTTATTTAGCTTACAATCACAAGTTTTCAACAATAATTTGGTAGGGAAAAAAAAAAGAGCAAAATTACTGCGAATAATTGGTTGAGATATTGGTATCATACGTATTCAACACCCAGGTGACGATGAACGCGTGGAAGAAGACGACCAAACTACCACCTTGGCAGATGTTGGACTCACTCAAACCAGTTTCCGTGTCGCATTCTTCGACATAATAACTAAACAAACCAAAAACAAATCAAAGTGTTGCGCGCGTGCACTTGAATGATTACTTTATAAATATACAGTCAAGTTGGACAAGCACCCGTGAACTAACTCTTACCCTCGGCACTCTGCGTGTGGATTAGATGTATGTGAATTCAACGATCTTGTATTGCAGAGTCAAGATCGATCTCTAGGGCATTACTGCACGTCTTTCGTTTCAACCTTTCTTTTAGCTATGGAAACACACAAAGAGATGACAGGTTTAAGCAGGATATGGTTATTCGATATTGTTTGTGATCAGATAATTTTGACGAGGACAGATCACGAATCTCCTGACCGGTAGAAACCCCTCAAATGCATTGACCCTATTGAAGAAAAGCTGTGCATCAGTCTCCATGCCACGCTGAATCGATTCAGATTTGTACTGTTAGCATCTACGTGTTTTTGACGTTATAAATCGGGGAGTCCCTTTCAATCTCGATAAGAAGAAAACCATATCAGTATGCACCGGACCTTATATAACTGCATGCCGACGGAGCCGACTCCCATGCCCCTTCCGGTTATTAAATAAGTACTACAGACTCTCGATATTGGATCGTATTGTATATTTAACTATCCATTGGAACTTCTCTGTGGTGCAGCTTCGTCCTCCCTTTTTTTTATTCTAATAGAAACATTTTTCCCAATTACAATGTAGGTCTGTGAGTCGAATTTGACGAGAATTGAAATCGGAACCTAATATTCCTACACGATTTGAGAGAAAAGGTCGGGCCTTAATCGGTATGTCCAATGTCCAACGAGTAGCGTGTCAATGTCCTCATGGGCCAGGCCTTGGCCCATTGCAGGGCCCCAAAGAAGTCCTTTTCATCGTTCAGAAATTCATGAGGTTTCCCTTGATTGCAGATTGACTGATGAGCAATGGCCTGATCGGAACCATACATAGAACGAAGTCCAGTCCGTCTACCATTCCTTCCTTTTTCCGAGTAACGTTACTAATAACAAGTGCTTCGTTATGCTCTTCCGTTGCTTGTGATCTCATACATTAGTCTCCAAAACAAATCTATTCATACTCCGCTAATATATCCGCCCATTTTCCGGGCAAAAGGCGATCGAATGCTGACTAAATTTCTACTATTTATTTACGTCGGTCGAAGGAAAAGTTGGACTAAAGTTTATTCATCCATTTATCGTCCAAATCTTGAATGAAATTGGGTACAATTTGGGGGTTAATCAACCCCAGCTTTGTTTTATGTTTATTTTATTTTTTTATAATTCAACTTTTAATGATGTTTTTTTTTTAATTTGCATTGCCCTATAAGTAGAAGTCATTTTATACCACGAATATGTTCGAACCGGTCCGGTCCACTAAAGTTTTTTTTTTGTTGTGTCGTATAATTGTGCAAATTAATTTGAGTTAGGACACCCTTCTCTCTCTACGCTAGAGACCTCTCCCTCCTCTCTTCTCCACCCTTCGCTTGGTGCCCATAAGATTCCCACCCAATCTCTCTAGTCCCCCTCCGTCTCCTACTACGCCCTCTCTACAGAGACCTCCCCAGGCACCTTTCAGGAGTGTGGAAGAAAGTGGCCAAGACACCCTGTTGGCGGAAGCCTTACTGCAAGACCAGCTAGCTCTCCATGGCTGAACAGGTGACTGCACTGGATCTAAGCAAAGAGTCCCAGAATGATGATGGCATGGAAAAACGCGCTAATGGTGAAGCCCACTAGGATTCCAAATTCCCCCTATCAAGATCATCATGGGTCATATGCTGTAGGCTAGCTTGAAACTTCAAGAAGAGGATTACTATACACCAAAGCCAGCAGGCGAAAGATGTTCCTATTTGCATCTTCCAGGATAAAAACGACATGAAAAAAGTCATCAAAAGAGAAGCTTGAACGATACGAGGAACCCATATGCTGACTCACAAGTGCGAAAAGAATAGACCGATTGAAAGGTTGGTCTTTGAAGACATGTGTTTGGATGCAAATCAGAGGACTCCCTCCAGAAGTTATCACTTAGGAGAATGTTAAAAAGGTAGCATCAAATGCTGGTGAAGTAATGGAGATAGTCTTTCCGGATCCTAGACTACCCATCTGGTTCTCCATCCCAAAGGTTCTCATCAAAATGAAGGTTAGGAAGCCACTGCATCCAGGAGTACCGGTGAAATGCAGGGATGGTTCAGAAGCTTGAATCTACTTCCTCTATGAGGACATCTCTACCTTTTGCTATGATTATGGAATCCTGGGTCACAACCAATCACACTGTTCAGCATGAGATCACCCCAACCCAGAAGAAGTTTGGCCCATGGATGAGGTATGATCCTGAATTGGACATAACATCGTCAGAAGTCATCCTGGTGCTGGAAGAAGAAGATGGTTCACCACAAACTCTAGGGGATAAAAAGATAGTTGGTCTTGAGGTAGTTTATTAGGTACCAACTTGAACCCGAGTACAAGATAACTACCTCCCCCGGCATTCCTTGGATAGTTGGTTCGGTGTTGGCTTGAACTTGTCAAGATTTGTGGCTGACTTTAAGGAGGGCAGCGGGGGCGTCGTGTTACATGTATGACACACAATTTCATTCATATGGCAGAGTTCATGTCATCTTACATGAACAGCATGTGATTCCGTTCATTCCGCCCCTTGACCCGACAACACCGTACAGGGCGTATAGGAGTCCATGTAGTGAGGTGGAGTTAACAAGTTTGCATGATTATGATAGGTGCTATGATAATCATGTAGTTCTAATAGTTATTTTTATGCCTTTTCAGGTGCTAATATGGCTTCTGACTATGGAGTAAAGGATTTTCACGTTGGACCAGATCTCAACATCTTACGGCTCAAGGTATTCAAAATGAGATAATATAGAGGAGAATGTTTAAAAGGGCCATAGATGAGAGTGAGATCAGCTTGTTGCTTAGACCACGACTTTCTTCTCCTAATGAGCAAGATTGTCAGGCAAGTCGAAACAGGAAAGTCGTTGTTTATGTAAAACAGATTCTAGTGGGCAGACTTAGGTATCATTGTGTCTGCCTGCCATTAAGTTATTGCAGTGTTATAAATTTATGGCAATTGGCAACCAATGAGTGTCTAATATGGACATGTTTCATGATGCGTTGTATTATAAACAAGTAGTGAAATACAATATGATGTTTTTAGGAGCTACTGCTAACTTATTTGTGTCACTGGAGTTGAAAATGGAGGCAACAGAGGCGTTGGCTTTCTAACATTCCGAGCTTGCCATGATTCGCAAAATGTGTTGCCAAAATTGCCTTTCAAAGTTCCACGGTGGAATGGCTTGATTTTTCATCGCAGACCCCAGTAACATTGGCCAAAATTGGACCAGTTGGGTGCCTCCTGATAAGTTTGAGTGATTTAAGCTTAGTGAATCAGAGTTGCATAAGATGGATTAGGAGTTGAGGATGGCATTAGGCGATGGACTTACCTATTCAAAATTATTGGGTCCACGGGCAAATTGAGTGTCTACCAACATATTCTTAACTGCAAGTCTAGTTGAGTATGTTGCTAAGTATCTTTCTCTGTGTTTTCAACGATATTTTTGGTTTGTTTCTGGACCTACAATTTTTATGTAGAAGAATTGGGCTCGCTTCCTAGAGGCAGACTACACAGTAAACCAGTCGCAACGAGAAGCGCAGGAGGTAGACGTTGAAGAGGTAACGCAAAAGAAGAGGAGGAGAGCTCCTAGTAAAGGAGCAGCAAGGGCTCTTCGTCTGAGAAGAGAGGCCTCACCCAAGGATCATTCTTCTGACATTGATCAAGTATTTAGCTAGCTTTTGGGCTTAAACATGTTGGTTCAGTTGTATTAGATACTCGTATTTGCAGCATAGAAATCATCCGGCTTCATCAAGGGATTCTTATATGGGGCCTCGAGGTGATTTCATTTTCCTCAGGATCATATTCTATCTTCTAATATGATGAAAGTCTACTTCTATGGATTCGGTTCATGTCTTCCTGATGTCGATATCTTGGCAATTTAGGGAGGCATGGAGGATGAGAAGACCCCGTAAGAAGCGAGAGAAGATGGAGAAGAAGGCCTAAAGACCCAAGTTGGTCAAGATGAAATCAATTCTTCTCTTAAATGCATAACTATTAGTACTTTTTAACTTACATCCTAAGGTTGCGTTTCATATGCACGATTCTTCCAAATCCAATTTTTTAAATATAAATCAAGTGGCATCAAAGCGTAGTTTGGATTTACTAATTTAACTCAAGTCAAGTTGATCAACTTAAAAAGTAAAACTTTCCAAATATAAATTTAAAATACTCAAATCTAATATTTTGCTTTAGGGATAAGAGATGTTTAACCATCTCAAACAATTTATATATGTAATTCTTTAAAATTCATTATATTATATTTTCAAAGTAAAAGTAAAAATTATTAACATTCTCTTAATACAATTCTATTTATACTATGCAATTCATTCCATTCCATTGGACCAATCGCAATACAACGGCACAGGCTAAATAATTATAACTTATCATTGTATCTTAATTTATCATTAATTAATAAAAACCCTATATTTTCAATACCATAACACCCTTTTAATTTAGAATCAAATTCTCACAACATTAATTGTAGATATCAATTAGCAATTTATAAAAATATAAAATTCAAAATTTTGGAAGTCTAAAAGTAGCCTAAAAATCTTTAAAATAGACTAAAACAAAAATAATTAAGTGTAAAATAATTACTCCCACAGCGGACGCGGCGGCGAGGGAGCCCGATAATGATCATGATTCCTCCAGGTGTCGCATTTCCAGTGGCTACGGTTCGAGCCACGTGCCTCCCTCAAGAGTCATTCATTTTCACAATTCTTTTTTTTTTTCCCCCTTACAAGTTCAGTGCTTAAATTCTCCTTGTTTCTGATACTGTAAGCAAATTTAGGGCAGATTTGGTCTCATTTTTCGACTTTAGAGTTGCCCTCCTAATCATTATTGCTCATAATAAATTGTAAGATCTCTTCAGCTCTTTCCGACTCATGACTATCACGTATGAACCGTTTCCCTGATTTTCTGGAACTGTTTGACTGTCGACGTCCATCATCTCCTACTACTCCCTTTCCATATTTTACCAACTAATCTTTCATAAGAAGGTAATCTTCCCCTTCTGTCTGCACCTCCGGGGTACAACTCGAGTCCCAGATGGCCCACAATCCGACCTCCGTCCTCCGATGCCAGTCGTTGACCCCCACCGAGCTCAGTGAGGATACGGAGTCGTAGCGCGCCCCCCGGGAGCCTCCTTTTTGGCGAGAACCTCATATGGAAGAGACATTGTGCGCTCTGCGTCGGAGAATTTTCTTAGATTACTCGACATTTGAATTCAAATCGATGTTGACCGGCCTCATGCTCGACTTCGGGAGCTGGATCCCAGTCTTATCCGACAGTGAGCAGAGCTTTGAAGAGAATTTTTAGGGTTTGAATTATTATTAACACATTTGATTATTCCCCGACAATTTCGCACGTGTCATTCGCAGGCTGTTTTTATATTTTATTAGCGACATAGTTTTAAAAACTTGATCAACGCTGCTGCTAGTTCAACTAAGAACTGATCATTCACCTGGTTTAATTTCTAGAATTAATCCAATTGCAATTAAAACATGATCAACTCCGATTGAACTAACCGTTCTTAATTAGATCGATAAATCCAATTGAACCGATAAAAAAATTGATAAACTTAATAATTAAAAAATAAAAACATATTATAATATACGTATTTTATTTTATTATACTTATATTTATATTTTATATTAAATTTAAAATTAATATAATAAATCTAGGATAAATTTTTATTAATTTATTAATAATATTATTCTCTTAATATTATTTATTAAATACACTATTAATTTATGAAATATTTAGTTTAACTTATACACTTATAATTTGATCGGTTACAAACTATGATTAATAGTTTTTAAAAAATAACAAAATTAGGGGAAAATAAAGTTCACAGCTGCACTTGCAATCTTCCTCTATTTCTGATCCCCGGCTGAAAAATCAGAACGGAGGAAGGCAAACGTTTCTGCCCTAATTTCTTCCGCAGGGAGAGGACCAATCGGATCTTCGGAGATGGAACCGGTGGAACTGGAGGACGGGAGCTGCTGGGATTTCCTCGACTGCTCCTCCTTCTTCGACAACGCCTCCTCGTCTGCCCCTTGCCTCTGGCCCAATTCCCAGAGGTGATGAAATAATCTTCAGCTCAATCTCTTGGTAGTCCTTCTGGTTCTGCTATTGGAGAACCCGGTTGTGGTTTTCCCGCTTGAGTCATTAGTTTGGCGCGTCTCGTGGAGGAATTCGTGAATATCAGCGCTTGCTTGATATTGATGAGGGATAGATAACAGGCGACCTGATTCGTAGTTGTTTTTGTTTGCTGCAGCCCTGGCTTGAGTACTAATTTTTCGAGCTGTGGAACGATACCGCCTGAGAGCGAATGCACTGGAAGGCAATGTACTCGGAAAAGGTGTTTCATTTGTATCTTTCTTCAGAGTTGTTATTTGGATGCATTTCTCTGTGTTCCCTTGAATTGCTGTTGTGGAGAGAATTAGTTTGGAGAATTTTGATGGGACTTTACGAAATTGTTGTTCTGTAATCTACTAACCATATTACTGATTTTTTAAAAAATTTCGGCTGGATTCTTTTGAAGTTACTGTTCCTTCAGCTAAAAAAAATTTCCTTCTTTGCTCGGATTTCAGTTGTATTTTTGTACTAGCGATGCTGTTTTCTTGTAAATAATAGATGAACGATTTGATTACACCAGCAGCAAGCAGAAATTCGTGTAAATATGCAAAGCAGGGAAATGATAATCTTCATAAGAAATATAATTTTATGACCTAGAAAGGGTGTAGTTGACACTGTGTTACTGACGCATATCTTAAGCTTCTGATTGTGCCTCAGAGTACAGAAATTTGTTTTCTCTTTGCATTTTTTGCTGTGACTATGAGTTACGTCAGTGCTAAGTCTTAAAGGATGCAATCTTATTTGTTTCTGGCTTGCAGAGCCCGCGGGGAGGTTTGCGGCCACCCTGGTACAAAAGCTTGTCGTGAGAAATTGCGGAGAGAGAGACTTAATGACAGGTTTTATATCTTGCTTCAAACTAAGGGCTGCTAAAAACATTTTATTCTGTGCTATATGGACATAAGTTTCAAACTTCCATATGACAATAGTACCGTTGGTGAGTATAGAGTTCTCTTTTGATATTAACTGATTGTTGGGTACAGCACCGTTAATTGGATGACAAATATTATGTAAGCAGATAAGCATTTTGTTTATTGATATCCAGATAAGCACTGGGTGTTCTTACTATAACATAATACATTGTAGGAATTGCATCCCATTCTCCTACTGCCTACTCTTTGATCTATTGACCTTTGTGAAATGTTAAAATGCTCTGTTGTGATACTGCAGGTTTCTAGATTTGAGTGCCGTTTTGGAACCTGGAAGATCTGTGAAAACTGAAAAACCTGCAATACTTGATGATGCTATCAGAGTGTTGACCCAGCTCAGAGCCGAGTCTCAAGAACTCAAGGAAACAAATGAGAAGCTGCTTGAAGAAATAAAATGCCTGAAGGTAAGTGGTTCACCCGATATAAGATATTATGCTGTGGCTAACAGTGATGGTTTGGTTTACATCTTACCAAATCCTATTGCAGTATCTAAAACCCTTAACATAACATCCACTGCAATTTCTTTGGGCTCTAGATGCTTAATCATGTTCCAGATTTGCCATTTTTAAGTGCAAAAGTGATGTTTTAATGATCATTACTCGAGTCAGATTTAACCCCTTGAAACTGTCACTTATAACAGGCAGAGAAGAATGAACTTCGTGAAGAGAAACTTACTCTGAAGGCTGACAAAGAAAGGATGGAACATCAGCTGAAGACTCTGAACATCCCACCAACTGGGTTCATCCCTACTCATCCCACAGCTTATCATCATCCCGGGGTGAACAAGGTGACTGTATATCCAAGCTATGGCTTAATTCCTATGTGGCAGTACTTACCTCCATCTGCCCGTGATACATCTTCTGATCACAAGCTAAGGCCGCCTGCCGCCTAAGTTAAATTTTTTCATTTTGAGGGATATTTTCCTCCATTTTTTTCCTTTTATCTTTAATTTTTCCATAAGGGAACGGAGAAACTGTGCTTAAACTTGCTTTGCAACAATCTGGCAATTTTCTTGTCCGTTGACTTGTGTATATGTTGATGACTATCGATGTGATTTGCTCATTATGGTGAATCAGTGGAAGTGCCTCCATTTGACTCTGTTTTAGTCATTCTGTCTTCTCATACGCTATGTTCTGTTTTTTTGTTTCTCTCTGTTGGTACTGACATGATACTCAAGGAACAATCCCCATCTAAAAGGGTCCAGAGTTTTTCTTTGTTGTTATATTTTGAAATAACAGCTCCACGTTTTGTGGAAGTGGAAAGAGATGCAAAAATTATTCCTTTCTATTGAGTATAGTCAGATAAAATGAGCAGAAGAAAATTCAAAATCTCCTCACCAAAGTTTCCTGAGTCACCTCATATGAATTTTCTTGAACAAAGTCCAGTTCTTCTGATACTATTTTCTATATTGCTTGATCAAGCCCGTGCCTTCTGGTAAAGCTTCTTCCTGTGATCAACGGAAGCATTATTCACTAAGTGCAGTCGAGAACAAATTTGTTGTGGAGGCAGGCCTTGCTCTAGATCAGGCTCCCAGGGAGTCAATGCATAACATTGATAGGGAACCATCTAAATGTCCGTTGATCATGGCGTGGCACTGCAATTACGACTAAAGAAGTAGAAGACTGCGACTGCTTTTCGGTACCTGCAGAAAATCTCCAACATAGGCCATCAGGCTCTCCGGTAGGGATGGACCCATGGAGGACCTGAGACCACCATCTTGGACCTCCGGATGCTAATGGTTTGGTTTTGCACAATATCCTCCAACCATAAGTGAACCAATTCGAATTATTTTTCAAAAATTAATGTAAAATTACCAACTTAAATTTAAATCACACGGAAACTCAACGAATATTATGTTAAAATTTAATTGAATCATAAAATACATAAAAATAATAAAAGGAAAAACGTAAGAATGATTGAAGTTTAAATTAAATATAACAAAAAAAGTGTAAAATTAGCACTAGACCTATTTATGACAAAATCTAGGTTGAATCATAGATTAGGCCGCCCAAAGGCAGATGAACCTATATCCAAAAATTATAAATACTTTTTAATATATATATTTTTTTATTTTTAACATATATAAAATATTTTAATACATTTTTTAAAAATAATTAATTCGAATAAATTAATTGAATCATTCGAACTTAGTAATTAACTGAACTACTTAATCTAAAAAACCATACCATATGAAATCAGTTTACATCAAACTGATTTTTTGGTTTAATTCGATTGATTTTCTAGTTTTCTTTGTGGGTCATATTGGGGGTCTCTAAGGTTAGCTTCAGCTTTGGACATGGAGGGCAATAATTGTACATGAAGGTGCATTCTTGGGTACATTCCATCTCTTCCCAATTGTGATCTGAGCCCTAACAGGAGTTTGACGACAGCTCGAACGACAACTCATCCGGATCAATTGTGATTTCCTTTTGGTTATCTGTGGAGGCACGGGCTGCTGGGACCCGAGTCTTCTCCATGGGAGATTCCACGCCTGATTCCCTTTGTTTTTTTGTTTTTTTAATTACTACATCGGCGATCTTCTCACGCCTCTAGTTGTTGACTTGGCAACTGCTAAGGTCCGTCAGTCAGAGTCAAAACTGGAGGCGGCCCTCGGAGAAACTTGAGTCTTCCTCGAGCTCTTTGTGGGGCCGACTTTTGTGATCCAGAGCCAATGAACCACTTGACGTTGACCCTTATCTTTGACATCCACCTTCGCCTTTTTCTGTTTTTTTTTTCTGTTTTTTCTGTTTTTTCTCATTCATAGTGATCCGACTGATGAGACGCCAAGGACTTTCCATCATACGCGGCATCCACCCTTATCTCTTGAATAATTGGTTTTATGATTTTTTTAATATTTTACGGAACAAAAATGTCCGGATGAGCAGATAAATAACTATAGATTACATTAAATTACTTCTTTGGAGATTTTTAAGTGAAAAGATCAGTCACAATTACAAGTTCTACAGTTGATCATTGCCAGGCAAAGAAAGAAAATGTGGAGCTACTGAAATCAACTAGTCGTGATAAATAGCTATATGAGAGGGGAAAGTGGGTGCATACATCATATCACAAACTGTATAAGGTCGCGGTTCGATTACATGTTAACCATCAAGATGCCCTAAAGGCTGTGATTTTTCAGCAGACATTTTACGGAGAGCTTGTATATCAGACCCTGAAAGGGGCCAAACCAGAGATCCCATCAAGCCCTTTACTGTAGTAGTGATCAAAATACTCTTTCAGATTGACCTGCCCGTAGGCCGGCGGACTTTCTTCTGATATTAACTCCGGGATTGGTCCCACTTGTCTCGGCGCATCTCCCGTGGGAGACTGCAACTTAAAGAAACACGCCACCGAGATCCTCGGGCCTTCCCTCTTGGCCAGTACCCTGTGGTGGACACTTACAAACTTGTCGTTCGATATGAGCTGCACGAGAAAGCAAGCTTCAGAATCAGTTGCATGAGGAGACCTCACAAAACAACTATAGTTGTTCCTTCCTCAATAAAGAATTCCATCAGAATATACTTGTTTCTACAGTTGAACGCACGTGATGTAGTCAGTCATAGATGACACTTATGGTATCTGTAATTTGATTTGTTCTGGTTCGGCATCCCTGGTTAGAATGTCCAATATAACCTGCATAAGGTTGGTAAATCAAGGAAATACTATCTAATAATTTCCTTTACTGGTTCGGGATTATTCCACGGCCGTGAACACAGATGGGCACAGTTTGGTTCCAATTTTTCAGATCAATCAACTGTGAACAAATGTTTCACAAGCTGTTCACCGTGAGCGTTCTCATCTTGTACGCTAGGAACACCAGGGAACAGGTCATACCTGGAGGAGATCGCCGACATTGACGATGAGGCTGCCATGAATGGGAATAACGTCAACCCAGCGGTTCTGGTGAAGGACCTGGAGCCCACCAATGTTGTCCTGTAAGAGTACGGTTATGAAGCTGTCATCCGTGTGACTTGTAGTGCCCAGAGCCAGCTCCGGCTTGGGGCATGGAGGGTAGTAATGCCCTGCAAGGACAATCCGCTCTTCACATTCGACAAACTCTTTCAGATAACTTTGTTTAAGCCCCAGAGCCTCCGATATTAACTTGAAGAGTATGACACCAAGTTGTTTCATTTGCTTTGAATACTCTCCGATAATGTCCCTGAAATCATGGGAGTTTTAGTATGCAGTTCGCAATGGTGCCTCGAAGAAAGTTCTTCTATGGAATTCAATCAAACCAACAAAACTAGAATTTCTCACTAAACCATGAATCCAAGTCCTGCTACCTGCAGAATCTGGGCAGTTCCTCGGGATCAGGAGGATTAGGCTCCACAGAGCAAACGAAACTGTCCCTCCAATTGGTCACCAGTCCCTGGAACAGATCAAAGTTCGATAGATAAAATACCTTACTCTGCAGGTCCCTTTTATAGAACCTTTTCTTCGCCTCCGTTTCCTGTTCGTGGAACCGACGGATCCCCTCGATAGTCTCCGCCAGAACACTTGTCGGGATCCCATGATTGATTATTTGGAAGAATCCCCATTTCGTGGAAGCATCTTGAATATCCTGAACAACCTTAGAATGACCAGCGGGGTCTATGTGGATTCCATCAAGGTCTATAATGGGGATGCTAAAACCGGATTCATCAGGTCTCGGATCCGATCTTTGATTCAAGCCAAACTTTGTGCAGTTGAATATGGATGGGACATCTTGGATACCAGCATCTACCAGTCCCTTGACACCGGCCTTCGTATCATCGAAGGCTATCAGCTCTGTGTATCTTCGGTCAAATTCGCTCTCGTTTTCTGCCGGGACACTCACGCTTCCGCTGGAGACTGCCATATCTGTTCCCTTCTCCTCCTTGTCAGCTTGAATGTCCAAATAAATCGGGGGGCTCGTAAGTAGATGAATGAATACGCACGAAAAATGAAAAGGAATCAGAAGTAGAGGTAGAAAAACTAGCCACACACAACCAAGATAAGGAATATTGTGTCATAATCTACAACTGGTCCGACGCCGGACATATAAAGTCAAATGTGACCACCAAACACTCACCAAAATTTTTTTTTTTGTTACATGTAATGAGGCTACGATGTGTCCATACGTCATAAGTTAATTACTGTTTAATGAGTCAGTAAAAACAGTTTTGAAATGTCTTACATAGCATTATTTGACAAAAGATAAGCACAAGGTGCAAATACCTTCTTTCATATTTGTATTAATTCATTCGTGAAACTTTACTGCCTTAGATTTAAAAATGAAAATCACAAGTTCACTGTTCTTTCTATTTGCCGGGTAGAGTGATCTTGCGCTTTCGCCGACTGAAAATTGTAGCCGTCAATAATGATTTGCCATTCGTACGTTGTACCAATAACAGTACAGTCATAACAGTATTTTGAGGATTATATAGCCTCTCAACACTTTTCAACAGTTCTATGGCAGCCAAAAATGGGAATAGCAGTCTTGCAATTCTACGTGTTCATCATTTCCCCCCTTCTGTGTGTCTTTCTGTGTGCAGCAAATTTGCTACATGTTGTCCCGGACAAGGCAGGGGAGCAATAGCCAGGATTCGTCAGATAAAATCTGCAGATGCATCTCGAGTATAGGATGTTTGGTTGACATCATATATTCTGACTTCGAGTAACATCTGCAGATGTATGTTCTCCTTAAGGGGTGAATTTTCCTCCGATATCAGCCGCTGGGCACACCTATCTCTGGTAATGCTGAATGGTTAATCGTTCTTTCTTGTCATTCGATCATCCCCTCACTTCTCTTGCATGTTATGCAGATGTATGGTTCGATCTTGTTTGAACCAGCAGTTATGGAAGAAGAACCAGATTGTCCTCTTGTCCTGTTGTGCAGTCTTTTTTGGAGAGGAAGAAAAATGTTTTCTGGAGAGACTCGGAAATTTTCATTTCCCCTTTCTATGCTTTTCCCTCTCCCAAAAGCAGTTTTCCACTGAGTACCCAACTGATCATTTTTGTTTTCTAATTTGCTTGCATAAGGCTCTTGCGTGCATTTTATCAGGAATACATTATAGATTTCTCCTTCTCAGAGTCAGGATAGACTTTTTCTTCGAATTAGAGAACACTCGTTCCTTCTCTGAGTCAGGATAAACTTTTCCTTCTAAGAATTTGCATCTCACAAGGTGTCTTGATATCACTTAAGAAACTCCACTATACTCTTTTCAACAGTCCAGGGATATAAAAAAAAAAAAAAACAGAGACATGGAAAGTTCCCTAGAATCATGAGCCGCACGCACAGAAGTCTACTTCAGAGGACTTCTGGGCACCATGATCAGGAATTGGCATCAGAGCCTGAAAGGTGTCAAGGCCGAGGTTCCATCGAGCCCTTTACCAAGGTAGTAGTCCATGTATTCCTTGAGATCAATGTTCCTATAAATTGGTGGATTCTCCTCGGATATCAGCTCGGGAATGGGCCCAAAAGATCTCAATGCCTTGTCCGTCATACCTTGAGCCCTGAAGAAAGATGCGACCGAAATCCTCGGGCCTTCTCTTTTGGACAGCACCCTGTGGTTGACGCTGATAAACTTGTCGTTCGATAGCACCTGCACATATATATGTAAATACCAATTGAAGCCTATTTTAAAGGATCATGTAACAGATATAGTTCCAGGGAATGTCTGATCTTCTTATCATGACAATTCATAAAGCTAAAACCGAACATGGAAGTCATACATCCAATATTTTTTGCATTAAGCATTACTTTTTTTCTAGTCCGAAGAAAAGTTCTGCAACATTTAGAACGTTACCTGAAGCAGGTCTCCAAGGTTGACAATGAGAGCTCCAGGCAACGGATGAACATCAACCCACTGAGTTTGATGGAGGACTTGGAGTCCTCCGATGTTATCTTGTAAGAGTATGGTCAGGAAGTCGCTGTCCCAGTGGCCTGTCAAGCCCATCGTCAATTCCGGCTCAGGGCATGGAGGGTAGTAGTGTCCCAAGATTATCAACTCCTTCGCATATTCCGTTCCGTTTAAATAGCTTGCATTCAACCCTAGACCCTCCGATATCAGCTCAAAAACAATGATTCCCAGTTGCTTCACGGCCTTCGAGTACTCTATTAGTACGTTCCTAAAAATGGGCTTGTGTTAGCTTTAGCGTTTAAGCGACAAATTCTCCATGGAAAGGACTGATGAGCTGAATTGATATTCAATACAGAAGTAGTAAGCATGTTGTCCTAATCTAGAAAAGGATAAACGTGAAGTCCATGGATTGGCCTTGGCCTAGGATGATAACCGGATTACAAATTAAGATAACTATTTAGTCACCTGCATACTTCTGGCAATTCTTCCGGATCGGGTGGGTCTGGCTTCATTGTGCAGGCAAAAGTGTCCCTCCAATTAGCTGCAGGTGCCTGGTACAGGTCGAAATTGGAGACATATAGGACCCTCTTGCTCTCTGTGTCCCGCGAATAGAATAGCCGCTTCACCTCCGAGTCCTGCTCGTGGAATCGACGTATCCCCTCGATCATACCATCCAAAAGGCTCGTCGAGATCCCATGATTGATTATCTGAAAGAAACCCCACTTCTCGGATGCATCTTCGACTGCCCGAACAATCTCAGAGCGTCGGCTGGGGCTACTGTTGATGCCCTCCAAGTCTATGACGGGAATTCTAAACTGGGACTCCTCTCTTCTTGGGTCATCATTGAAACCGAACTTTGCGCAGTTGAAGATGGAAGGAATCTTCTCCACCCCGGCATCTACTAGTCCCTTCACGCCGGCTTTCGATTGATCGAAGGCTCTCAACTCTTTTTTGCGGTCACGGTTATCGCTCTCTGGTTCTTCAGCTTTCTTCTCATCCCCTACCATTTCTTTCCTGATATCTTCCTATCACGTTACCCGAGTAGTACTGAGACCACAACTTAAAAGCAGCTTAAACTCGAACTTGTGGAGACCAAAACAGGTGCCCTTTGTCAGAGTCAATCCTCTGGTTGATATGGCACCGCGTGGACGGGCCACATGTCTGCAACAGCGGGTGTGTGGGAAAAAGATCTGGAAATGAGCCAAATTTCCTCGTTCTTATCAAGACTGCGAAGAGGTGTCTCATTATTTTGGGGCATGGTGTTGATTTCATGTTTACTTCGTGTGTCTTATACATGGAGTTAGGTGAGCTGACGATGAGGCTTAAATGTGTTTCATTTCCACTCATCGGTAACAACATTTTTTTGTCCATCACTAGGGAAGATTAAATTTCGAAAGAGGAGTTAGTTCTCCAAAATTGAACAGGCGCTCAGCTCCGCCAGGGAGCGATCTACATTCACGGCCTTGATCCCCTTCGATTCCTACTCACTATCGTGATCGTGGGAGCTCTCTGAATTCGAGATTCGATGAGTGACTTTGTCCAAGTCACCCCGACGCCCAGTTCCTCCGATTTAGGCATTTCATAGGTGGCTTCATTCTTGGGATTAATTGCTTTTGCCATTTGTTTGGATTCATAATTTTGCCCCTCATGATTGCTGTTGATAAGTCATTGATAATTCTTCCCCCGCAACTAGTGGTGGAGGAAGAAGGTGAAAAGATATAGGGTAATAATGGAATATAAAGTAAAATTTTCATTTAAATTTAGATAAAAGGAGGCATAGAGAAATGGTATAATGGTAGAATAATCATTATTTTAGGTTTGGGTCTTTGTCAATGTCAATAATGGGTGTCATCTATATGTTTAATAAGTTTGATAAATTTTTACAAATTCGGATTTAAGATAGGTTGATTTATTAAATATAAATCCATTTTGATATAATTTTTTTAAATTTATAAAACCTTATTCAATAAATTATAATATATGTACGAATTACTTTGATCAATTCATTGGTATCATTGAAATGAATAAGGGTAAGAAAATTATATTTGATTATTTTTATTAATATTTAACTTTATTATCCATTATTCTAATCATATTGTCCCTCAACTTGTGGTGACAATTATCATTTTTAACTTTTGAAAGTGTAATATTTGACTTAAAATCTAAAATTGACAGGACATTGGCGCTCATTACTTCATAAGCAGCTTGACTTGCCATGTACCCTTCAATCCATTGAATGAGGGTTCGGGTGTCAAAAATTAATTATGAGCCAAACATTTCTCTTTATATCTAGGACTTTTGAATAACAATTAGGTCATGAGCAAATATTCCAATCTTGGACCAGCGTGGTGTGGGTCCATTTGATAATCTACTTTGATATTATGTAAAATTCTATCAAATCTACGAGAGTAATAATGATATCTAACAAAAAAAAATTGATAAGATGACAATGTGATCATATATATATATATATATCATATTCTTTACTCTCAATTCTTTAATGTAGTATATGGTTACTTAATAGCATCTTTTGCTATCAAGCAATAAATAACAATTTAACTTGATAATGAATTTTAATTAACTTTTTGCATAATTTTCTTTATCACTCTTGACCTGCGAAGTTATATGGCATGCCAACATGTCGAAAACCAGTACTTTTGCTTCAATCAATTATCGAACGCATTTAATCTCAGTACTGTACAATTACGAGGTGGTGGATCCATATAAATTGATCAACAGGGAAACATTCATCATTGCATTTGGATCCCTATGTTAGAAAGATGGTTTCGATCCGAAACCTTTGTTTCTTTCTCTCAACCTTCTCATTATGTTTGCCAAACACTAAGCATTCCTTCCACAATAATTGTCTTTTAATATCAGGTGGGAACAGTTTTGTCATATCTATTAATCAGGTAGGATATGACATATCACTCGTAAGCTTAACATTTTATATATGTAAAAATTGAATAAATGTGATATCATAACTTACGCCAAAAATAAAAATAATTATAACCTAATACTTTAATATGATATACAAAATGATTAAAACTTTTAAATTGAATATTTTGATATTAAAAATCCCATATCTATTTATATATATTATTAAGTTATTTTATAATATCTCATCATTATCTCTTCTTTTTCTTTTTCTTTTTCTTTTTTTAACTTCCTCTTAATTTCTCCTTCCTCTGATGATCGATTCTTCACATATCAGCCTCAGTAGGTTGTGTGTGCACGATTTTGCTCAAAAAAGTACTAAATTTTATGTACGGTCCATTTATTTTACCAGCAGAATTATCAAATTAAGATATGATTAACTTAATATCAAGTTAACTTAGAAATGACATATTTTAACTCATGTTAATAGATGCCTATAAATATATAGATTAACAGGCTTAACTAAAGTGATGTATTTCTTATAAAAAAAGAGTATTATTTCACATAATAAAAATATAATAAACACATACTAAAACTTTTTTTTTAAAGAATGATATTTTCTCTTTTTTTAATTATATATATATATGGTCTGAACGTTCAGATATAATATATTAAGTAAGCATTTTTATTTTTTAATTTGCTGACTCAACGTAAGTGCACTAATTAGAAATAAAAAAAAATATTTGAACGGTCATTGAAAAAAAAACCATCTCTCTCTCTCTCTCTCTCTCTCTCTCTGTTTCAGTCGGACTTTGGAGAAAGACCGAAGCAGCGAGAGGAGACCAAGATCTTCCTCTAATCTCTCGTTTCTGTCTCCCTCTGTCGTCTGTTCTACGAAACATCGGTGAGAACGAGAGAGAAACAGATGGGCTTCTTCTCGTTCCTCGGAAGGGTTCTCTTCGCCTCTTTCTTCCTGCTCGCCGCTTGGCAAACGTAACTCTCTTTGCCAATCTCCAGATCCGACTCGATTCCATTCTCTCATCCCACTTTTTTCTGCATGTTGGTAGCTCAATAATCCATGCTGATTAGCTTCTTTGATGGCCGTTTTGGCGTTTGAAAGTGCTCGATGGATGATATTAGAAAATGTAGTTAGGGCATGGATATTTTGGGGGCGGAAGGTATACAATATACCATCTAGGGGCAGTTGGAATTTGAGGTGGTTTTGTACCTGGTCCGAGGTTGACCTGAATTGTCGACCCGAGATCTAGTGTTTTGTGCATTTCTTGTTCGGATTTCTTGCCGTTGATACGTCCTATAGTTCGACATAGCTTTACTGGTTAAATAGAATGAAGTTCTGTTTGCGGAAGAAAATGCTCTACATGTCTGATTGTTTGTAATGGCAGCGTCAAGTGTTCTTGAAGATTGTTTTTTGGATCCTATTCCTTTTTCAGTCATTACTAATAAGGGATTCAAAAGTGAGAATTATGAAATACCTTGGAAGGGCAACTTCTAGAGCTACTATGATCTTGAATTGAATCTTAAGTGTTTGGGGCGCATATGATGATGCTGGCGGTGATGGGCCCGCTTCAGGTTGAACTTCAATTTTGTAAGATTCTTGTTGAAAAGTTTTCAATCTCAATCTAAATAAATTATATGCGGGTGAGAGACAGCCAGTACTTGATAATCTCTGGTTTCTTGTCCTTGATTCTAAATACCCTTGTTGGTGCATGAGGAGGTTAGTGGATGGTTGACCAATCTAAATTCTTGCATGGATTAGAGAGATTCTACTGCAACGGCCTTAGTGCTCAGTTTCATTCCATGCCTCTGTATCTTTTGCTTATTTTTGTTCTCTACATCACCTTTCAACTTGTTTGATAGATCGAAGTACTGTTTGCAGAAGGAAATGCTCTACATGTCTGATTGTTTGAAATGACTGCGGTTTTGTTGTTAAAGATTGTGTTTTGGATCCTATTCCTTGTTCAGTCATTACTACTGAGAGAATCGGAAGTTACAATTATAGAGTATCTTGAAAGGGCAACTTTGAGAGCTATTATGATCTTCAAATAAAATCTTGGGTTATTGAAGCAGGATGATGTTCATGACGAACTCTAATTTTGTAAGCTTTTTTTGTGGAAATGTTTTCAATCTCAGTTTCCTAATCCCTCTCAGCAAGTTTTCAATCTCAGTTGAACTATTTTCAAGTGTTCACTGAATAAATTAACAACTGGTGAGATACAGTCAATACTTGCTTCAGATCATCTCTGGTGACACCATGATTTTAAATGTCCTCATTGGTGTCCAATGAGGTAATTGAATGGTAAACTAATCTAAATTCTTGCTTAGGTTAGAGAAACTCTATTTCTTTTTAGTCTATTTGTTTTATCCTTTTGCTATCATTAGGCAATGGCATTGCAGCTCAGTTTCATTCCGTGCCTGCATAGCTTTTGCTGATTTTTGTTCTCACAACCTCATTTTAACTTGTCCTTTCTGTCGCTCTTAATTTTTAAATGAAGCGTCACTGATTGGGAAGTCCCATCTTACGGGTAACCATCTATTGAGCAAAATCTCAGCCTTTAGATATTTCTACTGTCTGCCCAGGTATAATGAATTTGGTGTTGACGGTGGTCCTGCTGCAAGAGAGCTGCGGCCGAAGTTGAAAGTCGCCCTGCGCCATGTTTCTTCCAAGCTCGGGGTAGCAATCCCTGATATTGATGTATGATTAGCAGTCTTTGTATTCCATGCAACTCTTTTTCTTGCCTTATATGATTATATTTAGTTGGTTAATTTTCCTATTTGGGTAAATTATGAGATGCAGATTAGGCATGCGATTGCGACTCTCACTGCTCTGAAAGGTCTTGGGGGTCTCTTGTTTGTATTTGGCAGCTCATTGGGAGCTTATCTCCTGGTGAGCATCCATCTATTTTTATTGCCAAGTTATTTATGAGATGTTAAAAGATTTGCTAATTCTAGCTTTTATGTAGCTTCTCCAATTGGCAATATCAACCCCAATCCTCTTTGACTTCTATAACTATGAGCCCACTAAGCCCAAGTTCGAGATTCTCTTGAATGACTTTGCACAGGTAAGTTCACATCTTATGGGATACTGGTTCCAGTCTTCATTACTTTCAGATGATAGCTAAATGATATTCCTTTTTGTCCCAGAACATGGCACTTTTCGGGGCACTGCTCTTCTTCATTGGGATGAAGAATTCAATGCCAAGAAGGCACCTCAAGAAGAAGGCCCTGAAGACAAAGACAACCTAGATATGACTGTACAAGCTAGATCGAGGGGGTATCTTGCTGATGATCCGGGTGTCAATTCGAGGAATGTGGAAAGTCATTTGGTTGTAGCACTGGATATCATGTTTCAGGGGAACTTTCTTGCGGGAAACTTATGTTGACACAAGCACGCGTAGTTTTTCCCTCTGAGATATTGTGCTGTTGGTGATGTCAAGGCTTCGTTTCATTTTTTTGGGCGACAATTTATTTAGTTTCAAGCTCTTATCTTTTCCATTCTGTAAGAGAGATCTCAAGATCTTTTCCTAAACTCTTCTAGTATGTTGTTGCATATTGCTTCTTTCCATGCTTGGTTTAGACGCTCACATGGAATTCAACTTAGTGGATTTAAGTTTGTATTTCATAGGAGATTGAAAAATAAGATGTCACAGGATCACCCTACAGGATGATCCACCGTTCACTATCATGAACAAAATGACCCAATAATCGTTTGTTCATTGGAAATGAGAAAAAGAGTGCTTGTCCGGTACGAAAATATGGATGAGGGAACGCCGACCGAATTCGGGCAAAGGGCCGTTTGTATTTGGTGGAGAAACAGGACTAGTGAGGTAGAGTGGGTAGTAGCTAGTAAGCTTTGTTTTTGTCCCACACTGCTCGAGCAGCTGAATGGGCAGAGGGAGCAGGCGCTATAAATATGGAGACGGGGCACAATTTGAACGCTTAAAAGGGTCGGTTGGCTAATTATGCCACGCTCGCCCTCTGTCGGTGAGTGCTGTATGGCTATCAAGACATATGGCCGACATAATTTGTGGAACCCATTAGGGTTGGCTCGTTTCGGCCGACCCTCCTATGATCAATTATGGAAAATTATTGTAGCAATTACATTATCTCTGTGCGGATCTTAACATTCATCCTCAAGATTATAGCCCAAAATTGAGAACAAATGCCAATTAATAGTCAACGGCATCGTTCATAATTACTGCATTGATGCGTATAAAGTTTTAATGCCACGCATGTTACATAATAAGATTTAGCACGTGAATATGCAAAGAAAATCAACCCCAGAATTATAAGCATAGTATATAATTAGGCAACGTGACTCCACTGGCCATAAATCACCGGTTTAATGGTCGGATTGGCTCCGAACCACAGCAGTGGGCAATATCTATAATTTGGGAGTGGCTATGGCCTTGTGACTCAACCCGAGGACAGCACAGACCTCCGGGTAGAGGCTCTTCCTGATCTCCGCGTACACCTCACCCTCCCGCTTTCTCTTCGCCAGCTGCTCGCCGAGGCGGATGCTGGCCTCCAACAGGGCCTCCTCGCCGTCGTGCGCCGACCATGCGACTCCCATCTTTACAGCCTCCTCCCCTCCGACTTTCGCGCCCCGAAGGAAGAGCTCCCTCAAGGCTGAGGCTGATCCAATCTTGGCCCGGCCCATTGCTGTGAAGTAGTCGGGCAGGGTTAGACCAATGTCCACCTCGGGCATGTACAGCACGCCACGGTCAGACCGGATGAGCAAATAGTCATGGCACAGAGCAAGCATCATCCCCGCCGCCGCCGCATGGCCCTGATCATGATTTCACAAACTGGACTGAGGGACAGAATACGAGGCTATGCGACTGCAAAGTGGACAAAAAGCCTAAATTTCGGGGTATAGAATGGAATGACGTAAAGTTCGGGGTTTCTTTGGCCAAGGGTTTCGGGGCTTCACAGTTCAGAGTCAAAATCTTCCCCCTCAAAGGTTTAAAAAAGAGAAAAACACAAGGGAAATGTCTAAATCTCAAATTTTCGAGATCTATCTTTCTCAACTTTTTAGCCCGAAGTCACAGATTACCTTAATTTGCCCCAACCTTTGTAAATCCGGCCAAAACGCCCGACTAAATAGAAATTCTAGAGCAAAATAATCGGATCATCGAGAGATCGGAGACTTTCGAGGGAATATGACAAGCAATATATCAACCTGGACGGCAGCGATGGTGGGCATGGGGAGGGACAGGAAGGCCGCGACGACCGGGCGGAACGAATCGACCATGCCTTGGAGGCGGTCCTGCGCCTCTCCGACCGATCCCGCTGACTGGGCCCAACCCAGATCGAAACCATTGGAGAAGAATTTTCCCGAGGAGGTGGTGACGAGGACGCAGCCTGGGGTGAACTGGGCAGCGGCCTCGGAGAGGGCGGTGAGGATGGACTCTATGACGGTGGGGCTGAGGCGGTGCTCATCGGTGGGGCCGGCTCCGGTCAGGGTGAGGAAGAAGAGGTCGCCGCGCTTCTCTAGCGTGCACATGGGTAGCGAGCCGCGGCTGAACGGAGGACTTTCTCCTAGAGATGTGTGCCGAGATGCTTCAGTCTGCCCCTGGAAGAAATTCGGCCACAGCGATACAAATAAATATTGGAAAATATTATTAAAATAGAAAAATGAAAGTCCGAATAATTAAATCATAAAAATAATGGTAGCTGATGACACTTAGATTCAATTATCAAAATTATCTGAAGGTATTACACGAAATATGAATATTATAATAAAAAAATTCTAAGTGTGATTAGCATATCTAAAACTATCGATTTGGATGGTATAAAAATCCCGATCTAAGCACTGTGACTTGAATTAAATAAATAATTATTTTATAATGTTAAATTTATGTAAATTGATATTTTAAAATAAATTTTTATATAATATAATTAATTTATCTAAATTTATTTGCATACGGATGTTTGGATTAATTAATATCAGTAAAATATTATATAAATTTTATTTATTAATTATATATATATTATGATCTTATTGGCTTATCTTAAGTACCAACTACTCTGAATATGCCTTCTCAATATTTTTTTTGTATAAATGCTGGCGTCCATGTCCAATTGACTAATTTGAATCGTCCTGAGTCGGTCCATTTGAGGGGTTAAGAGCTCTCGCGGCAGGTGAGACTCGAACTCGAGTTCTCTCATTGGAATGATGAGTTTCGAACCATTTTATCACACCCACGGTAGGTTATACCTTCTCAATCTTTTCCTCATATATGCATAGACATTTATATGACATGTCCCACAAGGTCGCACGCACCGGTGAACCAAAACTGAACTAAAATTGAAAGGTGATTAATGTCAGCACAAGTCAACCCTACCCCTACCAAAAATCGAGCAAAACGAGGAGGAGAAAACCGCAGAGAAATACCAAAAAAAAAGAAGAGAAGAATTATTGAGTAAATTATATAGTCAATGGAAGCCAAATTTTCAACCTTTTTAACAGGAAAAACTATTAGATAATCAAAATTGTCACACCAATATAAGCCAGACTGTGCCGAGCAACTTTTAATTTTACTGAATTGAATATGGTAACAGCGTGTCAGAAGAAAAATTCAGAAGTGGGCCAAGCGAATCATTAATTAAGATTGGGAAATTTAACGTGATCGAATCTATCCCCTCCATTGGGTCAGCGTGGTTTCGACCCGACACGTACGGTGCGGGCGCGCGGGTCGGGATGAGCTAGTGTTCTAGGACCGCAGGCCAGGTCCACATCTTTGCTTGATATACCCAGCCCACCTTAGCTCATTACCGTCCGTCCCCACCCGGTTCCCTCCTTCTCTGGTCTCCGCCATCAGACATTTCCGTTGGGTAAATATTCCATTTCTATCGCACAATGAGTTAATCGTCTGAAGTTCACTTAGAGAATAAAAAAAGGTGTACGGCCTTTAGATTTCGCAAGATTCGATCGACTTTCTTATACGAATATGTACCCGATAACCTCATTGAGGTATTTATTCCATTTCAAAAATGATCGAATTCAGGTACTTGTCTTCGTTTTACCGACCGGGCAACGCTTGCTTTGACTCGAGGCCAAATGGGTGCATGCAGCACGGCAGACTGTCCGCAGATCTTTTTAGATCTAAAAGTGGCGGTGGGAACCCCTCCACGTGAAACTCCACCGTTAATGGATGACGCGTATCTGGTCTAATATTTCGGCGTCCTGTGGTTGCATTCATCCACGAGTTGAATGACGCGTGTGTAAATTTCATATCATTCAACTTACAGCATCACATATGACGTGATAAATACCATTTAAATTACAGTAAATTAAGCAATTGTGTGTGAATTATCCGACCAATTACCGTAAGAATCAGTTCTCTGGCACAAGAACATCACACACACACACACACACACACACACATATATATATATACAGTCGCAAATGTTGCTTATTGTATGTATGCGTAAATATCTTATGTTACTACAAACTCTGCTCAACTCACAAAACTACTATAAATTAAAAAATTTTGCAAGAATTTTGATTTTCACTATATTTATGGTTTCGTCAATTTTCAGTTAACTCCGTAGTTTATGGAAGCATTTACGGCCATTTATTAAGAATAATTTAACCATTTTGTCCTTGACAGTTGCAATAGAATCAATCCCTCACTTGAAATTAGGGTTTTGGGGGAGGGGCACATGGAGTGGAGATTAAAATCCGTGATCATTTCTAAAAAAAATATTAATTTATAATAAATTTGACAAGTCCAACGAAGCTTTTTATCGATCCAATATATGAATAACGGTCACCCTTTCCCCTTCTCCGTTCACAACTAACGGAGTTCTCAACCATCAACAACACCCACAGTTCACCTGGAAAACCTCTTCTCCACCTGTTGATTGGGTGATTCCATGCAGTTCCCGGCAAGACTTCGAGAAACACGTCGACCGGCCGGGGGGGGGGTGTGGAAATAGCCAGATCGAACGGCAATTGAAATATAATCGGTTCATTTGATTTAGTACAAGTTTTTCGTACTATAGGATATAATAGTTTCACATCACATTTAGAATAATATGAGTATCACCATTCAACTTAATAACGTGGCCATCATGCGGCAGACGAGCCTGATGTGGAGAAGAAATTTTGCGTTTGCCTCATGGAGCCCGTAAGATAAAATGACTACTTTAGTCCTTGGCCCTTTTTTCCCTGGCTCGCACTCACTCACTCCGGCCGCCGTCCCCCTTCCTCGAGCCCCCCCTTTCCCCCACCAACCCCTCTCTGTCCTCACCAGTGTTTCATCCCAGCCATGCCCTCCTCATGTGACTCTGCTCAACTTGTCTCTCCTCAACAGTGCTGCATATAGATCTATTGATCCCACTGCATCGATCTCTACCTCAAGCAAAATTGAGGACGCTATTATTGATTATATTGTTTTTTTTAATGAATTGACCGGTATTCATAAGTTATTAATTTCTCACTAATTCAGCTTGAGCCGTATCAACCAAATTAAGGGTAAAACCCTCCAAACAATTTTTTTTTCATTTCACAAGGCTCAAATCAAGACTTGTTTAAGGGGAAGATATATCAAACTAGAGATGTTAAATGGGTCGGGTTGGCTCGTAATCGGACCGGAACCGGACCGTCCAAACTTAGAACTGGCCCAAACCGTTCATAATTGGCACGTAACTGTTCTTAGTGGGTTTGAGGCGGTTACGGGTTGATTCCAAAATATGGATCTATTGAACCGTAACCGGTATGGACCGTTATCTTGTTAAATTAGCTCAAAACTGTTGAAAACTGGCCGAGAGTGCCAAAAATTTTGTAAATAAACAGTCAGATTTTATCGGGTCAATTTAAAATTTAAAATTATTAAAAATGTTCATTTAAAATAATTTTTTTTAAAAATTCAAAAGATGGACGATTCACGGTTAAATCAGGTCAAACGGTTCCAAGCCTGTTTTGAACTGGCCCGGACCGCACTTTTAACAGCATTATGCGAAGCCACCTCAACAACTTATGTTAGTTAAAAATGGTATAACTTGTATTTACAATGTTAAAACTAATAGATTGGCTTAATGATTCTAGGGTTAAAATTATGATAGTGAGACCTACGAACTTATAATTTAAATTTTATTCACAGGCCACTAAACAAGGATGAAAACTCCCGTAAAACTAACACGCCTGCTAAATGCTCCGTGGTCGAGAGAACTAGTCTTAGTGTTAGAGGTCATTAGTAAGTTCACTGAAAACCGGCTCGCTCGATGAAGGTATAACTAATATTATGAATTTCATTGGAACTTAAGAGCATTATAATTGCCAAGTTGTATGAATAATAATAAGTCTGTCATTACTTCTGAGGGGAAAAAAAAACCATTAGAGTGGATGTCTTCACCACTGTCCTCCCTCGGATAGTTGGCTATACCGGCTACCGGAGATGTAACAATTTTGTACCTTGGTACGTTCCGAGATGAATGTGGGCAATGATGTTTAACTTTAAATGGAGAAGAGGTACAAAATGTAATGTAGACATTCCAATAGTTGCAATCTTGAACCAATCATTCTTAAGTTAATTATAATTTTTAATAAATTTTACATATACTATAAAAGAATTTTTTAAAATTTTTGATACCAACTCCCTCCATTACATCTTTGTGGCCGACGGGATAGCCATCGCTATATTTCTTTTGGGATAAATGGGCCGATATTCCAAACTATTAAGATCCTTATTAATTCTAGGAAGTAAACTTATTTAAATATAAATTTATTTATTTATAAAATTTGAATATGAAACTTATTTAAGAAAAAAATATTGGGTAATTTCAACCACATATTAGTGACTACATGCTTATTAACAGCAGACAACTAGTTAGATTTCAAGTTTCCAAATTAATCGACCTCACCAACAATATAAAAATGGATTTTCATTTTTAAAATATCCTTTTAATTTTTATTTTTTCAAATCGTTGCCCCGATGATGATAGAGCGGTAAGATTTTACTGATATAACTCTGTAAATTCATAAAAGAAAATTTTCCGTACCATGCGGCCGGCGTAATTAGAATAATTTATAATTTTACCGTTTGAGGAATTCATATGAGAAAAGGATTTTTGCTGGAAATGAAATCCGAAAATCCCCTCCAAACCTTGAAGAGCTTTGGCAATTTTCAACAAATGATAATGAGAAAATGCTAGCTAATTATTGATATTTATTATCCTATTAATTATCATTTTGCCCTTTCGGAAAATAATAATAATAATAATAACAAATTTCCATTTCTCAGGAAATCGGTTCAATTCCTGAGATCTCATCAACCGGGCAGACCCTAAATCCGACAGGCCTCAGGTAGAGCCTTTCAAAAATCAGCCTGATCTCCACGATGAGTTACCGAAGGTTCGTAGCTCCTTAAACCAACAGTTCTCTCGATTATTCGTCTCGTCTGAGCGATTATCGTTTCTTCAGTTGTTTCCGGTCAGCATATAAGCATAACTGGAGGTTGATTAGGTCTTTCGGGTTATGGATTTGATCTTGCGATGCCTCGTAGAGGGGAATGTAGGCAGACAGCATTCATTGAAGTCTCCGATCTTACGTTTTAACAATTGATGATGGGATGGTGATATTGATGGGCTGCATCACCGCCAGCTTTCTTTTCAAGGAGCTGAATGAAATCCTTTTGCGCTTTAGGTTGCAGAGATTGGTCCTATAATTAGGGTATTTCTTTGGACCTGTACTGAATTGGGACCTCCTTCCCAGATAATGGTGATTATTATTTGAATTGGGAGATGGCTGGTATTCATGTTGCCGCCTCGTTGAATTTTGCTTAAGTTAGCTCATGAATCTGCAATAGCATGTGGAGGAGATTATGGATTGATTCTTGGCTGGGAAAAAAAAGAAATTCAATCTATTCAGATTTCTGCTGACTCTAGACTTGGCTCGAAATTTGATCTTGTGTAATGACTGGGGTGCAATTGTCTGTAAATCTTGGTAAGGCACATTGCATTATTTTGTGTATAGCTGTAAGAAGAAACAACAGTTTTACACTTGTTATTCACTGATAAGGCAGTTTGAATGCTTTAATCAGCAAAAAAATTTGCGGTATCCTATGAGAAGATAGTCTTCATGTCCATCCTTTTGTATATCTGTTCAACAGGATAGCTAGTATACTATAATGTGCCACGTTTTGAATTCTGCAATCTACATTTTGAATTGTCTTCTTTCTGACCATGCAGCTCATGACATAGGCCAGTTTTCTTTTTCTCCGTATAAACACATTTATTCATCTTCTCTTTTTATATGCTTATAACACACATGTTTTCTTCCAGCATTGGTTAAGACTGCCTTTGATAGTTAGCCTTTCTAATTGTATAGATGCTTTATCATTGTCTAGATTTCTCCACTTCCGCACATTTATGTTTTCATTTGTCCACTCCTGCCCACTTACTAACCTCCAACATTCACTTAAAGATGCCATTTCTGCATTGACCTAAGCTAAAGAGTTGAAGAATGGAAATTATTTTGGATGTAGAAGCCAATGTTATTGGCTGTTAACTGTTGAACATGCATAACCAAGAATTGAAATTATTTCAGTATGTCTTGATAGCTGACAGGTCTAACTGTTTATCACTTTCAGCCTTTTCTTGGTTTGGTCAATAATTTGCTTTGGTGTTTGAGATGCATATTTTTTGGATTATAATGCAGGGACTCTCGTGCTTCTCGGTCAGCTCTTTTTGATAATTATAGTAGTATTGAGGATGGCCTTGGAGCCTCCTCTTCGCACTCACATGAAATCAATGAGCATGACAATGACAAAGCTATGGAGAGTTTGCAAGACAGAGTCATGTTCCTGAAGACGGTAAGTTTTGTCTAGATCCTTGGTTGGATCTGCCCCCCTCACTTTCTAACTTCTCCTATCGATGCTGTATGAATTAAATGTTTGTGGACTTCTGCTGAACTTTCTTGGTAATCAATCAGGACTTTTCAGTCTATTAGGGTATTATCTCTTATCTCTGGGACTTCTGCTGGCAGCATCTCATACATATACTTTCGACAGCACAGCACATCCTAGTGGTAACTGGGCTTGTAGATATTATGTGCGACAACACTTAGAAATTTCTAAAGATAGTTCTCAGGAGCATTTATTCTGCATTTTTTTAAAACAATCTCAAAGTAATCGCTTGCATAGGATAGAATTTACCTGGAATTTCCATGACATGCTCATATATATATTTTGATGAAGTCTATAGTGATAGACCACTTTTAAAAAATACACAGTTTTATGAATAATTGTGCTCTTTGGCTATTTCCTCCTCTATTACTTTCATATGCGTGACACGAGCCATTTTCAACAAGTAATTTCTCTATGTATGGTGTACCTTATATTTATGCTAAAGAAAAGTGGATTCGGGGTCTACATTCTGATTCCTGATAGATTAACAACTTGATCACATTTAACTTTTATCCGTTTGTTGAACTATCACAGTTAACCGGTGACATACACGATGAGGTGGAGAGTCATAATCGTTTCCTTGACAAAATGGTATGCCTCTCTTTTTATTGTTCCTCTATTATTCACTCAAGATTACCTTGATTGTGATGAAGCTTCTTGTGGTAGTAGGGTCATAGCATGGATGCATCAAGGGGTATAATGTCTGGCACTGTAGATCGATTCAAGAAGGTATCAGAATCTATGCTTTCTCTGCTATATTTCTGCAATTATCATCCATTCATTTCTAAGCTATTGGGAAACTGTCTAATCTAATAAATTCTATATCACTACAGGTTTTCGATAAGAAATCAAACCGGCAAGTGTGTAAACTTGCTGCATATTTTGTGGTCTCATTCATTATGTTATACTACCTTATCAAGTAAGTAAATGATGGGCGATTCCCAATTACATCATCTCTTGATAAAATAACATGATATCTTCTTCTGATTCTTACCTTCACAGGTTCATTGGAAACTTCATGTGGAGATAAAGAGTGCCTAATACTTGGCTGATCTCACGCTCCTGAAAACCCGCGCCGTTCTCTTTTCAAGGATTAAGTCGTGTGCCCAGCTGTTCCCCATCGTTCAACATGCAATCGCCCTGGAGGAAATGCACAGAAGCATCCCAAAGCAGTGGTCGAGTATGTAGTGCTTGCATCTATGCTGCTATATTTATATAGATGCCATTCATGTTGGTTTGCATTTATTTCCTCATCCTTTTTTATTTTATTTTATTTTTTCATCCTTAGACTTGGATGAGAACGTTACTCATTGACGATATTGCCCGGGGCATACATACCCCCACCTCTTGCTAATTGCCCTCTGTAATATTACGCTCTGTACTTCTTCTCTACAAAAAAAAATTAACTGGAATAGTAAATTGATACGCAAATAGAGAATTACCAAAATCAGTTTCCATGAGCACATGTGAAGTTGCCTCAAACTACAGCGATCCTTCCCCCTTTTAGATTTCCCAAGGCCACTTCTAGGATTCTCAGCTTCAAGTCACGGAAGGGGAACACCCATGGGGCATAAGCAGTGAAAGGATTTGACTCATGGACAAACGTAGAAAATTTGTCAACTTGGACAAAACTCAATGGATTAGTAAAAAGGACGGATTATGGGGGTACGATAAGAAAATGCAACAGAAATGTGTGTCATTGAATTAAATTATATGTATGATATTTCACAGAGACAGTAGACGAAGTCTTGATTGATAGCCTGCTTGTCTTTCCAAACCGTCTCTTTATACATACATACTGTCACCGGTCGGAGGATTAGTTAGAAGGCAAACTATGAGGGAATTTCAGCCTCACGCGCATCGGTTTAGCCTCCTCGGGGGTGTCGTCCGGTGTCCATGTCGATGAACTTCTCGCAATGGAACAGCTTCAATTACCATATCATCGTTAGTCATTGAAAAATGAGATAATCGCCATTAAATCCGGTGAAATTCAATATTTCCCACTCCTGAAGTGTCCAAGCAACGGCTCTCCGTACGAAGACCTTCTGTTGAATTCCGCCAGGGAAGAGGCTTGATGCCAAATGTTATGACCCGGGGACGGACAGTCGTAAAGAGGAGAAGAGGAAGAACATGAAGACGACAGCTAGGGAAAAGATGGTCATTCCCAGACAATACGTGGAAAAAGAGAATGGCAAAGTACAGATTAGAAAGCTGATCTGCCATTGCCAGAGTTCTTCTCTCCGTGTCGATCACATTCACACACGACATCGATTTCCAACCGTGAGGAATACGCCTTACTGATCTTCCAAGTGTTTCATACATTTTACAGCTCAACCCCCATACCCAGAGAGAGCACCAAAAGTCTTACGCAGCAAGAACCACTGGTAACGCCGATGAGATTCGAATGCGATTCTCTCTTGCAATTATTTTTGGCTGCTATTCTCCACTAGCAATTTGGGTGGACAAGAAGACCAGTCAAATCTATACATTAATGTTGTTGCATGATCGTCTAACTTGTCTGACTGCGAGATCACATTTGGTACATTGAAATAGAATCGGAATAGGACTAGTCTTAGAAATGGAATGAATGGAAAGAAACGAGAAGGAATTTTTATTACTATTTTTCTGTTTTGTATGATTTTTAAAACTGGGGAAATGGAATAGGCATGAAGGGAAGATAGGGCTTGGGTATTCTTGTAATTAGAGGAAAAAATGAGAGATAAAATAGGTATTGTCTTTTGAGGAATGAGCATTCCTTCGTTGGAGAGAAGGGATGAGCGAGCATCCCTAATGGGGGAATTGGGAATTGATTATTCCTGTTCTTATCTGTGCAAGCAAGTATAAGGAATGGAATGGGGCCGGAATCACCATTCCGATTTCCATTTCATTCCTGTGAACCAAATGGACATAGCATCTACCTACTTTACACTTAAAATGCTGTGTGTATATTGACGGTTGAGCTCGAGCCTCCATGTTGCGTTTTGATGCTGCCATACCTCATCTTGGAACTCGGTAGATTCGACGGAGACCATTCTTGGCCACCTGGACTTGATTCTGGAACGATATCCTAAACGTTCCGCTACGTATTTGCCCGCAACATCACTCTTTTAAGCTCCTCCATCATCTTTTGAAGCGTGGCCGGTTTTCTGAGAAACCCATTCATCCCGGTCCCCATGCATCTCATCCTCGAGCCCTCCTCACTGCTGGCCGTTAATGCGAGGATCAGAGGGGGACTATGACTCCAGAATTTACGGATCCTGGTTGCCACTTCGAATCCGTCTAATCCAGGCAACTGAAGTTCAAGGAGGACGACCCGGAAGGATGACCTTCCGGTGGAGCTGATGGTGGTGAGGCATTCGAACCCAGATCCGACGCTGGAGACTCTGCAGCCCAGCTTCTCGAGAAGCTTCCGAGTCACGGCCCTGTTCATGTCATTGCTATCAGCAAGCAACACTGTCATGCCCCGGAAAGTGGAATCTAAGTTTCGGTGAATGATTAAGTCGTCTAGTGGATTGGGGGGTCGGGCCTGAAAAGTGAGGATCAATCCAGCACTCGAGCCTGGCACAAACCAAAAGTCACCTTGCATCATCTGCGTAGATATTACTCGTCATCAGTTTATGAAGATGGTACTGAGGTGCCGAAGTTAAATCAATTTGTAATTCAGCTAATAATCATAGCCAAAAAAGATGAATGGAATGAGGCTGGAATGCTAAATTACCTGCACAATCCTTTCGCAGATGCTGAAGCCCAAGCCCTTCTCGACCCCTTCACTCGGCTGAGCCTTGGAGCTGAGGCTCGCAGTTCGAGTCTTGTGATCATTCTGGATCTCAAACTCGAACTTGACATATACATCTGCACTAGACGTGCTCGGTCTCCATTTAGTATGTGTACCCCTCCGATCACGCATCCCCCGACTTCCATTCACCAAGAAGACCTTAAGCTCAACTAAGCCTCCAAAATTGCATCCACCCAAGAGGTTCGTGACAATGTGCAAGATAACCTGAACGGCCCTCCTCTCATCTCCCACCACATGATCAGGAAGAGAACTATCAACGTCGATCGAGAACTTGAATCCCTTAGAGTTGCATAAGCACTTCACCAAGCAGGCCGCCTGTCTTGCCACGGCATGTAAATGGAAAGGCTTCATTTCCAGGGCTAGTAGTCTGCCACCACTCTGCTTCTGTGAGATTTCCATGGCATCTTCCATCAGGATCGAGAGGTCGTTGCCAGTTCTTGCGATTGAATCGACAATCAACTTCTGGACATCCGTAAAACCTCCTTCTTCCTGCAGAACAGAGAGCAATCCCAAGACGGTATGCATCGGCCGCCTCATTCCTTCGCTCATGACCTTCTGGAACGAGCTCCGGGCCTCACTTGCCATCACGGCACTCCTTCTGGCAACTTGCAGAGCCAGGTTCTGCTCCTCGAGTTTCTCCCTCATGAGCTGCGACTCTTCGAGCACTGAAGCATGAGAAAGTGCAACAGCCACTTGATCGGCGACAACCTTGACAATCTCGACCTCGGGAGCGGTCCAGACCCGAAGCTTCTGCTGTTGTTGCTGACCCGGAAGAACCAAGACTAGTATTGCATAGCAAGCAGGGACGAGGTCGGGAGTGCCGCCCTTGAAGTTGGACGCCCGAAGCATCGGCATCCGGATCGCTGCCGCTGGGCCCAGACTCGGGCGCTCCTCCTCCCCCGACAGCCCGCCGCCGCTCAAAACTGTGAGTGGACGATCAGGACCGAGGATGTTCACCCCCTCGGAGCCGCCAACAGTCTCCTCAACATCAGGGTCATTCATCGGGATCGAGACCGTGGCTGGGGTTCCGGTTCGGTGGTTCCTATTCCTCAGCTCGTGGGTGAGGTTCATCGTGTTTTTCTTACCCTCGTCGGGCATCCAGACAGCGCAGTTCCGGAGGCCAAGCGTCCGGGACAGCTCTATCAGGGTGGTGTAGAGGATCGTGTGGCGATCGAGCGACCTCCGGATCTCCCGGGTGAGCATCCTGACGTGGAGCCCCGCCTCCCTCTGCCTCATTATGATCCCAACCTCGCGCCTGAGCTCCTGGGCCTTCCTCCGCAGCAGGAGCTCCCTCACCTTCACCTTGAGGAGCAGCGGAATCAGGGTCATCAGTGTGATCGCGGTGGCGCACGAAGCAAGGGCCGTGAGGATCTTGGAAATCGTGAGGGCCACCATCAGCTCGAACGGGTGGGGCCCGTAGGCGAGCCCGCTGATGAGGTGGGTCAGGCCGCATAGTACTATGAAGGCGATGAACTGGAAGAGGACCCACTTGAATGGGACACTCGAGCAGCTCACGAACCAGAGCAGCTCGATCGGGATCGAGAAGTAGGCCACCGCGATCAGCAGGTCGCTCGTCTTCTGGCACCTGAATATCGCCTCGAGCGTCCACAGGCTCCCCTCGTCATCGCAGCCACACCTGTCCGCTGCTGACAGAGCCACCAGCTGGGAAAACATCAATAACCCGCCGAAGCAAGACCGACTGATGGGAGTTTCTAGCATTGCCAATGCATTGAATTGGTGGGAGGGAAAATGTTAAATCTTTTCCGTGAACAAACTCTTCAAGTTCCATCTCCCTTCCTCAAAATTTTTTTTAAAAAAATTAATATAAATTAGTTAAAATAATTTATTATTTCTTTTCTTAAGTAAAATTTTAATATAAATTTATTAATGAGGAAATTTTGTATTAGATGAATTTTATCTTAATAAATTAATTTAATTTAAAATAAATTTATCAATATTCAATAATTCTTGATTACCATTAATTTATTAAATGGAAAGAAAAAAAATAAGACCAATTTGGTCAAGGTTGCAAATTTTCTATTTCCACTAAGGCAACCGCAACAGCACGTATAAATTGAATGATGTGATTTAAAGTCTCTTATTCTTCAATAAAATCTCAAAAATTTTATGATTGGCAAAGCTTTTCATTTTTATTTTTTTGGTGATTAAGTCGAACTGATTTGAATATGTATTGAGACTAATAGAACACTCAGGTAACACACGCTGTGTAGAGAGAGAGAGAGAGAGGAGAAAGAAGGTCCGATGTTCTGATGGCATGGGAACAACCAACAAGAAAAGCAAAGCTTGAAAGTTAAAAAAGGTCTACCTTTTTCTTCCTAGAAGTTATTCAAATACAACAAGCTGTGAGCTTCAAATGCAATGTATGAGCATCGATATTGACGTGTTCCACAAGTAAAATAATGTTCAGGGAGACTAACCCACCTGCACTGTGGCAAATATAAAATTCCAAGTGAAACCCAAATCCAAATGAACTTCCCCAGAAGAAGACAATGCCTAAGGTATTACATGTATCTATCCATGCGTGAGCAGAATAATAATAAGAAAACCCCAGTTGATAGCCGATATTGAACTCGTGATGATGTATGTTGAGAAATTACCAATTATATATATCTATAACAATTAAATAAGATGCTAATCACATAGTAAATATGATAGGTGTTGGTAATTAGAACAATTTCGTCATGGGGGGAGCCTGGATTAGTGCAAGATGATATGATTTGCACCGTACTCTGACATCTTTTCGTAAAATCGGACGTGGCATTCGGTTGTAATATTATAATTTTTAAAAGTACAAATACTTTTAAAAATTAGTTTATTCATAATTACCGAACTTTACTATTAATTCAAAATGCTAATCAAATATAATAATATAATATTGTAATTTATAGTACATGAGCTTAATATTCCCCGTAAGAAACCCCAATGAAATTTCCTAGACGATGGGAAGTAATGATTTAAAGTTGTCTGCAAGTCAACCACTGCAGGGGAAAACGTGGTTGAAGACATTAAACCTGCACCTACCCTTGACTTAGATTATGGTCCTGTTTGTGTCCCCGAACAGATTAAATGAAATTTAGTTATTTTTAGGCAGTGTCAAATTTCAATAGGTGGAATAATTTTATATTTTTTTTATTAAATAAATTCTTATATACAGTAAACTTTTGAAAGAAAAGAATTTATATTAAGAAAATTTTATTTTTAGTGAGTTAATTTTTTTAAATTTAAAATTAAAATTTTGAATATGAGGTAATATTAAAATTTTTAAGTTTTAATAAATTTATAATTATATTTTCTACTACATTAAGATGGATTTGACCTAAACCGTCTTCCTTTAATATATGGATATCTATAGATATTGGACATTATCCGGAGCGACAATGAATATGTGGTGCTCAATTGCTTAAACAAATCGCATGCATTAGTTGCACAGATCCGACGAAGTTGAATTTGCATTATGCAAGTGTAATGGACTAGATTAGATTCTCCATCCTTATCATTAAGCGGCAATTAGGGATTTCTTGTATTCTTTGCGTTGGGCATTTGTAATTTGACTGATATTGGTTGTGATCAGCATGTACGTACACCGAGTGTTGCTCCTAAATTCGTATAAGGCATACGTTTAGCCTAGTAACTAAGGACCTACTAGCTAAGGGGAGGGCAGGCTCGGGAGGCTCAGTACGTGGCTGCAACGAGCGCTCACATGGGCCTTAGACCCTAAGCCTATGACAAGTGGTATCGTATCACAGCTGGCCTCTGATAGAAAGTTGGTGAGAAGGTTCAGCTGCTTAAGTGAGAAGTGATTTCTCAGAGAAGGAGAAGACAAGGGGACTCCAAAACTCAACTGTCCACAGTTTTCAAGGAAGGAGAAGACCAGGGGACTCCAAAACTTAAGTTTGCCTGGTTAGTGGTGTCACTCAGCATGGTGTTGTTCGTGGTGTCCACTAGAAACAATTTTGAGCATTGCCAGGTTGAGTGAACAGTGCTAGACAAATGTTTTGCAGTGGGAGTGCCTGGTTACAGGAACCCAGAATGTCTTCCAAGTTCTTGCTGCACAGGGACTAACCCGGTGAGGGGCATGGCATGGGGTGAATGGAACGTGTGAGAGTGCCGGAACGCTACACGGGCATTCCCACAATGAGAGCATCTGCGAATTGGGTGGGACATAATGCCACCGACTAGATTCTTCACCCTTACCTTTGGGCGGCAATTAGGGATTTCCTATATTATATGTACTGGACCTTTGTATGTGGACTAATATTGATTGTGATCGACGAGTACGTACTCGGGTGTTGCTCCTAAATTTGTATGAAATACACGTTTAGCTTGCCAACCAAAGGGAAGGCTGGCCTGGGGAGCCCCGGTACGCAGTAGCCACGGGCGCTCACATAAGCCTTAGACCTTAAGCCCATGGCACAAGAAATGATCTGTTAGGAATGAAAATTTGATCGGGAAAATAACTAGGAATGATGATTTTCTTTGGCTCATAGAATCTTTTTTTTATAAAAAATTGAGAAAAGATTTTATTAGTGCAATTGTCCTCAAATTTGATTAGAAAATAATAGTATCGATTCTTGTAAATCAGTCATGTCCTCTTACAATAAAAATTACACAATTGAGTTGTAAAATTTTTAAAATATCATATTCAACCATATATGTTTAAATATGTTATATCATTCAATACAAACCTTTAATTGCTATTAAATCCTAAATGACATATGTAAATCACCATTTATTAATGATTATATAGCGACATGTCATGCTGATACGGCGGAACACAACATCAATTTGGTGCCAAGGCATCATGCCACATTAAGAAATTTTTTGTCACATTAACATGATAAGTTAGCATAAAAATTATTATGTTAACAGATAACTACCACATCAGTACAATCATTATAAAGAGTGATCAATATAATTCAAATATGTGACTGAACTAAATATATATGACTGAGTATAATATTTTAAAATTTTTAAAATCCACTTTAAAAAATATTAGATTCATAAGACTTCTAATATAATTATACCATTTTAAAGATTGGAAAAGTTTAATTTCAACAGTAATCTTATAAGAAACAATTTTTCAATATAAAAATTAGGAGTATGCTTGAGCACATCAATCTTTTCATGGAGATATATGATACATATATTTATTCTCGAGTTTATTTCCTGCATGGAAAGGCAAGAATTCATTTTTTTGTCATTTTTCATTGGACCAAAAAAAATTCCTTGGAAAAATTTTAGCAAGGATTTTGTCTTCTTTGATGCCTACATAAAATAACTAGTAGTGATCAAAGATGGATTTTCTAATATATGCCTTCTAAGATGTATCATTACTTACCACGTATGATCAAACGACCATTTGATTCATTAACTCTAATTTCTTGAATACGTAATTAATCCTAAAATAGCTCGTCTAATTATTTTCTTATTGTGAAATATAAAGAAAAGTAAATTTTTAAAATTTTTAAAACTTTAACAATATCTGTGAAGAGAAATATGAATTTTAGGGTTTTAAAATTTTTAGAATTTTTAAAATTTAGGGCTATAGCTGTTGAAATTTTTAGGTTTCTAGATTATTCTTGGGGTTTTAAATTCAGATTACTTTTTTTTGTTTTACTAACTTATAATCAGAACTAATGTTGTTAGAATTCAATTATAAATTACAAACAATGGTAGTTATTATGTTTGAACTGACATCTGCCGGTAAGTTAATAACATGCAGTAAGTCAAGTTAAGAATTAAAAATTTTTGAGAGTCGGTATCTATGGTATAATTGGCAGGTCCTAAACTGTATAATACATCGCTCGGTAGATTAGTTGATTATTATAGCACTAAATACTATTAATATAAAAAAGGTATTTATGAAATTAAATATAAATATTATTAATGATTATTGAGATTTATAAGATAAGTGATAATTGTTTAAATAATGGATGTAGATTAGGGAAAAAAACCCATATTAAATTAAGAAAAAAACATGCTGATATATAGGGGAAAAGGTTTTTTTTTTGGTTGAGGAAGGATAAGTCATAAGCCGAGACTGGAAGGAGAAGGGGATAAATTCATAGGAAGAGGCGGGCCCGCCAGTTTAAGGTGAAGAGTACATAGACACCTCCCTCTTTGTCAAAACGTCACCGTCGGCCGCTCGAAATGACTTCTTTATCTGATATCTTAGCTTGGTCTATTTGCATCTGGGTTTTTTTTTTCTTTTCTGCCCTTTTCCTTTTCAATTAAGGTTTTAGATTCAACTCGAACGAGTGAAGCAACATCTATCATCAGGACATTTTATTCAACAATAACAATACATTAGTGTGACTCGAATATGAATTAATTATACATAATGAATTTAAAGATGTTAATATGTAAAGGCTAAAAAATAGGTACTTTGTGTTTGATAAATTTATATTATATTAAAAGGGAGTTATATATTTAATTCTCTAAAAACAATTTAATGTAGTTTTGACACATACAAAAGTTGCAAAGAAAAAAAAAGAGTGGAGAGGGTGGCACCTGGCTCATTTTCTTTGGCTTTCACAAATTCTGTTTTTCCATTTTCTCCCCCTTCTTTTATCATATTTCCAGTTTTGGCTGAAACTTTGTTCATTCATCACCCCCCCCCTTAACTACTGGTCTTCAATACCACAGAAGGAATCTTTGTCCAATCGTATCACTATGCTTTTAGTTTGCTTATATGGTGTTACCTATCGATAAAAATAAAATAAATATCATATTTTTTAATTATAAATATAAAAGAAAATCATGAGTAGAACTCTAACAGGAATCTAATAGACTTTTAAATGTTATAAGATTTCGTTGCGTGTTACACTACGTGCCAAAATCGTCACGGTCATGACATACTTTCTCCACCACTGGGTGACGTGACACGTGGCTCGGTTTTAAAACCCCAGGCCCCGGTCCAATTTTTTCTGTGGGCGACGAGGAGATTTTAGGCCTTGGACATCTTGTTTTCAGTTCCCGCACTTACGATCCACTGTTTAATCTTGATGCAACCTCTCCTGTCCAGGTCCCGATCCTTGCAGCCATACATCGATCCACCGATTGACATTGATCTCGAGCTACCGGGTGGAACGTTATTAAAAAGAAAATAATAATGCGGTTGCACCTGCACCGTAGCAAATCGATTTTGCTGCAACCTATAGTAATGACAGCGGAGTCGGGACTTCGTTCATGCCCGGGCTGGCCTTTCGTTGATGGGATGTAGATGCGCTAGCCTGACTGATCAGGGGAGGGGATGCTGATTGCTGAACATTATCACGTGGTGAATTCGCCTGAGGGGTCGATGAGTGTTGTCAGGAGGACCCTAGCTGACTGACCAGCGCAAAAGCGGCCACGGTAGAGGAATCTAATCTTTCGATCGTGATAGAGAGGAGTAGCGGTGATCAGGTCGCGTACTATGAATTTTTTTGATGATATCTGGGCCATACCCAATGGAGAACTGATTCCAAATTTTCGTACCCGATCCCTACCCTATTAAGTGTAAGGTTCGGACTCTAACTAGGGTTTTGGGTAACTTATTAGACAATGTCAATTATTTTTCATATTTGATTTTCAAAATTTTTTGTTCATTTAGTATAAGTATTTTATTGAAGGTTAAGTGTATTCTAAGTTAATTTTAAGTAAACATGGATATTTTTATTAGATTTTTCCAAATCATTGAATAGATAAAAATTGATTAATATATCTAATTAGTATATCAAATGAAGTTCATCGGGTTAGAAATCTGTCAGTATAAACGGCACAGGAATTAGAGTTCCAAAGAAGAAGTTACAATGGTTTAAATTAATTGTGTGAAATGAAATTTTATATGTAATGTTGAATTTTTGATCTAATTCTGAATATCCTGTGAGTTAGAACTAAAACCCAATAGTTTCCAAACTTGCTATCCGAAATCTAGCACAGGAGTTGGGCCGACAGACGTAGCTGCCCTTACGTAAGATACTTTCTCGACAGACGGAGCTTCTGTCCCATTCCCTCGTTACAAATGAGCTCGCCAAATCAAAACAAAAGGAAGGATAATTGTGCACATAATGACTATACCACTTGATAATCAAGGATACAAGTCTAAGTGGACAGCTTACACAAAATGATTAAGGACACTATTTATTCTAAGTGGATGGCTTAGACAATTTTAAATACCAAAGAAAAAAAAGTTAGAAACTTAAATTATTTTTATAAAATTTAAAGAATCATTTTCAGCCAACACCAATTTAGACTTTTCTCACTCGAACATGCCCCCACCTTTCTTCCTTTTTCTGCAATTTCAATGATTCCATTCATTGTTCATCTGGGATGTCTCCGCCTCACGAAAAGCCTCACGAAAAAGAAATGCGGTGGGATCAATCTCATTAAAGTTATGTCGATGATTGACGTAATATCTTACGAGGGAGATATCGGTTTATATTGAAATTTTGAATTTAGTTGATAACATAACACTGAAGTTACACAGTCGGTACAGAGCTCCTCCAAGAGCGAATCCGACATAAGTTAAGGAGAAGTTACACTTTACCGAGAGATTATTGCATATTTTAAGAGCTCCTCGTCCAATAAGTACTTGTGTGCATTATTCTTCCCATTCACTCATCCTATATTTGACTTTGGCCTCTCCGACCGTGTGTCGACTATTCCAAGGTTAATGCTCGTTAAACCGACTGAATATTCCCTAAGTGGTGCAGAGAGAGACCCTCTCATGAAATTCCTTCCAAATATGCAAAAAAAATTTATATTTTATTTCTAGGGTTTCATAGATAATATCGGATATTATAGTAACCTAGTCGGTCTATGTACGTGCTATCTTTTCAATGAATTTTATGGAAACACACTTGATGTGTATATTACTGGCCCAATGCTTACTCCATTAAACGTAAAAACTCGGAGATGTTTATCCCATGCCCAATTTTCTAAACATTATGATTGACAGAAATGTGAACTCTTCTTTCAATACTTTAATAGATCATATTGCATATTCCACAAATCAAAGCGGGTCGAACTTGCAATCGTCATGATTATCTTGCCACAGCCACCGTTTTTTCTTGAAACTCTGTGGGCAATCGGCGGTATTAATTAGAGGACAAAAGATCATCAATAGATTACGTCGACACATGAAAATGTTTCACCCGACAAAGGAAAGTCTAATCCGATGTCAATTTTGGTGGGTGAGAGAATAGGAATTTTTGTACACTACGGGGACATGATTTCATATCATTGATTGATTTCCCTTTGATCTTCATTTCCCCAGCATCCAACTTCTTGTTCTGAAGGAGTTCTTACGGATTCATGAATGAATAACTCTTTCATGATCTAATCGATGTCCTTTCGAGAAATATATATAATCTTCCTTTTGTTGGCATGTGGTGAGGAATGTAATATACATGTATGTATATTTCATACATGAACAGATTTATGAGTGCAGAGGAAGAAGTAGTATATATGATGGTGTGTGTGTGTATATTTTATAAATTGTATAATGTCATCCCAATTGTCATATCCTGTCACTCTTACTCTGAATTTCCACTACCTTTAACACTTAATTTAGAGTGGACATTGTAGCCATTGTTTTAAAAACGAGACTGGATCAACCGGTTCAATTGAAAATTGGCTACTCACCCGATCCGATTCTTATAATTAACTTAATTACATTTTAAATGTAATTAGTTCCGATTGAATTAGCCGGCTTCTAATCGGACTAGTGAACCTAACTGAACCGGTAAAAAAATTGGTCAATTTAAAATTTTTAAAAATATATATTATAAAATACTTATTTTATTTTAATGTATTTATATTTATATTTTATATTAAACTTGGAATTAATATAATAGATATATTGAGAATTTTTATTATAAATTATTATTAAATTATAGTATTATATAAATTTATTAATAATATTATATTAATAATATTATTTATTAAATATGTGATTCGACTTATTAAATCCCTGATCCGGAAACTCATAAACCAATATTTTGACTGATTTTCGATTCAATCCAGTTTTAAAAACTATGAAAGTAGCCTTGTAAAATTTAGAGTTGGCTTAAAAAATACGGCCTTAATTCACCGGAGAATTTCAAATCCAAAGGGTGCAGAATCGGGTCCGCCAATTCCCATGTTAACGAAGCAAATGGGTCTTCTATAAAAGTGCATTGAATCTGCGAATACGCGGCATGATGCGAGACCCTTTTTTCTTCCTTAACTGATGTAGGGGGTGAGGCATAGTACCATAATGCCAATAATTCTCACTCGTCAGCACGCTCTTCCCTATGAATTATGTTCTCTAAAATATCAATGGCTTCCGATCGGTCAGTCGGGTCTGAGTACATGCAATCACGTGATTTAGGTGTACTGAAAGTGCTAAAACAACTTCTCAGTCTAGTTACATGTCAAAATTTCTAAAGGAGAGCAAGCTACCAAGAAGAGGGTTATGCTGCAGTGATTGTAGAACCCATAAGTTCTAAGCTCGGTTTTTCCATCAGTAAGACTCTTTGTATCCCTCGAATTATCTCTCTTCCTTTCTATATTCTTGGACTTCTTCCGTGAGTTAACTACACATGAGAACATTATTGGGCCTAATCCGAGAGCAATGAGGGGCTGCTCTGCCCTCTGTCATTCAACGGTGCGTTCAACTTCTGAGCTGAAACTAGAAGGGCTCAGTTGGGCTTGTTCATCCCCAAATCCATAACTTCTACGGTGAGCACGTTCGGGTGTGCCAGGGAAGGCCCCCATAAGCACCTTTCACTTTTTAAAATGGAATCAGAGTCGGTCCTGTTTAGAAGTTTGATATGATCTGACTTACGATCCAGTTTCCCGGCTAGAATGACACACGTACTATTAAATAAAACTCTATTAACATGAATATTTATTTATTTACAAGATTCAAGTATTATACTTTATTTTAAGAGAAAGAAATACCGAACTGCCTCAACTCATAGCGGAATACATGTTCGTTCTATGTCTCATGGTTGCAGCGTGATTTCGCCATTTATGTGAATTGATGACAGGCAAATATGTTTTTTTTTTTATGTTATAAGAGGGAGGTTTATAATTTTAAAAACGAATTGTGAAATGACGAGCGGCTAGTATAAGGAACCTCACCCATAGTTTTTAAAATTGAATTGAACTGGAAATTGGTCAAGGTATTGGTTCATAGGTTCGTGACTTAAATCAGAAATTTAATGGGTCGATCGTATATTTAATAAACAATATTAATAGTAGAATATTACCAATAAATTGGCATAATACTATAATTTGACAATGATTTATAAAAAAAATCCATAATATAACCATTATATTAACTCTAAATTTAACATAAAATATAAATATAAATATAGTAAACTAAAATAAGTACATTATAATAAATTTTTATTTTTTTAAAAATTTAAGTCGATCGGTTTTTTACCGATTTAATTGGATTTATTGGTATGATTGGAAACTAACCGGTTCAATCGAAGCTAACCATAATTTGAGTGCAATTAGGTTAATTCTAGAAACTGGACCGGATGAGTGGCCGGTTCCTGGTTGAATAAGCTGGCCTGGTCCGGTTTTTAAAACTATAATCTCACAAATAAAAATCAAATTCAGCAACAACTAATTATGAGTAAAAGATATTATGACATCATACTCATCTCATCTTAAACGCAAATTAAATTTGAGGTGTTGGTTTGACGAATTTCATTTAGTGTGACAGTCAGTATCTTCAGAACATATTCACTGGTCATAAAATAATTACTCTTTTTTTTTTTTTTTGCAAATTTTATGTGGACAGCTCGGAATAGTCACTATTAAAAGTCACGTGATGCTCGTAATCATTTGCGATCGGGGTCTATATTCATCATGCCCATCCAATAATCACAAGCTCGGAACGTACGTGCTCTCGAGTGGCTCCGACTGCAAAATTAGAATCATCGAGTTTGATAGGAGAGTCTAGTCTATATTCTAGATTTCGAACTTCTATAATGTTAACAATTGTCAGGTTTTTACATGCTGTGCACAAGAAGGCTATTTCACGTTATCGATCCACCGAAGTTTCCCTCTCGATGTACCAGCCCGCGTCAATGATCGATCCTTGCTCCTCATGTAGCGTGAACTAAAATCTGCTTCCAGCTTCAATATAAGTATATTACATGCTGCTTAATGCACACCCAGAAAGACATACACAATAAAATACGTACATATTATACACACGCATATATCATAAATGTGATATGTGTGTGGGTGTGTGTAGAGTCACATATACGTTGCTTCCTTTCGTGGTTTAGCATTTAATGCGAAATTTCCTCGGCTAGAAAGGGGTAAGTTTTCCAATCATATTCAAGTGATACGAACACCCATTAGCACTTTGCTTCTTCCACTATTTGACAAGAAATATTACAATTTCTCTGTTTTTTTCCCCCTCTATAAAAGAGAAGGAATTCGAATGAACAATCTACTCAATGAAAAATATGGAATTCAAGAGAAATATTCCCCCCCCTAAAATAGCTATAAAATAGTCCAAAGATTTTCAGATAAGCATTGATTTATGCAGAAGAATTGGTGAATCCGAAATTCAAATCGTGCAAACGCACGAATGGATTGGCAAATTTTACATAGACGAATTAAAAGGTAGCATTACAAAACTAATTATCCAATCTGTACTTCTAACCTGCATTCAAATGGAAATAAAAGAATCCAATGCATGGTTAACTTACTAGACTCTTTCTATCAATATCGATCGATCAGTTCATTCATTAGCCAATTATGCGGATTGGAGCACATCCGGATGAGTAAATACGCCGTGTTTGTCAGTGCTGACAATATCCTTCAACCACAAATATGATTTCAAACGCATTTTCAAGTAAATTTCTCTTCATGTACTGTCTTCGATCAGGGATTAGTGTGCATAAAATAAATTCTCTTTGTAAGAAAGGTGTACTTAATTTTATCATTGAATTGAAGAATATTGCATATAATTCATGAATAAACTCATGTGGTTCCGTCTCCATATGGATCGTAACTACTGAAATGAATCGCTCATAAAAGGAAAACTCCATCCTATACACGAAAGTAAGTATCCTTCCTTTTTTTATTTAAAAAAAAAGGCTTACATTGTAGAGCTCGGAATCGAGTTATACTGATTTAGGGATCGCGACCAAGTCGTAGCTCCAGGTCAATCTCCTCCTCCTTCTGATCGACCTTCTTTTCCGGGTTCCCCCTATCATTAGATGAACCGATTTGCAAGCTCAAATTCGATCCAAGAGCCTCCTCATGATCGCTAATCATACTGGAAGAAGTCGAGGTTACAGCAACTTGCGAGTAACTACCGACGTAATTAGTCGGGTGAATAAGACTCGGAGTGGCAGCAGAAGAATGGGACACTGCACTCCATAGGGTTTCCCCAGCCGGCCTGTAATGTGCAAACGTTTCCAACTCCCTTGGGAACGGTCCGATGGAATGAGTTGCAGGAGTAATGGGGACATCAGGGATGCTGTGACTCCAGGGAGAGATAAAACTAGTCGATATGCTTACTGGGATCTGCCTCAACGGTGAAGAAGATGGGGGCAGTGACTGGTTAGCTCGGTCCTTGCGGTGGATGTTCATGTGACCCCCTAGGGCTTGAGCGTTTGTGAAGCCCCTCTTGCAGTAAACGCACTCATATGACCGCTTGCCGCTCGATTCGGCCTCCTTGATCATCGCATCCTCATCGTTTCCATGATGATGATCCTCTTCTTTGCTCGGGGGACCAGAAACCCCCGGATTCTCCGACTCCGCCATGTGTGCAACAGGATAAGATCAAACCCTTGATTTCCCCAGCCCTGTCGTTGCAGGTCGTGTATTGCTTAATTACTAAGAGGATCAAGGAGGAGAGGGAGGACAAGTAAGAGGAAGAGGGGAGGAAGAAGGGTTCTGGTTTGCTTAATAATTTAATGGCAATGACAAAAGGAGAATAATTCGCAATTCAGCGTGGCGCCGGTGAATTTATAAAATAGGGAAATGACTTTGGCCGTTGCATCGAGAAGGTATTTGTTTGGCCTGCCTTCGGGTCGCTCTCTTCTGGCTAAGTGCCAATTATCGTTGATTGAATGGCTCAAATGAAGAAATTTTCTTTTCCGTCCGATGAGTTTGTATGAATAGGAATTAAGGGACAATTAGGGACAATTAAGGAGCACAAAGAGTTTTACTAATAAAAATTGAATATAGTAACTCATAATTTTAAATTAAGAATAATAATATAATATTATATTATTTTATCCGAAAATGCTAGTTTCAGAAAAAAAATTTCAAAGCGACCATCAGAAAAAAAAAAATCATAAGCACCATTTAGAGCAAGCCTGAGGTCTTGCTTATAGGGTTTTCTTCCCGTAATTTTTTTTTCAAAAAAAATTTCTCCGAGGACAACAGGGAAAATCCTGAGATGAAAAAGGATTTCTTGAAATATCAATAATAAATTAAAACTATGTAGAATAATGTGTCCTTAGGTGTTACCTAATATTCATTAATCACAATTATAAAATTGCATACTCCCAAACGACACAATTATAACTCAAACTAGGACCATGTGAACTTCGAATTACGATCATTTAAATTAACGGGAGCCCATCGCCAAGCATGCCATAATACTCTTCGTTCTCCCCCACATGTGGACCGACTGCGATCGTTCACGAGTGATTCGTTTCTCACGTAGCTTTCGTCCAGTCAATTCCTCCTGGCACCAAATCAATGCGCTGTCATCGGGCAACAAATTTGAACGCTGTGCTGTTTCATAGTGGGACACAAATTTAGTATATGTAGTATAGTATAGTATAGTATGCCACGAGTGATCCTTGACTAAGTAAGGTTACTTTTTTTTTTCTCTCCTATATTGTTCTAATTTAAGGTTCTTGGGATGTAGCATACGCCGAATTTAGAAGCACTTAATAGAATTACATTCATTTCTGGGTTCCATCTATGTCAGATATTATATGCCCTAAAAATGTGTTCACACATAGACGCATAGGCTTCTTCTTCTTCTTCTTCTTCTTCTTCTTCTTCTTCATTTTTTTTTTTACCATGGCAAAAGAGGTTAATGAACTGGGAAGAAGCAGAAGAAAGAAAGAAGAGACACAATGGTTATAATGAGTGTAATTAACTGGAATTGAATCCAAAATATTATAATTCTAATATCAAGGATTATTACATCACTAGAATAAACTTGATACTTGGGTGAATGATATGGCAGCATAATTACTTTCTATAAGTAAATTGCATCATAATAACCAAAAAAATAATTCTATTCAATTAGCATTTTTCAATTATATCACAAAATTTTTATCAAATATTTTTTTATATATAATATAATATTCACATAACCAGAAAGAGGCTGATTAATCATTCGAAAATTAAAGAATGATTAGACGTTACACTTCTGTATTTGTCAAGTTGCCAACCCTATATTCCTTTTTTCTTTTCATACACAAGCATACATACATATATATATATATACACACATATACACCATGCTTTAGCTCCTTGTCGTCATTCATAGTTGCTTTTTACCAGTCTTCATAAAAGGCAAAAGGTACAGGACGAGCTGAAAACGCGTTTAGAGAAAAAGGAAACCTTAGTATATTCCTTTGACCATGTCATCCGACTAGTCACTCCAATTAAGACATTCCATTAGACTATGAGATGGCTCCCTTTTCACATACTTCGTCTTCCTCAGGAGAAAAGGAGGAGGTAAACAACTCTGTCCATTGAGTTGTTTTAGTGTCTCTATTTCATAATAAATAAATTATCGAATTCAAATATTTTAAATAAAAAATTTATATTATGAGTTTTATATCGTAATGAACAAAGTATTTAAATCTAAATTATATATATATATATGATATTGAAATTAAAAAAAAAGGGTAATGGGACTAAAGAAAATACTGTCAATTATGAAACATTTGCTATTTAGTTTAGCCACGTGGAAGAAGCTGAGGCATCATGGACAGCAACATATATATATAAGTGCTGTTTTACTTGTAATCAGTTCAATTAATCTGTTGGTTCATACTTTGTTATTAACATTTCTCGCGACCTATTTCGATCAAACCGAGCATATATAATTTTGCACCGTAAAACTCTTATTCTCAAAAATAAAAATGATCTTTGAGAAGACCTGGATCAATTCGGGAAAGAATCTGGACTCATCCTCTTTTAGATTTTTACGTAATCTCATCCTTGATCAAACAAGGACATTTCTCCGCGAGAAAATCAAGGATTTTCTGATTTATTTAGTTGAAATCATTGGATAAACTTGCTTGGGTCTGCGTAACCTGCTGGTAAGTCGTTCAATTGCCTTGCTTGGGTACGTACAAGTGCATCTCATTTAGTAAAAACCCTAGTTATACTCGAATATTATCACATACGTTCATGACTCATGAGAAGGTGAAGCACGTTGCAGGAAAGTGGAGTCGGTGAGAACTCTCGAAGCTTAGCCTAAGAAGACAGGAGTTGTTATGTCAAGGAGGCCCACAGAAAGGCGATAATCCGTTATGAGGAGAAAGCACACTCAGAGTAGTAGATAGAGGACCACCTAGATTTAGTCGTCCTTCAAATATGGATGGTTTGGGTTGGGCCCCCATGAACCGAGCCATAGAAGTCCCATCATACTTAGTCGTATTCTGACCCTTTTTATGACCCTGTGAGGTTTTTCTATATGCATCAGTCGGGGAAAAGTGCAATATCAATGTGGTCTTATTTCAGGGTGCACCATATAGCCTTGCATTTGTGTTACTGAAAAATTCATTAACCCTAATAAGATCAACCTAGAACTGACCGACAGCGTCTACGGTTGAGTACGAGGACTAGCTAGGACACCAGATCGAAGAGATTGAGCCATTTGACCTAGAAGGGGACATCAGTACTATTAACTCTAACAACCATACATGGGTATGATTGCGACAGGGCATTGTCAGTGGTAATGGGATGCATCTGAAACTGTTGCCGGAGACACGAGTCTGCCTCCATCAAGGAAATCCTCCCATTTTTTTGAATTTCTCTTACTTATTCTCTCACTATTATGAGAAAATATATATGTTTCTACTCACATGGGTTAGGTCAAATAATTTAATATCTTTTTAACTTAAATGAACTCTCATTTATTTCAAATTTTATAAATTATAAAAAATTTATAACTTAGAAGAGTTTTATTTTTTTAGTTGAGCAACTTATTCAAATTTAAATCAATCAAAGTCCAATGTGCATTTTAAATATATGATAGTCGACATCAAAATCAAATATATCCACATATATTTCATTTATAAGACGGTTTTTTTTGTCAATATATAGAAGGCAATAAGTCTTTATCACGAAGCATGCATACTGAAGCTATGGTACTGCAAACTATGCGGAAACCTCTCCTTGTCAAAAAAGTGGAAAGAGATGAGTAAAATATCGTCTTTGTTGTTGTCATTTCCAATGTCATGCCTCAACATTTCAGCCGATAATCGCCATAAAATGTATAGCTCAACCAACACATTAAAAAGTATATTTATGTACTGAATTTGAGTCCATATTTCTCATAAATATACCCCATACAGAATCTTAATATAATGTATCAGAGTATATTACTATATTAACTCGTATCTTATCTAGGTTTCGTATGGATTAACTTAAAAATAGAGTTAAAGAGAGTATAAGTGTATGTCTTGGTTATAAGCCTAAAATTAAGCAATGAAAGGGACGGGAAGACGGAGTTGAAGCGGTAGGGAATGAGATCGGTCCCCTCACGTGGGATGATGAACGTTGAGATAAAGGAAGAAAGACATATTAGGAGAGGGAGGAGAAGAAGAAGATGCCCACTAAGTGCTTATTTTGGTGAAGGTTTTTTGTCAATTGTGAAGGTATGGCATAAAGCCTCCAACACCCTTTTCTTCCATTGTTTTCAACATCACATGTAGACTTTGGTAGAAGTGCCCACTTGCTAAGAACTAAAATAGAAAGATTCAATTAATGGTAGCTAATTTGATTGATGCATGAGATCGATCAAGACATAATCACTAGGAACAAGTAGACGGCTCGGTCATGATCGACAATGATTTTCATAATGCAGTGATCACAAAAGCATTTTCCCACCCTTTTTAGGTGCTTGTTACGTCAGGCGATGTAGTTTACCCCGTTTCCATGAGAGGGAATATCGAGTGTACTTAGTATCATAACATATTGAGATGCACTATGAGCACTATGAGGCAATCCTTGCAGTAACAAAGCACATAGGAAGATCTACATAGACCCTGGGTCAGGCAAATTCGGTCAAAATATCTACATAGACCGTCATTGGGCAAGCAGAATACTATGAATTGAAATGCCCTCCGAAATGGCTATAGAGCGGTGTCTTTGGGATCAAAATGGATGGTGGGTAATGGAAAAACGGTGAAGTTTTGGTGGGAAAACTGTTCCAACTTAGGAAACCTACGCTCCTTAATTGGAAGCCCCCTTACGGAAAAGCATGACAGAAGAATTGTAAGTTCGGTGTTCAGAGTCGAAGGTTAGGACTTCTCCAACATCTCAGTGGTTTTACCGGATTATATCTTAGCAGTGGCAGAAGGGGCCCCAAGAAGCTTCATCGATAGTCTTGTAGATGGATTAGTTGGGAACCACTCCCGAACGGGGATCTATGCGACGAAGACAGCACATAAATTGCTATGCAAGGAGCAAGATGAAAGAGAAAACTGACTAGGGATGGATTTGGAGAACAGAATCCATCCGAGAATTCAAGATTTCATCAGGCTATGTATGCATTCTGCAGTACCTACAACCACCATGCTGATATCGAGAGGTTTGAATCTGAGCCCGATGTGCGTCAACTTTGCAACTCGGGTGCACACGACCTCTCTCATACTTTGCAAGATTGCCTAGTTGCCAAGATAGTCTGGCAGACAATGACTATTCCGAGATCTAAAGTCGCATCTTTTAGAATTGAAGTGAGTAACTGGATCAAAGTTAATGCCATGGCTTATGAAACGCACCACTCAGGGATCCCGCAGAATCCAATCTTTCTACAAATCATCCGGCTTCTCTATAAGCAAAGATACAATTATATTTTCTAAAAAATCCCGGTGAACACTGACTTGAAGGAGATTTGAGCGTCAATAGAGCCAGGAAGTATTTTTCCTTACAGGAACAGCAAGACCCGCACAAGAAGGAAGAGATCTACATTAGCTGGATCCGACAACCAAAAGGGTTGTTCAAGTTGAATACGGATGGTTTAGCAGGCAAGCAAACAGGGAGGGCACAAGCGGGCTGCCTCATACGCAATCCCAATGACGGATGGATATGTGGACTCATCTGGGAAGGGCAAATAACATCATCGCTGAACTGTACTCTTTTAAGGGACAGATCTTGATGTCTCAAAATTTAAAAATTAATAACTTAATCGTTGAACTTGATGCCCAAGTAGTGGTTCATCTTATTCAGTCGAATTCGGATTGGAATTTCTTACTTATGCCTCTCTTGATTGATTGCAGGAAAATTCTGAGAGACTTCCAGTTCCAGGATCTCTTGTAGATCCTGCACTAAGGATCCCGTGATGTTTTTGGAGTCAGATAATGGGATGTATATAGCCCTATGCTTATAGGAAATTTCAGTCCACCTTTTGTAAATCTTCAAGATAGAACTGATTTGGCACAATCTGTGTACACCGTGGGACCTTCTAGTACCAGTCTCTGTAAATCGAGAATATTGTACTAAGCCGCCTGGGTTTCGACGATTCCTAATCTAACATGTCTCCTATAATTGGTAACAGTACATTGGAAGAAGCGAGAAACAATTCATGGCATTGACCAATCGTGGGTTAATGGTTAGTATAATAATATCATCTTTAATATGAGTTTAATATTTTTATAAGTAAAATTATCGTACTTTTATCATTTTTATTCTTTTTATTTTTATTAGACACATGTCACTCTTTGTAATTAAAAAAAAAAGGTAATTTAGACATTCAATAATTTTGCGACTAGCTAGATGAAAACCGAAGTTTTTACGTGGGAATCATATTAAATAATCTCCATAAATTCATCAATTATATGCCGGACAATTTATATACTCATGACCCATAGTTAACTAAGAATGTCGGGCCATATTTCAACAAAATAAATTAATAGTAGCTATCAATTCCTGCTAAAAATCCACTAACTGGTCCGAAATTAAACTCATTTTATATTTTTGTATGTTCTTTACAATGAATATGAGAAGAGCACGCTTGACGACAATAAATGGAACTAACGGTAATTTACAGACCAGTGCCCCTTCCCTTTGTTCTGCGGTACGTACCAAACCATATGGATGTCTTTATATATACGTACTTTTCGTTAAATAAAATATTAGTTTTAAAATTTATGATAAAATAAATTTTATTGAAAAATTTTATTATTTAGTGAATCCGATCTAATTTTCGTATATAAATTAATTGAGAATATTGATACTTCTACCTTCCATCAGTTTGGTATACTATATAAGACTCTTAACCGCTTTGAGCATTGATATAAATATATTCTTCAAAAATTCTTGGTAATCTTCTTGGGAAAGTGAGAATTTCAATGGAAATTCTCAATGTCTTCTAGTAAAAGCACAAGTTCGGTAATTCGGGCAAAGATACTGATAAATGCTTATGTTATGAGAGATCATTTCTCGGGTGAGCTTTTCTTTTCTTTTCTTTTCTTTTTTAATTTCACGTAATACACAAGTAATTTATGTATTCCTATTTTGCATTTGATTGGGAGTCGATAATATATTTAATGTTACAACAACGACAAAATAATGAAACAGGTCTTGTTCAAATGGGATGAAATATTATCCGATGGCATTTGTAAGATTGGGTTTGATCAATATTAATTCGATGCAGATTTACCATTCGTGTTGCCGCGGTAGGATCAGGGCGCCGGACCTGACATTTGTGCACCATTACAATAGTTTTGTTTTGGAAACTTGAGGAAAAGTGAGAAGCATAAACAAATTAAAATATCGGGGAAGAAAGAAAGTGAAAAAAGTAAGCATAATCGAATGCAGTATGGAAGAATCCGTAGAAAAGAATTTGGCTAATCTGAGTTCCTCAGAATGCTTCTAAGCGGGTCATTTGGTGATTTCGGGAGCGCTCATCGTTCCTTGGGCATGTCGGGAACATGCAAGGTTTGCAGCAGAGGTCTCGGAAAATTGTACAGAGTTTCATATTTCTTTCATGTTCATCACTTGTCCTGTTAATTGAGATATGTATATGACCAATGCATATTAAATATCGGTCTATCCGGCCGTAACAGTCCGCGTGCTCCGATACTGTTACGGCCAATTTAAATGGGAAAGAATTAGAATCCGCTGGCCGTTTGTGGGCGTAATGGAATTATGTAATGGACATTACGATTGATAGTTCTTTATTTTTTTTAAGCAATTATTTTGTGAATTAATGATTTTACAGTTGAATACAACTTAAAATTGAGATGTGTGGATTTTTGGCTTATATTATATGGAAAGTTCTCAATTGGAAAAAGTAATTTTGTTACTTTTTTTTTGTCATCTTGTGTCTAAAAAAAATCCTAACTGGAATATTGTGGTGACTTCGAAGCAGCCATTTCCCAGAAAAATCCTCGTATGTGATGGCGTTTTGCCAGTACGTGGGGATCGGTGTACGGGATGCCTCAGATTTTGGATGACCCGTCTCTTGCGCAAGCTGCAACACAACAATAGGTCTGCAGCCTACAGGTCACGGAAGAAGGGGGTGTGAAGAGTGTGAGATGGTGGTGGGGAACTGTAGAAGGTAACTGGGAAGTAAAGGTGTGGGAGGAAATCTAGAAAGGACAAAACTGGGCTTTGAGGACTAGAGCTAGGTTTAGGGTTTATTGAGGAAGAACGGGAGAATTATCCATCGGGGCAGTTGGGGAAAAACTGCATCAGCCTAGTTCCGATCTTAGTGGAACGTTCGCATGAGGCCGCTAGGGCTTGAGCTGACAGGAATTGCCTCTCTTGCGAAACCGCAAGGAGGGTATGATCTAGGCGGCCCAGGGACGAGCCTCCTCCTCCGACCTAAGATCACAATGTAATCGTTCCTCGATTACTAAGATCCACATAATCTCCTCCGATACATCTTTGGCTGTCGAGGTACTCCAAGGACCTCTGGGCTTTGTTTGGGTAGTATGTTGTGCCTGTCGGTCGTGTGCTGTTGAGTGTTCTACTGGCTCTGATTGCTCCTAATGCATGGACTTTCGGATTTCAGACTACTGATAGAACTGGTTTCTCTCGTATCGCTATTTCATCAAAGCATAAAAATGTAATAACAATACGAGAATTGTAGCAATTTGTAGTCAAAGCAACTTCTGCATTTACGGATTGAGCGAGACTGAGAAGAGTTGGGTGATACCGAGTATAAGAAGCTCATAAGTATGTGTGTTAGCAGCCGTGATCTAATGCGGAGCATGTCTTCGTGAAGTGACACTTGGGAGATGTTACTTTTTTTTAAATAAGTTTTTTACCTTGAAGGAGTTTTATGAAAAAAAGGTTTAATAATTGAGAGAATTATATATATTAGTAATTAATCATGACCAAATAAGACTAGTTATAACATATAAATTTTAATATTATAAAGTAAGGTAGGAATGTTTGATTATAATGTCCAAATTGATCATGCAGCTCTTCTGCCAAACTTTCTCTGCCACGTTTTTAGTATTCAAATGATTCAGTGGCGGGGCTCTTGAATTTATGAGTTGATTCAACTTTGTCTTCTTTTACCTTTCACTGAGTAAACCCATAATCCAATAGTATGTTGGAATCGACAGTGCTTTGGGGCCTTTCCTCCAAGATTCTATAAATAAATACGTTCAATTGAAATATTTGAAATAAAGAAATCTAAAATTGAAAACATTTCTCCTACTTAATAGGTTTAAGACCCGAAATAGTATTAGTATATCAAGTATTGAGATTTTTTACTATATTTCACGGTGTGGATCAAAGATTATGTGTATTCCGTCATTTAAAAATTTGCGTAATTGATAAAAAATCAATCTTGTTAGGGCTCGACTCAAAGCCGCCTAGCTCTACCATGATAAAACGGAGCTAAAGAATAATAAAAAGATTTAAAATTATATGAAAATGAATTTTGTGTATTTTATATATACTAATGAGTAATATTTTAATCTCATAATGCTTACTACAACTTGTAGAGGTTGAACCGAACCACATATGTCTGTTAAAAGATGCACTATCCTCAAATCGAAACTCAAAAATTTTAAATTCAATTGTAGGAAGTGAGTTTTTTTTTTATGTGTTTTATTCTCCTCCTCTCTCTTTTCTTTTGACTTATGGATCTCTCATAATATATAAATCATATGGTATTTAAAAAGCTCATTAAACCCTAAATGGTAGAAGTTGAGGAGATTGAACCAGACAAAGTAATAGTTAGATTTTTTATACATTTTTATTCCCTCTCCGCTCTTTTTTTTTTTTAATTTTATATGATCTAAATCACATTATATTAAGAAACTCATCAAACTCCAACTAATTTAGATTTCAACTAGATTGATTTATTTAAGGAATACAACTATTCTAGCAGGATTATCAAGTCAACTTATATTAGTTGCAACTTGTTTGTTTTTATTTTTCAAGTAATACGAAACAATAGATTGTCATTCGATTAATCTTTAAGAGCATTTAGCAATTATGACCTCAGAAGATTCAATATGGTATGATATGGTTGATAAGTCATGCCATCATTTATGCAATATTAACTTTATAAGCGTGTAATTATTGTGCTAAAAGTTTTAACATTGTCCATAAGGAAACAGAAAGGAGGAAGCCTCTCATATACTAAACCACTGGGGAACTGGGAAGCAAAAAATATCTTTGAAGCAAGATTCTTCAATTCATGGAATTGTATCCGTGCCCCTATACTTTCACTCATTTGTATTAGTAGCCTAAACTTCCACTTATTGCACATAATCCCCTAAACTGCATAAATCAGAAACATATCCCTCAATCCCTTCCTGTTTTGCTAAATAAATGAATGGTAGCAGTAATGAAGACGCAACTATTAACGCCATGCAATGCTTAGTTTTTTTTTTAAACGTTCAACTACGAGTATATCAAATAATTTAAACAATTAACACATCATCGGTCCAAGTTACAAGTTTGTGTTTCTTTTCTATTATAGGCCATGATACGTGGAATAGTTACCAAAAACAGAAAATAGAATGGGAGTGAGAAGAGAATTTATAGGCACACAAAAATGGGTTGATTTCCTCAAACCAGTAATATGAGAGCCAAAATTTAAATGGTCCGAAGTACAGGGATGCATTTGCAATTTGACCCTTTCAACTGGACAGGTTCTTTCCGTCAATTGCTTACGCCGTTAACAGGAAGCCGTTAGTGCCAACTTATAGCTGGCACGGTCTCAATAAAATATGGAATCAAAAAGAACGACGCGGATGCAGTGCTAGCCGAGAAGTTCACTCGCATCCCTGTGGAAGGCAGTATTTACTTCCCAGTCTTCATTTGCTGATGGCAATTCAGACAGAAGAAGCTTAGAGGGCGGCCCTTCAATTCATTCATTCTTCTTCTCAAGATCAGATTAGTGACGGTCCTGCGTCAGTCTTGATTTGACTCGCTTTCGGGCGGGCAGTCTTGCTGTCCTTTACTGTTCCTTAATCTGTTGGGTGTGTTAATGCGTGTTTCAAGCTGGGAGCTTTCGACTCAGATTTGTCCTAATGAGATGTTCTTTGTTGGATTTGGGAATGAAAATGTTGCAGTGGTGACTGTTTTAGTTTATTTGTTTCACGAGTTTTTTTTTTTTTTTTTTTTGGTTTCTTTCCCTCACTGGGGGAAGAGAGGATCCCTTTAGGAGCTTGGATAATGTAGGATTAGAACTGTTGGTTTTGCTCCATCCAGGCCCTCGAATGAATCCAGCGATGATATGCCCTGATTCTTGTGGCTTGTACATGAGTAAGCTGGCTAAAATTAGATAAGCTGGAACATCAACCAGTCTTGATATTTTTATGTTTTAAGATGTCTGCTATTCTTTGTCGCTCATCAGACCACTGAAAGGAGGTTCTGAGTTTTTGGAACATCTCTTCGTCTTATTAATGATTAATTGAAGTGAGTTTTATTATTTCACATCGCGATTATTTACATCCATTTGCATCTGAGAATGGCTTATCCTTGGAATAATCTTTCCACGCATTCTGAACGCAATAGTGCTTGAAATTGAGGCCTGTGTTCCCCATTTTGCCTTTATTTTCATTCAGAATAATTTAATGCATTGCGGCGTAATAGTCATAAGGTCCTGCCGGAGTAGTTTTATTTCATTTCTCTTGTATCTTGGTTAAGCTTTCAAATGGATTTCCAGTGGCTTCCAGCAGAAGATATGTTTGTACATCTTTTCATCTATTTTGGATTTGGATCACTTGTTGTAGGTCATAGGATAAGATTTTTGGTTTTCCTTTCTCATCTTGTGGCCTATTGATGTATAGTGCTTTTCCTGTTCTTTACCTTGGTTTCTGTTTCCTGTGAGGATCCAAATTATCATGTGTTATTTATCAATCAAAAGGGAAAAAAGAAGAATAGTAACAGAGGAATGCTGTCAGCTTCTGCTTTTCATTATTTAAAAAGCTTGTTAAAGCATATTAATTCCACAGTTTGCTTCTCTTTGTGGTCTGCATAATCATAGCCATCATCCTTTGAGGTGGGATTTCCATATTCTGATGTACTCTCAATCCAATGGAAGAGATAAGACTATTTATAATTGCTATTTTATTGCATGAATGTCACTATGCTTACATATGAGTGAATCAATCTTCAGTTATTTGAAGTTCTTAACAGCTCGGCGTGCTTAGCTGTGTGCATATAAAATATGCTTGACATATGAGCAATACATGCAATATTTTGTGTACAGGGAAATGGGAGTAGAAATCACTGACATACGCATGGACAAGGAGCAAAGACGAGACACGGTGTACTCTAGTGGTAATTAAAATGATCCAAAACCTCAAGAGATATTAGACTCATATGGTGATATCAAAGGTGATACTGAGTGTCAGGCTTCAGAAGAAAGCAACGAAGTAAAGGAACACGAAGTGAAGGAGTGCACTAATGAAAACCCTGTGGAGGGTAAAGAGAAAACTGTGGAGATCCTAAAACAGAGACCAAAACTGGAGGATAGGAAGGGAAATGATAACAATAAGATGACATCATCGGGAATGAGTAGACCAAACAATAGCATAGGAGGTGCTAGAACAAAGCACACTGCTCCTCATCCATTTGCTTTAGCAACTGCCAAGCATACTTCATCTGGGACACATCCCACTGGGGCAGAAGTTGATCCAGCCATTACAGATCATCATAAATCATTGAGTGGAAAGCCCTTGCACAAGCCAAGCTCTAAGAAACTGAGTCAGGGAAACTTTATTAACTGGGTGCTAGCCCATGTGAGAGTTTTGCTCTTATAAAACAGCCTAGGAACAAATACGAAGTCCACAGCACAGAGCCAATTTTAACACATTAAAAACTTGAGACGGTGGTTTAGGACATCGTATTCTATGCATTACATGATAACAGCAATTGCTATTCCGCAGATCAGTTAACTACTTGGAATTTATATTTGGTTAAATTTGGTGTGACAGAATTGACAAACTGTTCCTCTTTTGCTATTATTTCCATTATCACGCCAAATTTGCATGTAAACTATCAAAGCTCATGTAGAATGCTACCTGAGAGCTATTTTAGCCCCTAAACAGCTAACCCTGATTTTCTGAAATGCACAACAGTAAGAAAAGGTTGCCCATTTCTCTTGGCAAATATATTTATGCCGGAGTACATGGTGAATGAATTGATTTCTAATAGTTACATGTTATACCTCATGCAGCCATTATCACATCCATTGGCGAGGAAACTGTTGCTGCCCAACAAGAAGCATTCACGTGAGGAAGATTCATGTTCTGTTGATTCTTTGTATCATTTTTATTCTAGAGCATAAGTTTACACATTTTTATGCTCTCTTATGTTTATAATATATCTAATGCACATCGACCGTAAAAATTGGAAATTCTCCTTGATTAACTTAATTTAGCAATGTTGCATCTGCTCAAGTTCCTGAGTCACACATGACTGTAGCATCTGCTCCAGTGCTAAGGTGCACACAGCGTGCTGAAAAGAGGCAAGATGTACCCTATTAACGGAAATATTTAGAGAGCATTTTAAAAATAATTCCACTTCACAACAGCTCACATGCAAAATTTCAAAGGCAACCTCTTATTGTCCCTTTATTTTTCTAGTTTTATTTGAAATTGGAGGAGAAACACCAGGCAATGGGGGCCGAGAAAAACGAATCTGAAGCAAGGACAAAGGTATTTTACTTGCCACCAAAGATTTTATCTTTATTGTTGAGATGGAAACAATGAGATCCTAACGCGCCCTTATCAATTAAATTTACCTGCTTTGTCAATCACTACTTCCTAGGAAGAGAGAGTTGCAGAAATCAAGCAATTGAGAAAGAGCGTGATGTTCAACGCGACCCCAATGCCTATCTTCTACCATGAGGGAACCCCACCGAAGGTCGAACTCAAAAAGGTAGAGAAACATTATTTACTCATTATTTAATGACATTAAAGACATTTATCATGGCAGGATCTTGTGAGATGTCCTAAAGATCCTTGATGGTTCATTGGACGTGTCAAGCAGCAATGTTTATTTTCCAGAATGTGAGTAAACCGTCTATAAGTATGGATAGGGTAATCTGAAGGAGAGTGCTAGTTCAAGGTAAGAAAGGACAGTGCACTAAAGGAAACGGCCATGAAAACATGTTTTGCATATTTTGTCCCAGTGACTGGCATGAGCAGCTCAGTTTCTAGAGCTAGACATGAAAACATGTGTGATGGCAGATGCTGCCAACCCAGGCAAAATCGCCGAAGCTGGGCAGGAGAAAGAGCTCTGGTGTTGCTCTCAATTCTTCCCAGGGAGAAAAGGTGGAGGGATCATATGACTGTGGAGTCGCTTCAGTCTGGGTGGAAGTGCAGCAGAAAAGTTTGAACATCATGAGTCCAGAAAGTTGCTTGAGACTAAAGAACCTATCCCCACAGAGGTGAATGGACATGGGAACGCGAGAATAATCACCATAAGAGTCCTGACTCTGTTTTATGTGCTCAAGGTCGGTAAGTTAAAGATGATCTTTGTTCTTGCCAATGTCTATGGAAACTCCATACCATATTTATTTTCCTGTTCTGCCTGTTGGTGTTTGCAATTACTTGCTGCTGGAAGAGGGCTTGTGTGATTTATGAAGTGTAAGTCCCCAGTAATCAAATGGTCCAGATTCATATCTACACGAGAAGAAAGACAAGACTGTTCTGATTTTTCAATTAATAAATTACCTTTTCCCATTCTTATCTCATTCAAATCCTCCGATGATAACTTAGCAGCCATCCACTCTGTTTGTTCTCTGTGATCAGTAACTTTGGTTTCTAAAGTTCATTTCTTGAATAAAAAACGGTGATTAATGTAACTGATACTGATACCACAAAGTTCTTTCTTTCCATGGTTTAACCTAAATCGTGCTGATGTGCTAGTTGTTTTATTGATCCTATCGTGGCATGGGAACAAGCAATTACCAGACTGCCTAGTAAATGGTTCAGTTCCTGATCGAATTTTATTATCATTTTAGGTTCATTTAAGGAGCAAAACCCATCAAATCTTCTCAGATATTTATTCCATATGAAGTTCCATCATTGTTCCACTTGCATATATTAATACTGCATCAATCATTGTTCCCCTTGCATGTATTAATGCTGCATCAAAATAACAGTAAAAGTAAAAGAATGTGATTAGATGGCGCGAAACACGATAATTTGACTCAAAGACAAATAGGATGATCTTTAACTTCTTCGAATGCTTATTCCTGTGCTCTGAGATAAAAATACCATGCTTTACACATTTAGTGCGAGAGTCATAATAAAAAATGTAGAGAGAGGGGGAGACAGGATAAAGCAAAAAGGAGGAGAAAGTTACCCGGAAAAATCGACAGCCAGAAGATGCCCATGTAGCGTAAAGGACTCCTCCACGGCAAGAAGTCTTCTTACCAGCCATTGGGGGCAAAAAAAAGATTTTTTTTCCTTTAAAAAGGAATGAGTTCTTTTAGTTTTACCAATGCCCCGATTTGTGGAAGCAAACGTTGCTTGGTCAAAAAGGGCCATGGCCTTAGACTTTCTCTTCAACTGGGGAAAGCTTTCATGCCCTCCAGAAGTTGTTCCGTTTAAGATTCATGATCGTATTGCTGATATTGACCCGATTCGATCCATTCTCTATCCTATAAAGTCAACTACAGATTTCAGTTTCTCCCCCTCTTTGGATATGGAATGAATTTAAACTCCAATGATATTTAACCTTATCATAGATTGAGAGGCCAGGGATAGCTCCATAAGTCACAAAACCATGAACTGAACTTTATTCAGGGAAATTTTAACCGTACTAGAACGGTACAGAATCGATGCTTGCGTACAAAATTCAACCTTTCACTAGTAATGCTGGGATATTGCCATGTCCGTTCAAGTAGGGGTGTATATGGATACTGGGATATTATCATATTAAGTAATATAAATTAACAAAAAAGGGATTAATTTTGTGTATTTTCCGTTCACCTATTCAACGGAAAAATGTTCCCTCAGATCATAGTATTACGGTTGGTGGGTTGGAATTACGACTTAGCAATCACCCTGACCTTCTCAAGTTTTGGTCCACAACTTTTTGGGTCTCGTGCAGCTGGCGGCACGTACATGGCAGTTTAATATATGCTCTGAGTAATTAGATTGGCATCGTTATGATATAATTGTTTTTAGCCAGTGACTGGTGTTGATCTGATCCGATCATTTATCATCATGGCAAAACGAATTTGCCTGGCTATTTACACCAATTAAGTACCCCTTGATCGATCAATTGGATGAAATTAGGTCCTCTTATCGATCAAGTTACATGGAATGAGAAGGGTAATGGCCACGTAAGGAGGTCCTTGATTTGGCCGTAGTGTGCGTAGGCTTTTTATTAAGGAGGCTGCCTGCTTTGACCTCAATATTGCTACTACCATCCTTTGCCTTATATTGAATGGTATGTGCCTTGATTAAGTAGTAATTAATAATGTTCAAACGTTCACTTCCATTTCAAAACCATCCTTTTTTTGTGCATATTTTGATATTTGAAAATCTAATTAGACCTAAGCAATTTAGATTTGAGCTAAATCGGTTTAATAGATGGTAAATCTCTCTAAATATAAATTATTTCTCTTTACAATACTTGAGTTGGAGAACTTATTTAAGGAGAAAAAGATGTTAAGCCAAATACAAAAGGTATAGGTCAAAATGTAATTTTCAGTCATGATTATTCCTTTCAAATAACACAATAATCTAGTTCGAAAGTCGTCCATCTATTGTTTTAAGCAGCAATTGCCCGAAAGTTGTGGTAATTGATTAATATCCGGGACAAGGCCCAAGAGATTGGTTAGTATCCGAAGGTCCAAGAATTAGTTCAAATGAATAAAGCATGTTCTCGGTACTTCTTATGTCCGGAAAACCCTAAAAATGATGTACATCCATTTACTGTCTAGCTTAAGCTACTAAATGACCCTGATCAATGCTGGAAATATTTTCTGTGAAATTTTAGTCGGAACACCGTCATGTCTAGCTGTCACCCGCTGCCATTGCTACGCAAAATCCATCAGGTTATTCGATCCGATTCTCAAATCAGCAGTGTAAATAACAAGCTAACGCGAAAGGTGAGAAAGCAATCAGCGCAGCGAAGATAAAGGTAAGGCCAGTTAGAGCTTTGTGACCCCCAACAAAAAGATACAAAATTTCTCCACAATCCTCACGTATATAAGGGCCCATGAGATCCATCGCAGTAGCCTCTTCACAACCTCTGTGTGTGTGTGTGTGAGGGGTTGCGGGGAATGCTGTCTGGTTCGAGACCATTCACGTTGTTCCCCCATTGATGTCTCCCGGTTGTTCTCGTGAATGATCTCGGACCAGGCTTCATTCCCCCCAACCTGGACTATACGATGGATCTCCTTGGATTCCAAGAAGTGGGTGACCGTTTCATTCTTAATCTGCGTTCTTTTGTCACTATGCCTCTTATCAACTTCTTCACAGGAGTCATAACAGAAGAGCAGATACGAGGAACTGATCAACATGATGAGTCGAATCCCAGATCATACGAGCCTGACTCCGTGAGGTGAGTATTCTCGTGTTCGAAGCAAGGATTCATACTTTCAGTGTCTAGAGTTGGCGTTAGATTTGTTTAGGGGATTTCTTATCGCCAGTCTCTTATAAATATCAAATTGATCAACGTAATCAGAACTTGACACCTGCCTGGCAGATCGATCAAGCAAACAACAATTAATCCAAGTAGAGTAGAAATCATCTCGCATGAATATATGGAATTGCACTGTAAGCGAGTCATTTCGTTGAAGTTGACGATGATAAGAGGGGAAGCCAATCTATGGATTGAATCTCACCGATAAATGAGGAGAAAAAAAATATATATATATATGTATAGATTGATTCATTGGCTGAAAGCAACCAGCGATCATTGCATTACTTAATTTCTCGAAATCTTGTGTCGATTGGTGGGTGTAAATTAGCAGCTTCTTGGAATTTGGTGCTTACTGTGCACACAAAGTCCTGACTTTGATTCCAATGAATAAATTGAAAAGAGTGTGAAAACGTGACCGGGAAAAAAGACAGGAAAAAAATATATATCATTAACAAAGTTTAAATTTTGGCTTTTGGGGGGGTTGAAATTCAGGGCAAAATTGGCTTTGCGTGAGGGGAGTTACAAGGAATATTATGCGCAAGATGAATGCTTTCTCTTTATCTGTTCTGTTAAAGGATTTGATGCTCACTTTGATGTGGATAGACAGTACACGCCAGTTAAGACTGTGCCCCCATTAGATCAGCGAGAAACTGTGCTCTTCGCTCAGTAAAAAGTAGAATCAGTACTCAGTAATAGATTTCAATCCCGTAAGAGTCAGATGAGTATAACCAAAGTAAATGCAATTCGTTATATCAGGTTTGTATGTAAGTTATTTTAAAACCAAGTTATACCTAAATATCTTCAAGGTTGGGATTCCCAAACTAGGCCTCCCGTCAACTTACTGTGAACAGTCATATATGAGGGGATGAATGCTATTTTGATTGAATAGGAGGGAGGGGCTCCTTCGAGTCTCTGTTGATGCTCTTGTCATGCCCACATGATTGCCATCATGAGATCTCTCCTTAATGTCAGTCCCAATTTTGGCACTTCTTTCCTTAAAACTCTGTGGGGTCAGATGTTCAAATCGCCTCGCTAGATTGTGGGTCATATGTGTGTACTGTGTGTCATGTCATGTCCCTTTGCATTTGGCATTGCCCCGCATGACCATGCCTGTCACGGGGCCGATGCGGAACACAAATTTTTTGCACCCCGCTAGGCGTCGACACTCCACTTGCCGACCAGCCACACACCGTGCGTACCGTCGAGGCCGAACGATCACCGAACCGAAGAAGCAACACCGAGGAATACAAGAACACGATTGGGAAAACGTAACTCGTATTCACATATATTACAAGTACACGAAAAACCCAACCCATGACAGAACTCTTACACGCAGTCTCACGAGCCTATGCCTTGCAGCCTCGCGCCGCTTGCACGCCCGTCTTGTGCCTTCTCTTAAGAACACCGGACTGCAGATCCGACTTGGCTTCCACTCCTTGGAATTTCGGATCCTCTCTGCCTCCTGACTGCCCTGGTCGTCCTTGCTGCTCTCTGGCTTCTCCTTGTGAGGTCTTGGTGCCTCCTTGCTGAATGAGACTGCCCCCTTTATATAGAGGAGCCTTGTGAGCCTAATATGGCAACTCACATCTTGGAATCCCTTGATTCACTCCCTCAATTTCCAGCCTGTCCAATCCCTCCTGGATTGTTTCCATAACTGGTTGGTTGCCAAATCTGTCCAATCCCTCCAGGATTGTTTCCATAACAGATTAGTTGCCATTCCCGGAGAAACTTTCTCGGATTGCTCACTCGGATTGACTTGGCGCCAGCTAAGCCTCGTCGACCCGATCCATCCTCCTCTAGGATGCACGTCCTTGATCTCTTTCCTAAGATCACGGTCGTCTGAACGGGATTGCTGCATCCACCGGTGCTCGAGCATGGTCAAGGACTTAACCGATCTCCACAAGTAGTCAACTCCCTTGCCGCTCCCTTAACGTATGTCGGGCTTGTTGAGTTATGTGCACTCCTAGAGTGCCTTTGCGCGGTTGTATCAGGTTCACCGAACCTCCTAGAGCATTGCACCGTGCCTTGCTCGTGGGCATCCTCACTGCCCACCCGCGCATTCGCCTACTTGTGCCTTGTGACGCTTCTTGGCCACAATCTGGTTCCTCAGCACACTGCCGAGCCTTGATCGGTTGTTCCCTTCACCGGTGCCTCCACGCATGCTTGTGTGACCATCTCTACACTTGCCCGCTTATGGACTTGCAATTGATCCCAACACCTCGCACTTGACAGCCCGCGCATCCTCGCGTGCAGGCTATGCGCTACCACTACCCCGAGGTACGGCTTGTGGTGCGCATTCTCCGGGGCTTGAGCTCAGGGGTCTAACAATGCCCCTCATGTTTCATGGAGTAGTAGTGCCCAACTGTTCGAGTATTCCAAATTTTGGCTATTAAGTTATAAGGAGACATATAGATGATAGATTTCAGAACTTGGATTGAAGAGATTCAAGAGAACAGGCAACGAAAAATCTGGAATGTATCTAAACCGAACCACTGCAGGATTTGGCAGTATTAGATCCCTTTTATTACATTTACCTGAAAAATTCACCAGAAGCGTCTTCCCTGGGCTGGGCTGGGCAAAAATGATGTCGTTTTGTGTGAGCTCTACCTGTGGGCATTCAAGTGAGTGCATTGCTGACAGAATCAGTGCTGATTAGTCACCATCTAATCTGTTCACGGGTAAATGCAGAAGTACGAATGTTGTCCAAGGAAAACTGTAAGATCGTCGTGTCATGACTGCTATCCCAACTTTCACTTATTAAAAAAATCAACCTTTTTTTTTCCTTAAATTAATAGCAAAAAACTAATAATACTCTACATTTTCTAGCCTTCCACTTCCCTCGATATATGGGGTTCTTAATATTGGTGAAATCCGGGCATTATCAGCATCCTTTGAACTTCAATAAAGAATGAGATTGAATTTCTGCTGCTCTCCATCGCCAAACCAATTAGCAAGGGAGACACGAACCAAAAAATTCGAGATATACAAGTGATTTCCAAAGATCTTCATTTTTTTATTATTGAAAATGATTGATTAATGAAATCTCACATAAAAAAAGATTAAATATCTTGATACATAAGAGACTTGATAACATTATCATATTAGTTTAAGGTTTTGAGTTAGATATGAAACTAACTCTTTCATAAATCATATGAAAATCTTATATAAATTGGGTATCACTATCCTATTTTAGGTTATATATGACCAGTTGGCAATTCTAACGAAACCATTCCGATCACCTAAGTCAATGCAAAAAGCAAGAAGATGTGAACCAGGATTTAGATTAAACTAGGATTTATTGGATTTATGAACATCGGCTGGCCTAAAAAGCAAAGGTATATGCACACAAATACCCAAGTTGTTGCTAACCTTATGTATAAAATAGGCAGAGTAGCCCATGACACTGCGGAAAAAGTTAAAAATTTGTCTTAGGCCATCCCTTCTTTTCTTTGACTGAAAAGTTGTGCCTGGTCGCAAGTCATCCCAGTGGCATACAGTTCTTATTGTTGACCATTTACACAGAATAACAAAACCAATTAAAGTGCTTACAACACTAATTTGACTCTAATAAAGATGGTCAGATTCATTATATATATATTTTTCTCCAAATTAAGCCCTTCTTGAATATCAAGTTGACTCTAGCTAATAATACTTTCAATAGGTATCGAACTCTGCGAGTAAAATCATGCCAACTTGTGTAATTACAACTACCGGGGAGGTCAACAGCGACTACTTATGTGCCTGGACAAATTTCGGACCGACTTTAGGGATTCGATGGACCCAGCACGAGATGAGAAGTACAGGGTCGCTGGAGATCCCATCGTCGGGGTTCGACTTCAAATACAGTTAATATCATACTAATAACGAGTATTACTTCACTGAGCTTACTGCATTAATCGAGACCTTTGATTCCGCTCTTTATGATCACCAACAAGGAAAATAGAAGGAAGGATGGGAGCGTATATCGCTATCTTTCTTGTTGGTGATGTATGTGCACGGGGTAGTTGTGTTCAAGCAAGCTCCCATCGGCACAATGTGGCACTGTTACCATGGGAGTCGAAGAGGATGGAATGAGACAACAAGAGTGTGAACATGACAGGACAGAAAGAAGTCACCTTAAGTCAATAAAGCCATTCACACAAAATTTCTATCTACAGATTCCCGAGAGAGTGCGAGGGCAAGGCTTTTCGACTTTTGGAAGCCACTGGATGGAAAACGAAGGGGAAGGAAGAAAGAATGAAGTTGGTAAATTTCCAAAGGAGATAGGATGCGTGAATTTCATTTGTAATAATTGAATTATGTATTTTTTGATCTTAAATTAAAAATAATATTACTACACTAAACGCGCGACTCCTTTTCTTGACTTGACTTTTATGAAAACCATTTTTCAAATATGAAAATAAATCGATATAAATTAATTTGAAATAGTTTATGATATTTTATTTACTTTTATAAGTTGACACGTTCGAATATTATTATAATAGAAGAAAATTTATTATTAAAATATTTTATATTTTAGTAGGTTTACTGAACTCCAAATTATATTAATCAAGATTTATTGGCCTGCGAATATTAGGTGTTAATCCCCAAAGAAGGAAAGAAACAACACCACATAAGAAAAAAAGGCTCATCTTGGAAGAGAAACGAAGCTAATAAATATTCCTAGGTTAGAGGCTATCTGGCGGGACTTTGATTCATCAGTCCAAGTTCACCTCGTACGGTTCTACATGTATCACGTCGTTCTCGATCATATATGACAACAATAGAACGACAGACAGATCAGAGGCATGCGACTTACCTGAATTTTCTAAATCGAGCTGCGGTCCTCCTTGCTCCTCTCAACAAAACCTCCCTAACCCAATGAGCCGAGGATGGGGCGCACGGACGGAGGCCCATTACCGAAAGGTATCTCGTCAACTTTGTCGCTACCTGAAAGAGGTTGACATTTCCGATTGGTAATGTGAGGACGAGACCCTTCAGTGGGGACAAGGGGTCACGCATCGACGCCTTATCTACTTCACCATCCTCACATCGACGCCTTATCTACTAATTCGATGTCCTCTTATGTTATAATGCTCCAATATGTATACATAAATGCAGTATCTATCAGACACAAACATTGAGACCCCCATGTTTTGCATTCCTAAAAGATATTTGACACTATCTGATGAAGATATATATATATATATATCTAGTTCGACCATTCCTCCGTATTGATGTCCACATAAGAGAGAGGACGAGGCTCTCAGTCCCTGACCAAGAAAATGTGAGAAGGGGTTGGGTAAAGTGGGTTCACTCTCCATCGAGATCAGGAAAGTCATCGTCGCAGCGTGTACTTTCGATTGCCCCATGCACGGCGGTTAAAAAGCACGAGTCTCTCTGATCATTACTGAATTTCACAGCACTTACTTGCATAGGAAAAGTTCTCCCCCAGCAATGAAAATTGGGGCAGCAAGTAGGATGGTTACGGCTGCTTGGAGGTTACAACAGAGTTCGACGGTAACACAGTTTCGAGATTTAACAAGTTCAAATGCAGGAGCTGACATTCAACGTTTTTTGCCTGCTTTGATTCTACTCGTTGTCCCCCTGACCCAAGGTCTGATAACAATGGCTGGGGATCGGATCACACAAATAACGGAAGTGAAGTGGAAGATAGGAATGAACTGTATACACATAATATACGTGGTTTGAGACAGTGGTGGAGGGCCGTCTATATTAGTTCATATCCAAAAGGAGGCTCGACTGTAGTGTCATTTTTATTGAATAACAATCAATAGGGAGAGTATAAAACAGAGTAGTAACACATACAGCGTAAACCTCAAGTCACATGAGCGAGCCTAAAGGGGGAATCCAAGAACCTTGAAGAACACATTCTTCTCGCAAACTCTGGGCATTTATTGTGAGCACTTTACAACAATGTTCTCAAATAAATAAATAAATTATTTGTCTAAAGTATTTTATAATATAATATTCTTAATAATTTTATAAAAAAAAATAGAGTACCGTAGTAAGGAAGATAAATAGAGATGGGTAACCATTTTTTTTTAGTAAAACAAATATGGCACGGTGCATATTACACATATTTAGTAAAAACTAAGATTACTACTGGTGGCATATGACATCCCTATAATATCGGCAATTTTGCACGTGCCTGAAGATGTGATCCTCGCTATACGTGAGGTCCACTTCAAAGATCCGAGGTCGCGGTGGCCAAGGGGGGGCGGGTGGTGGTGGTGGTGGTCGGGGGTCGGGGGTCGGGGGTGGTGGGCCCTACTTCCCGCGTGAAAAGCCGAAATATCGTACGTCGATCGGGAGACACTCTTCCCTACCTCCGTGTGCGGCCCCAATGAGACTCTGACCTTCGATCACCATGCGGTAATTATCACAATGTCATGACTCACGGCAACACTGCATGGCTAGATATATGACTTCCGATCACAAGGAAAAGACAGGCGAGAAATAAAAAGATTTTCCTCTAAATAAGTGTAAGAATTTCTTAAAGCAAAAACTAAGAACCAAGGTATTTTTTTTATTAATTACACAAATGACATATGAAGTTTTGGAAAAAAATTACAGTAAAAAGTTATAAATCTCTTTTCTATTAATACAAATGATCAAATTAAATCATGTAAGGATATTATAGTGTCATTAGTATATATTACGTAAATGGTACCAAAAAATTTTAAAATGTATTTTAAATTAGTATAAAATAAAACTTTTGTACCTAATTAGTACAAAATATTATAAATTTGCCAGTGCACCCCATGAGCTCGGGCTCATGGCGGATGCACATTTGTTTGGATGGCTGATGATGGTTTTAGAGAGAAGAAGGGACAAGAAGAAAGAAAAAGTTCAGTTTAATTTTATTTTTGGATGTAAATAGCATCATAATTGGCTTTCTTGCATGATAGACAGCAGATTTAGGGAGAAAGAAGGGATAAGATGAAAAGAAAATAAAAAGTTGAGTTTGATTTTATTTTTACAATATAAATGATAATATAATTCACTTTCTTGGTAAAGTTGGATGTGTTAAAAGAATATTATAGGATAAAATAAAATTATTTTATAGTAAAAAATAATTTTATATAAAATTTTATATTAATATTACTTTTTTAATTTATAATATTTTCTCAACTTTTTATACCATTAAATAAATTAATCATATTATTATAACGATATTATTACTATTTTAACCATTTATATTAATGAAAAATATATTTATAATATTTTTTACCGATAAAATATAAAATTTTATGTATCATTTATATATTTAATCCGAAGTTTTTTCAGTACTTTATTTATTTAAAAGCAAATTATACAAAAAAAAGCATGTGTTTTTAAAGTTTCCTCAAAAAAAGCCAAAAGTTTCATTTTTAAAATATAAAGGCATAACACTTTCAAAACGTTCCAAAATTAAGCCAAATTGCCCAGAAAAAGTCCTAAAATGAGCCAATCTGTTAACTCCACCCACCGTTAAATGGTGGATGTGGCTTATCCTATGTGGCTCTATTGCCACATGGCACTCCATAATTGGTTCGAAAAAAATAGAAAAATAAAATACAAAAAGTGAAACGGTGGCCGATATTCACGAAGTTCACCCAAAGCACATAGACCTCTAAGCCTCTTCTCTGAAAATGTCACCAACAGCCGGAGGAAGGGAGAGGCCTCCAGAAGTCTAGCCCCTAGGCCATTGACGTCATCGACCCCAACCCCAACCCAGGCTTTACTTTTCTTTTTTTAACTATATATATTTTTTAATCCAACCAACTATTTAATACTACATGGTAAAGGAAACTCTCTCTCTCTCTCACATTTAACGGAGGTGTTGACGGAATTGTTTAATTTGAGAAAACTTTCAAACCTCAGGCTTTTTAATTTTAAAATTGAAAGGTTTGGGTTTTTTTTAATGGAAAAGTTGAAACATCGGGACCTCTCTATATAATTTATCCTTTATTTAATTGCTGGGAGAAGAGCGGCGTACTCGCGAGATCGCCATAGGTCCATCGCCCCAGCTCCCATCCCCTCTGAAGTCTCTTGAGTATCTTCCTCCCTCCTCCAGCGATGGAAGCTCGTAAGTCGTGCTCAGCCATGTTGTCTCTGGTTTCCTTGTCTCTGAGCTGCAAAATGTGTTGATTTCTTCTGCGTTGCTGCAGACGGCCATGGAAGAATCGAGATGGAGCCGTCGTTGCCCGAGAGCCACCATGCGGTTCCTCGTCTTGAGAGGACAGAGTCCAACCGTGTCGGCAAAATCGAGAGCTTCTCCCACTACGTTGGTAAAACCCTCTTAGTCATACACATTAACATGGATCTCTTCCTTCTGCCTGCATCTCAGCAAGATCCGTAAGATATCGATTGAACGCCATACCTCTGTCGAATTTGAACCGAGTTTCCTTTCCACTCAGGCAACAAGATTTGAATCTTTTAATGCGGGTAAAAAGTTCGGAATTTATTCTTTTTGGGTAAATTGGCCTCAAGTTAACGACGGAGACCAATTTTTGCTTGAGTGAGCATTCCGGTGGCCATAGACTCCATAGTAGATGAGAAATCGAAGATCATGGGCGGAGATCCGTGATATCTTCTAGTATTTGGAATCCGAATATGGTAATGGTTCATGCGGCAATACGTTTTGTCCGTACAGCAAGGCAACTGGGATTTGAAGACGGGAGTGAGTGCCCGCAACTGTGCAAGTTGGCCGTGGATTACCTGAAGAGGACCGAAGGCTGTGAGGGCAGCATCTACGAGTACTTTGCGGGCGAACCCGATTCCGAGTCTCTGCCTGACAAGCTTCTGAATGAGCTCGAGAGGTGCATCCTTGCCTACTTCTCCTTTCACTGGGACCAGGCCACCGTGATAATCAACCAGGTAACTCGTTATCGAGATCCTAATCAAACAAAACACAGGAGAAAACCAGGAAGATTCATTTTCGGTTCTGAAAAAGTCAGGGGAATGTATGCACCGTCAAACCCAAAAATCAAAACGAACTTTTGATCTAATTTCTCTGGCATCTGGCCGTATTCGCTGTGCTCAGTTGTCCGTTTGATTACCCGATTTTCGCCGTGATTTGGATATCAGGTAATCTCTGAAGAACCCGAGCAGAAAACCAAGCTCAAGAGCTTTCTCTTCGCAGCTACAAGGCGAGTCTCTCTCCCTCCTCGATCTTATTATCCCCTCCTTCTTGGATATGTAACTACAGTCAATTAGTTTAACCACTTTTTGGTTTCAAATCAAAAGGTAATCTTTCGGCACCAAATCATCTCTTGACTTTTATTTTACTAAGTGTAAAGCCGGTCCGTACATTTAGAAGCTAATACGGTAATGTGCGTAATAAAAAGGATTCAAAAAGGCAAGACCACCAATACTCTTTTTAACTCCAAATTAACTACTTCTAGGAGACCCTGCACCAATTCCTGGTGAATGGCAGGTGGGGGTCATTCAAGAGTTTTTGTGTTAGGTTTGGTACAACGGAATAAAAAGACTTGGAAGTGGAAATGGAATGGGAACGTAAGGATGATTATTATTTCTTAATTTAGATCCTAACTAAAGGCCAATGAAATGAAATGAAATTGAATGCACACATTTATTTTACCAATTTTACCCTTATTATTATGTATTTATTAGTTAGAAATGTTAAACGGGTTAGTTTAGCTCACATTGTCCTCATAATTGCTCTTATTAGATTAAAAGACAATTACGGGCCGGGTCTAAGAAATAAATATATTGAATTGGAACTAGTATGATATTTTTTTTTATTGAATTGGCCATGAACGGCTGAAAGCATTTAGGAATCGGCATGGAACCGTACTTGGTTCAGGTTGTCAAAAATTATATAAATCAATGATCATATTTTGTCGATTTAATTTTAAAAAATTTTAAAATAAAAATATATTTATTTTAAATAATGTGAAAAAAAAAATGAATGGTTCATAAGTCAAACTGATCCGAACCATGAACAAGTCAGCTTATAAACGATTTTCGATTGGTTCATATATTTTTAAAATGTGACATGTAACTAGACTTACATGTTATATTTGACAAATCAAACCGAAACTAGACCAAATGGTCTCGTATCAGTTTTAAACCAGCTTGGCCAGTGTATTTTAATATCTCTACTATTATTCCGGTAATGAAGGAAAATTTTTTATGAGAATATGATAAGAATTTAAATTTTAAATCGAATATATATATGTGTATATATATATATGAAAGACTTGCCCTATATTTTAGGTAATTTTGTAATTTTTGTAAAAATGGAGGGATATATTTGGCAATTACAATTTCTTCCAACGTTAGCGCTGGACCGGGAATGCTGGTTCCCTCCTAAAGGGGCCGGAATGGATTTTAGGCAAATAGGTTGAATGGCCATTCGGTGGGAATGGCGATTCCGACCGGTTTTTATCGATCCAAACCAAAGAAACGGAATGATGGCCTGAACGACGATTCTGATTCCACTGTGTTCCGGCCTACCAAACATGTCATTAGTTCTTTATGTCTGTCCATATGATTCCAATTGATCTCCGATTTCCACCCGAAGCTTGAAACTTCCAAGTTGGACCGCTAAATTGAAGTTACTCAATTTCTCTTTTACCGAGTGAACATTATTTATATATTAAGAGAAAAATCAAAATAAAAGGAATGAAATTTGCTTGTCTTCTCAATTGGTGTCATGTTTCACTCTTGACATTTTTAGAATGGTTTACAACATTATTACAACTCCGACTTTATGTTTATTATAAAAAAAAAGATCCAAATCACGAACATGTGGGGTTCGAACACGACAGCATTAGGTGGACTAATAAATAAATTAATAAATGATCATATATTAAATGAAATTATTCGCGGATTAGGCCAGCTCATAATATCTATTTTTTTAATTACTCATGGAAGTTCGTTCAAGGATGCGGCCGACAAAACTGATATTATTATTATTATTATTAAAGATTTATATTATCATTTGTCACTGAAAACGCCAGCGATAGATTCAAAAGAAAAAAGAAAACTATTATCAAAGCTGCAAACAACTCTGAGCAGAAGACACGTGAAGGTCAAACCAAGGAATGGTTCGGGCCGTGGTTCTGCTAATTGGTGATAGAACGCGACAGGATGACACACTCCAGAATTAAAAGGGCTCACATGAATTCTCGGTTGCCAAAATTTAATATATTATTTGTTAAAATTAAAAATCTTGAGTCCTCGTAAAATTATGCTTAATGATCCTCTTAACACTTTGAAAAATGAGTGAAATACACTTAATCTTCAACTTTTTTTCCTTTTCTTGTTTTTGTCATAAACTATTTTTACATAAAATAGATTTTTTTTCATATTATGGCATACACAAAATTAGAGATTAAATTACAGATTAAAATGAATATATGCTCCAGCCAGGGAGGGGTGGACCTGATTGAAGCAGGGGTGAAAACGGTCTCGGTCGGAACCAATGTGAGGTCCATGAGGCGTATTATTCTCAGAATTTGTTGAATTTTAACTTTCCATATGATGAGTTACTGCGGACAGCCTTCTCATGTAAAGCTGACGAGAAAGACAAGTGACCAGCATGCTTTGGTTATCCATAACTAATGCTGGAAACACAGCATATGCAGAAGTGATTTTCATGATGGTATGTTGGGGGGCCGGTCACATTATCTGTATGTATATTGCAGGAAGCAGCGGTTCGAGAAGGTGACGGAGAACTTGAAGGTGACGAGGGTGTTCTCGACGTTGGTGGATGAGATGAAGGCTATCGGGTCGTTCGACCAGCCCGGCGATTCCCAGTGCACTGATGTGATGGCACCGGTAGCCCACTGCAACCGAAGTCCAGTCCTCCTGCTCATGGGCGGTGGCATGGGCGCCGGCAAGAGCACAGTCCTTAAGGACATCCTCAAACAGTTAACTATCTGTCCTGGTTATATGTTCATAAACTTCTTCCATAGTAAGGGAATGTGGACAAGTTCTACTTGATTTTTCCGAACCACGTAAGGGCTGAACCAAGTTACATTAGGAGATTGACAGTAAAAAAATCCAGTTCCCGGTTCAATTTCTTATAAAACTTATCGCTTTTCTGGTAATGGTGGCACGATTCTTTTTTGTAACCTCAACCGAGTCCAACCTAGAAGCTTATCTCTGCAGGCCATTCTGGGCTGAGGCAGCCACGAATGCGGTGGTTGTGGAGGCCGATGCTTTTAAAGAGTCCGATGTCATATACCAAGCTCTCAATTCCAAAGGTCGCCACGACGACATGCTGCAGACAGCTGAGCTGGTACTAGTTTCTTCTAGTTTACGACTTCTCGAGCCTCAAACAAGATGGATTTGTAGATGCAATATATATCTAAAGTATCTGATCATCTGCAGCTGTTGAAATCAATCAGCCTTTTGGATGTTGTGAGGCTTTGATCATGTTCTTTTTAGCCTTTAAGATAAGGTGTTGTCGAAATCAATTGCAGGTGCACCAGTCATCTACGGACGCAGCCTCGTCACTGCTTGTGACGGCACTGAATGAGGGCCGGGATGTGATAATGGACGGAACTCTGTCATGGGAGCCATTCGTGCAGCAGACAATCACGATGGCCCAAAACATCCACCGGTGCAGGTACCGGATGGGAGCAGGTTACAAGGTGGCCGAGGACGGCACCGTGATGGAGAACTACTGGGAGCAGGTCCCACCCGAAGAGGAAGATGAAGTTGACCAGGCGATCTCTGCGACGGTTGACAGGAAGCCATACCGGATCGAGCTGGTGGGCGTGGTTTGCGATGCTTACTTGGCTGTCGTCCGAGGCATCAGGTGGGAAACAAACGAGCTTGAGTTTCTGGCACTTAATGGAAGCAAAAATGAACTTTGTGCTTTGACGAACGCGTTCGTTTTACAGGAGAGCGGTAATCGTCAAGAGGGCAGTCCGAGTGAACTCCCAGCTGAAGTCCCACAAGAGATTCGCTAACGCCTTCCGGAAATACTGCTCACTTGTGGACAGTGCCAGGCTGTATTGCACCAACGCAGTCGGCGGCCCACCCACGGTAAGTCGATCCTACTTGCACTTCTATGAGAAGATACGAGCCATGGGATCCTGTTAGTCAGTAAATGGATCGTCGTGCACGACCGAAAACCCCTACTCCACCGCCTAAGCACCGGGATTGACCCATGAAAACAATTTGGATATACGGTGATTTCGCAAGATCTTCATTTTGGTTAACCAGTTTTGACATCAAATTTTGTGCTGCACGACCGGGGCCTTTATGTTGTGCTGTTGATGGACAACATCGACTTTGTTTACGACTCCAAACTGATTTTCAAAGACAAATCACAGTTTTGGACTTTACTTCTCATTTATTATAATCCTTTTCTTTTCTTTCTTGTTGAGCAGTTAATAGCATGGAAAGAGGGGGCGAACAAGCTGCTGGTGGAGCCAGAAGAGATCAAGTGTTTGAGCAGGGTTAGCAGCCTGAACCCGGAGGCAGGGTCCATCTATGACCTCTACCCGGACCCGAGCTTGATCTTCGAGCCGGGCTCCGTCTGGAAAGACATCTACCTCTCCCCTTCGAGGCCCAGCATCCAACTCGAGCTCAAGTCAGCCATCAAGAAACTCGAAGAATATAACAAATCTAATGGTAATTAAGGCTGGCGTCTGCCATGGAACGTTTATGTGCTGCTCTTCCCAGTTCGGCCTCCCATGGTCTCCTAGCCCACGAAGATTCTATATGCCAAGCTAGCCACTTACGGCGAGTCCAACAATGAGGAAAACATTACCAAGTATTTTTCATAAAAAATTGTTTAAACTTTTGGACTTTTAATTTCTCGACTTCAATCGATACTCTGGAGTGTGAGATGCTTGTTCCATGATCATACCATCATATTTATCATGTTAGAGGTCCATCTAAATCTTTAAATAAGCCTTATCTTGCACCTTTAATATCAGATCTTAGCCTAGTGCAAAAGGGTCATGTCGAAGACAGAAAATCCCATTAACATACCACCCATATCAGGCTGTGGCGATCTGTCATGAACAGAACGGAGAACCGATTCAAAAGACTAGATCATTAGATGAAAAGCCCACCGACCTATGTACTCTCTATTTTTCCAGCCTTTTCCAGTTGTGCGGGATTTGGGTTGAAACACGGTCGTTATATTTATTTACCAATCATGACAATGGTCTATAATCACAATCCACAAAGTCACTGCCCCGAGGCCGCAGACGACAACGGCGAGCAATTGGTGACCGCTGGCAGCGGATAGCCCGCTGGGCGGCTCAGTTCAGTTAAAATGTGAATCCTCCTAGAGGTCCGGCCTGCTCGGGCGGCCCAGTTCAGTTAAAAACTTTGGACGGCCGAGACCGGCCCGCAGAGCAAGAAATGGGACTTTTAACGAAATTTGGGATCTTGAGGTCCTCATCTGCAATTACAAACACCACTAACATGTTATTTTAGGGCTTCACTTCAACACAATCCCCTATAAAACGCGCAGCAACCTACCGCTTTCTTTATCTCATCAGATAATACCCCAGCGGCCGTCGTAACTGCATCTCCTCCTTCCTCGGCGTAGGGTTACTGAAACAGATCTCGAAGTGATGGTAAGTCCTCTTGCTCGCTCTCTATGCTCTTACCTGTGCGGGTAGCATTCTGTTTGATACTTTGAGTTGCTGATCTCCAGGCGGATGCGGGGGTAGCGGTTGCAGGACAACCGAAGAAGAGGACATTCAAGAAATTCTCTTTCAGAGGCGTCGACTTGGATGCTCTTCTTGACATGTCCACAGATGAGCTCGTCAAGCTCTTCAATGCGCGAGCACGCAGAAGGTGAAATCTCTGATGTCCATTCTATAGCTTTTAACAGCTCCAGAGCATTATGTAAAGACGCCAGGATAATGGATTTGATCTACTCCATTCGTTGTAGCTTCAAATTTGGTCTTTCAAATTGTAATGATGTAGCAATGGTAGATATTTCTGTAAAATCAACTGCATAATATTTGCACTTTTAGATACTATTGGTAACAGTAATGGCAAATTCCGTTATATTAATATCTGTTAGATGATGAATAGTAGATATACTAGAAAGAATAGTTTAGTGTGCATCATGCGCATGTGTAGTTACGTTAATGAGTTAGACACCTTTTCATCAGCTGCTCGGTTTTTCTTGATACCAGTGGACCGGTATGTATAGGGCATTTTGACTTTGTTTATTAAGCACTGTGAATGGAATTTGAGTCTGTTATTGTGGTCATTGTGTGAAATAGGTTCCAGAGGGGGCTGAAGAGGAAGCCCATGGCTCTTATCAAGAAGCTGCGCAAGGCGGTATGTATGCTTTTTTGAATTTGCCATAGTGATAATCAATCCCATAATCTATTAATGTTTACTTGGGAAAAAAAATGTGACACTAGAGCGTTTGGTTCTAAATATTGTGAAATTGGGCATATATAATTTTGATTTGGGTGATTAAAAAATTTGGGAAAGATAAATGCTCTTGAGGGACAAAAATGAGTGCACTCGTATTGTAGGCTACTCTTTATCTTTGATAGTTTGGCCTTGAGCGAGGTTGCACAAACTAATAGCTGTTAAATCAGCAGCGGCCAGACAACCGCAGAGATGGATCCACAGGTGAATGGTCTCAGATGCTGCTTGCCTACTGATTCCATCTTACATTCTTGACTGAAAATTTGACCCGTTTCTCTTATATAGGTAGACTTCACTACATTTGAATAGTGCGATGAATTTTTTTTTAATTAGAAAAGGGAGGCCCCACCTGGTGAGAAGCCAGAACCAGTCCGGACTCACCTGCGGAACATGATCATCGTGCCCGAGATGATTGGCAGTATCATTGGTGTCTACAACGGGAAGACCTTCAATCAAGTGGAGATCAAGCCTGAAATGATTGGGCATTACCTCGCTGAGTTCTCGATTTCATACAAGCCTGTCAAGCACGGTAGGCCTGGTATCGGTGCCACCCATTCTTCGAGGTTCATCCCTCTTAAGTGAATGCTCTGTTTGCCATTTACGTTTACCGAGGATGCTTATATTGGCTACCTGTTGCTGTGTTCTTTTGCTATGGATTTCTAGCATTATGAGAGAACAGAGTTATAAATTGTTGCCACTGGATGGATATGATATTTCCTTGCTTTCCTATTACATTTACCAGTGGATGACATTCTGATGTTTTGACTTTGACTGTGGAAGTGGTATTGGTAGATTGTTGAAGTGGTCTTGTTTTGTTCGTCATCTATGAAGGGGGAACGTTAGAATGTTATATTTTATCTATATTACTATTAGATTCAAGGGAGGTTGTCTTGAGCGCCTTGTTCGAAGCCCTGTATTGAGTTTCCACAGAATCGGGCACCAAGGACTGTAATCGATTGGCAATTCCATGGTAATTAAGTCCAATTCGACCCAATAATAAACACACAGAAGTGACTAAGAACAGCGATCCGCTTTTCCTGTTTTCTTCTGCCCAACAAGAAGTATTTTTGCCATACAATATATACAATGTAGTAAAAACAACTCAAACCAAGTCAGATGCTGTTTCCCAATTTCTGAACAGAGGACCCTCTCGTGGAAATTCGCCGGCAGACCTCGCTTAGGACAGCATGACAGAGCTCCTGCTCGGGATATGAGCTTGCCAAATTTCATAGAACCAGAATAGGCTGGTGTTGGTGCTCCCGGTGGCGAGATTCCGGAAACCACACAAGAAACTGAAACCTGACGCGGCGCTCTGTAACTGAGCTACATCGACCATCGTCTTCTTTCTTCACAACAGCAGGCTATAGAACTTATTTCCACGGCAAAATGATTGAAGCATAAAGAAATCCCGACATCTGAACTTATTCCGGTCCAAAGGTGCACCTTCGTTGCCACAGTCACGACTTGATCCCCCCGGAGCACTATGTTCCATTATTTATAGTCCGATCTCACTGTTCTTTGAATCTTTAGTGAAGGGTCCTCGATCATACCCGGATTACATGGAAAGAGCTCAACATGGACGTTGCTGATGGGTTCATTCACCTCCCTGTTCGCTTTCTGCAGTGCGACACGGAAAAAAGTTACAGTAAGTTCTACGATCTCAAGATTACTGGCTGCTCATATACTTGGCGTCCATGTAGCCAATGGTTCCCCGAACATCGGTGAATACTTTGCTCTCTTCCATCCCAAGCATCTTTGCTAAGCTGAAATCAGAGAGCTTAGGCTCTAGTTTCTCCGTCAAAAGTATGTTTGTCAGCTGCAAAATTACAAACCTTGTTAGCTCTTTAAGATAATTGCTAGGGACTTTCTGACCATGTCACGGTTGGATCAACATCGAACTCTTCTACAATAATTGAAAGAAAATTTCGAACAGACACACTTTTACAAAAGATTTGCAAGAAAAGTTCTCGGATTGCTCCAGAGCCGAACATCACTCGAAGATAAATGTAGGAAACAGAACCTCAAATCAAGCTCCTGCAGAGATAAACCCAAGTAAATTTTCCTATTCGGGTCCTGGCCCTCTCATTACCTTGACATCTCGATGAACTATACAACCATCCACATGGTGGTGGAGGTACCTCAGAGCACGCGCACAGTCTCTCAGGATCTTAACTCTCCGTTCCCACGTCAAAGCACTGTTCTTTCCTACGAAAATCATTAAGCTCAGCAGGTGATTAACACTCATCATTACTCCTAAACATGAGAAACTTCTAAGTGTCAATCGTGCGGAGACCACACAAGTCAACCGCTGTGATTGATCCAATTTCAAGGAGTTCCTTGCAAGATATACTAATTTAGAGGATGAGGGGGAAGATTGCTTAGTAGATAGATGTTGAGCTAGATTCCCTGCTGGGCAATACGCGTAAACCAAGTACTGCTCGCCACCCTCCACGCAGTAACCGAAGAGAGACACCAAGTTTGGGTGCTGAACCCGAGAGAGGCCTTGGAGCTCCCTCGTGAACGAATCCGACTTGCTGCTCTTGTTCATGTGCTTGATAGCCACAGCCTGCCCACTTGGCAGGATCCCCTTGTAGACGTGGCCTGCGCTTCCTCTCCCGAGGCTCTTCCTCTCGTTTTTGAAGTTTATTGCTTTCTCAACCTCGGCCTTGGGGAACACGTAGAGGCCTGACCTTGCAGCGATCTCTTTTGACGGAGCCGGCTTCCTCTGCTTGCTCCTTGTCACAAACTTTATCAGGAGCACGACCAGCATGAACGCAACAGTGACAAGCAGTGCCACCAAGATCGCCTTAACCAGTGAATCTGATCAGCTAAATTGATTTCCATTAGCGCCATAGTCCAAGATAAAAGAGATACATACACAATCTTAGTTCTGGGAAATGAAATTTCTCTTGCAGTAATTTGGAGTTAGTCGGAGGATTGCTTACATTTGATCTTTATGTGGCCTGGATCTGTCCGCACAAGAGAAAGAGAGTTAGTCAGTGTTAAGGGACAAGCCATCAGAAGTTAAGAAATCATAGGCTTCTTCAGTTCTATAGACCTTTCAGCGGGTTCTCTCTCCATGGAAGATGAAGAAGTTGAAAAAAAGCTTTGGATTGCACGGGCCTTTCACTTACCCAGCTTGTCCAAGGCCGGGAGACAATGGAAGAAGTTGTCCATCGAAAACGTGCTATTGATCGTTCCCGCAGCAAGAGAAATGACCACCCCAACTCCGCAGATCGCCCTCTCAGTTCCATTTGCCTTCACATCAAGATGGTCAAGCACTGCATCCCTTAGAGTCAACACACCTTTGGTACATGCCCGGCAAGCCAAATCAAAGGGATTCCCGAAGCTTGAGCAAGATTTTATTGCTCTCCCAAACTGCTCTGTGGCTATAGATAAATGGTCCGTCATGTTTGAAAGGGAGAGGTTAGAACACTTGCTGCTCCCGTAGTAAAGGTCCTCAAATCTGCACGAATTCACTGAAACCGACTGCTGCCGCTGAAAGCCTCCACTACGGTTAACCCATTGGTCCTGTCCGAGGAAGATGTTGTCAGAGCCCAGTGTTTGGTTCTTGACTTGGATGGCTAGGGCTTGGGAGAGGACTGTGAGGGCGTTCCGGCAGCAGAGAGTGGTCGAACAGCTGCCCCAGCCGTTGATCTTCTCCTGTCTTCCGAGGCAATCTCCAGTGGGCTTGTAATTGTACATCGAGAAACCCACAATGCATTCTACCAGAAAACAACTTGGGTTAATCGCTGGGAACCTTGAAACGATCAATTGCTTACGATCTCCCAGAAACTTAAGCTGTTAGGACAGTTGTGAACTCAGAAACAAGGGGAAGAGAAACAAATAAAGCTAAAAATACAGGGACAGGAGTCAAGAATGACCGAAACCAGCATAAGCGCTGTCTGCATCAGGTGATATTGTCCCAAGCGACGAAGCAGACATTGCCAAAAAGCTCGCTACATTCAGAATTAAAAAAAAAAAGATTGAAATAATAGAGGGTTACCGGATGAATTATCTGGAGAAAGTAGAAGACTGTGATCATCAAGTGCAAAGGAGCTCGGCATGAAGACAGCGAAGAGGTACAAGAGGGGCACACTTCCAACTGTCGTCAACTGATGATAATAACTGCCCCCATTCCCTCCGCATTTCGGAAGCTATGTGATATCCTCATAAAACTTTACGGTCTTTCCGACTGCATCTATTACTACTTACAAGCTTTTCAATAAGTTAAAAGGTAGAAATTGACCCTTCTTGAAAGTAATTAGGATTTTAAATTTAATCATAAAATGGTAACCCCCTTGCAACTGATAATGTTACTATTTTTTTTCCAAGACATTTCCTTCTCCATTGTTCGGATATTAAAAACTAATTATTATTTTTAATTTCCTATTATTAATAGAAATACATATATTCTCCTTCTTCTACCTTATTACATGTGAATCTTTTACTCATTTCATTTTTTTTCCATTCATTTTTCTCTTTTATCAATATAATGTTAAATTCTAATTTGACACATTAGAAATTATATTTTCCACAAGTTTTTACGGAAAATTAATTTTTCTTTTTTCAAGAAAGGACAAGAATGCCGAATATACGAATTAATTTTCCAGATAAACTGCCCGTAGAAGTCCATCGAAATCGAAACAGAGCTCAAAATGAATCAATAACTAGGAAGAAGAAATGCATGCATGCACCACTGGCTCTGCTTCTGTTCACTCCCTTCCGGGGACACCTTGTTCCCCGCTGGCGCTTTTTGTCTGTCGCTCTCTGTTCATCTCTCCTCAAATCCTTCTTACCCTGACATGAGAATCAGGCGCGTCCGCCGTTTCGGCTCTGCGCCCACTTTGTCTCCAAGGTCTGGGTGTCACTCATTCATCCTCAAGTTTGAAATTTTTTCTATCAGCAGTCGTGAATTTTACTTGCTTCTTGAACCTCGTCTGTTGCCTCGTTCCTTTTATTACGTTAACTTGTTCTGTTGTTGAGTGCCGCATGTAAGTCATCGCTGCGGTTTAGGGGAAGAATGGAAAATGGGAAACTGACTGATTCCTTAGCGCGAGCCTCTTCTGTTATTGTTTCTGATTAGTTTTAACTCTGAAGAGTCAAAAAGAAGGAACCGCACTCGGTTTCTGACAGTTTGAAGACCACCAAGTTTTCGAATTGGTGGACACACTGAGGCACCGTGGGAAATATCGGGTGAATACTCATAGAATAGGGTACACTCAGGTGGCTAAGCTTCCAGATTGCGCCCACTTTCCAAGTTTTCTGATTATTCTTAATGGTACAAACTCTCTTTGTACATTTCTCCAGCTATTGAAATTTGTCTAGATCAGTATGGTTGAATTTTTTTGGTGGTTTCTGTCTGTTGCTGTTTTCATGAACATTTATTTTCCTAGTGTTGATTATAAGGCCGATCATGTTGAATGTGCACAGCTTGCAATTTGAGCTCAAGATCTGCAGGTATGGCATTATCTCCATGATCTTTCTGTCTACCCTCCAACGAGAATGTTGGCATATGACCGGTTGGATTTAGATTTTCCATACAGAGGAGGACTTAGATGAAAAGTGGCACGTATTTAGAAGAAATGTAGTAGTATTATGATCCCAAGACTCTCCAGACAGATGAGATTTGATGACAAGATTTCTGCTTTCACGATCACTCATTCCCATTTGTTGCCTAAAACAAAAACCATCTTTTCAATGCACAGAACAAGCTCAAGTATTCTGGAGGTAATTCCTGCATCTCATCCCATAAGTAAGATACTTTAATCATCACAACTTACGTTTTATATTCCTCCCTTTTATCATCGTTTAAGGTACTTGCATTTGTCCGATAGGTGCCCAATGTGTTGAAAGAATGGAGCCAATCTCACACAATTAAGCCAGCTGCTCTAGTTGCGTGCTCATCTTGATAATCCCATCTGCCGATGCTGTTGATACCCTCAAAACGTGTGCCTACTTACCCAAGGAGTGCAGGTATTGCAACTTTTGCCAACCAATCCAATAGTTTCTTCAGAGATTGAGTCTACAGTGATCGAGAAGGGGTGGAGAAGGTTGGGAAGATTCAGATTACCTTGCTAGAGGGAAGGGTTCAAGGAACTCAACCTGGATGAGGTTAACTTCTTGAGAAGGTTCAATACGGAATTGATGGAATGAGCAACTAAGGTTGAAAGGCTCTTTGGCCGAGCATTGCTGGTCAGGAAGCTCAGATAGACATCATAAAAATAATCAGTGGGACTAGATCATTTTTCCCGGCCTAATTCCATTTACAATATACTGCCATTTCAATCTTGCTCAATCAATTCCGTCATATTTTTCTGTAGGTGGACATGAATGAGAGCAGCGCAGGTGAAGTTTGATCACAATTGGTAGCTGGAGAAGAAGAAGTCAAAGTGAATGAATGTCAACTGATATTCTTCAAGAGAAACTTTTTCTGGTGCTCCAAGATGTGATTAATTTGACTTACTTTAAGTTACATGCTTTTTTTTTAATGGCTGAAAAAGTTACATGCTTTTGATTTATGTACTCACCTAAAAAAGGGGTTCACTTACATGGATACGAAATCTGTCCACTTGCATCTGTTGATCTTCTAGTTTTGTAGCTGTCATGTATTATTCATGAAATCTGGTGAAACATATACTTACAAGACAAGGTCGATACTAGTCTCTGAAACAAGGGATAGTTATTGCAGTTGAAACCATTTGAAATTCGGAATTGTATTTGTATGTACGAAAGCTTCTGAATGTGCTTTATACACTTATATAAGACACAATTCACAACCTGCTACACCTCCCATTTCTCCCCCCAAGTACAACAATCCCTTTCCTCTGCACAAGAACACAACAGAATCTGTATGGCTTTGGTTTTCTGGAAATGGACTTCTTGGCACTAATTCCTGGCGGACCTTGTCTCCTGACAATGTAACTTAAATGTTCTGTGTTGAGTTCCTCATGGCACAAAGCTACGAAGCAAACTTCAATGTCCTACTGTTGAGTTCCTAAGACACGGAGCAGCCAAGCACTCCCTATGTCTGAACAGCAGACTCTGATTATTCTGAATCTTATACCTTTATCTTTCACTCCAGGTATGCTTAATGTAACAAATAAAAACTCAGCAGATGAGTTCTTAAACCATGTTATTGCCATGGAGTGATGCTGCGGGTGTCAGTGGTGTGTCTGGGACTTCATAGACCTCAGCATTGGCCTGTTCCTCCACCAGTGGATGGAGGTCAGCACTGGGGTTGTATTGCTGGACGACAAGGATCGAGGCAGTGGTGGAGAAGTCCGACGAGGCCAGGTAACTCCCAACTGGGCCTAGCTCTGGGCAGTCACTACGGGCCCTCTCCACAAGCACCGGGGCAGTCGTGGGGCTCCTGCCTACTATGAAGAGGTTGCACTTGTTCATTGACTTGAGGGCAGTGACTATGTCCTCTTTGCTCCTCACGGCTTTCACCTCACATGCAATGGACTCATTCTTGCTAGGAGCAAGCTCCGAGAAAATGGCCTCATCACTGGTGGGACTGTCCTCTGTGATGGTGTCCTTGTTGCCCTGTCTCTGTGCTTCTGTGGCATCGATCCCAGCCACAGAGGTGATGGTGAATTTCATTATGCTAAGCATGATTCCTGGGTGCTCAGCCATGCGCACACCTATGGCCAGGGCCTCTCGGTCATCCCCACCACCGAAGAATGGGACAACAATCGTGTAGGATACGTCACTGGCAGAGACCTGTGTGGTCCCACCCAGGCCACGGTCCACAATGATCCCAACTGAGCAGGGAGCAGAGCGCAGCACTTGCTGGTTGACTAGCTGGAACGCATGGCCCAGAGACTCCATGGTCCCATCAACCCGCTGGTGCTTGTGGAACGGAAGGAGGATGATAGCAGCCCGCCTTTGGTGAGCACTTGTGCAGATATCCTCATGGATCGTGCTAAGGGCTGAGATGGCGGTCATCGGCCGGACTGTGACTGCACTCAGCTGTTGATAGGCTTCGAATGCGATGACCATCTGATCCTGGTCATCTCGGACCTTGTTCCAGAATGGGAGCCCATTACGCCGTGCCTTGTGGACCATGGAGATGGCCGAGGACCGCTCAGATAGTTCCATCAGGTGCAGTGCATAGACACAGAGGCGACCCTTTCTGCGGGTACCACGGGATGACTCTATCAGGTTGATCATCGTGGGGATGTTCCGGGTGCTGTGGAAGCCCACAAGGATGCGAAGCTCAGTGTCCAGGTCATCGCGCTGGACGGTCTTGTGCTTGTAGGGCGCCACTCTTCGAGCTGGCTTATAGACGGCCATGACTATTGGAGTTGTGATAAAGGTGGTAAAGAGAGCCATGAGGACTAGGACTGCAAATGTCTGGTCATTTAAGACCTGAAAAACCAGGAACAAAGGCAATCATTTCCAAGTAAAATGCACAAAAAATGGAAAAACATCATGAGGAATACTTGGATCTGTCGCCTTTAAACTGAAGAAACATAGACAAGTACAGAATTACCTTTCTGTCCTTGCCGATGTTGAGGACAATGAGCTCCACAAGCCCCTTGGTGTTCATAAGGAACCCTAGGGCAACTGACTCCTTGAAGGGAAACTTGCACAGCATGGAAACCGAGAGCGTCCCGAGGATCTTCCCGAAACAGGCATTGAAGATCACGAGCACCAGAAGGCCCCAGGACTGGGCGCCGCTGATGGTGGTGACGTCGGTCTTGAGCCCGCTGGACACGAAGTAGAGTGGGAGGAAGAGTCCGGAGACGAGGTCCTCGATCTTCTCGATGAGGACACTGGCAAAGGGCCCATCCTTGGGTACGACGATCCCAACCACGAACGCCCCAAACAAGGCATGGATCCCAATGGTGTCGGTAATGAACCCGCAGGCAAGGACGAGAGAGAGGGTGATGCAGATGTAGAGCTCCTTGACGGGCTCGCCCTCGGGGGACCGTCGAGCCATGAGAGCAAGGATGGGCTTGAGGACCAGGACTGCCACGATGACAAAGGCGGCGCCACAGAGGAGAACCCAGAGGGAGACGAGTGGGGAGGTGTCAGAGCCCGAGAGGGCGATTGCCAGGGCCAGCAGGATCCACGCAGCCACGTCGTTGACGGCCGCTGCTGACATGGCCATGCGGCCTATGTCAGTGGTGAGGAGCTTGAGCTCGGCCAGGATACGAGCCAAGACTGGGAACGCGGTGATGGACAGTGCCACACCCATGAAGACGAGGAATGGACCGTGGCTAACCCCCTTGTTGATCGTGGATTGGAGGATCACTGACGTCCCGATCCCGAGGATGAAGGGCAGGCTTATCCCAGCTAAGGCAATCCCGAGGGCCTTCTTCCCAGTCCGTTGGATGGCCCGGATGTCGAGCTCAAGGCCGACCAGGAACAGGAAGAAGAGCAGCCCTATGTTGGCTAGGGTGTCCAGGACGGTCATGCTGTTCTTGGGAACACCGTGTGCAGGAACTTCTCACTCCGGCCCAGCGCTGATGGCCCCAAAAGAATTCCTCCCTGGAGAAATCAACGGGAAAATCAAAATCAAAATTAATCAGAATTGAACCGGGTTAAGCTTCCAATACCAAATCAAGACCATAAGACCCAGTTGCTACACGAAGAACAATCAAATGCCCACAAGAAGAACAATCTGGCCGCACGATGAATAGAGGATAGAAACCCAACCCTAGTATGAGTTTTTCTCTCTGGACAAACTTACACAAGAATCGAGAGATTCGTGTAGGGTGCATGCGTGAGAGTGTAAGTGGTTAGCCACGGCGAATGATGCCCGAGACAAGTCTCAGCTTGCTCGGAAGACAACGGAATTACAATAAGGTAATAATTGGCAAACGAAAAAACTCACGATGATCTCCGCAATCACTCGGGGTTGCCTAAGCGGCCGAAGGAGGAAAGCTAGTGTCCTCGTGAACACCACCACCAGGCATATCTGGAGGATGACGAGAGGAAGGGCGTAGTCGAGGGGGCTGTCTCCCTGGAACGATCCATTGGAGGTCGCCTTCATCGGTGCCAGGCAGACAGTAGTTGCGTCCGTCGCCATGGCATATCACTATCGCTCCGTCCCGGATCGTATCACTGAGAATCACCGCTGGCTGATGTCGCAGCAGCAGCCTGTATCTGAAAGAGATCGGGAACTGGTAATTAACCAATGGCGAATGCCACCTTCCGAATCGGAACCATTCGGGATTCGACGAAAATAAATAAATGAATAAAATTTGCAGGACTTACGGGGACCCCTCGTTACCTTCCGAGGCTGCAGAGAATCAGCTGACAAAGAACTATACAGCCGGCTTGTCAGGGGGAAGGCGACAACTGCTGCTTTTCATAAATCTGTTATCTAGTTGTGCAATGGAAGTCTGAAAGACGATCGAGTGAGGAAGACAACATGATGTGGCTGGCCTATATATAGGGCTGATTTTATTCTCTAGAATGAATTCCAAACTATAATGAGAAAGGGATATCAGTGTATTCACAGTACCCTTAAAAGACTTAAATTTAAAATTTATCATTCTAACCTACATCTTTTTTAATCCTCTCTTCTCTCCCTTTGATAAAAGAAAAGAAAAAGAAAAAATCGATTTTTGATCCTATCAAATTATGAATCTCTTTTATAATTAATATATATATACACATACACATTAAAATGTATCACGATATTTTCTCGACATATTAGCTGAGATGGATTATCGCTCTAGCCTTTGACTTTCAGTGAATTCATATTACTGTGCTACAGATGGAGTTTATCCATTGGCAAAGCTCAATTAGACGTTTTGCAATCCACTGTCATTACATGATTCACGTTGATGGGCTGCCTCTCCATTTATTATGGTGAAAAAAAGGAATTAATGAGGAGTCCAAAATGGATTATATGTCAGTGGGGAAAATAAATTCACGGCAGAAATTCCACAAAAAAAAAATGGTAAGTACACCTTTGTGATTATATCTTTATAAGGTAAGACGACGTCGTTGCTGATAGGCTAATGTATTATCTATCCATACACATTTCGTGTGAACAGGGATCGACATTTTATCAGCACCAACAGCATCATGGCACATAACGTCGGTTTTCACGATGCGATAACGACTAACAAACCCGACTCGCAATCCAAACTAACGAAGAACACATGTGATGATCATGGTCAACTGTCACCTTCCCTGATAAGCTCAAAGTTGATTGTCGTGTGAACTACATCCGTGTTCTTCCTTAACCAAGTGGGATATGTCTCAAATGAATTATATCATATCACAACACACAAAGGGGCATTTCCCATATGGGCCTATATTAAAAAATTTATTAAATTCTAATTAATCTAATTCGAGTCAGATCAGTTCACTCAAAATTAAAATCTGTTAATTTATTTTATATTTATAATATTCATTACTTAAGGGGAATCTGGGCGCCATTTTATCCTCCCCTCCCTCCTGCCCTCTCTAGACTACGAGTTCCTATTGCAACCCAACAAAGCGTGCACCGTTCCGTATAACAACAACGGTAATTATGACCCTATCTCTAATCAATTGCTCATTATCTAGCATGACACGGTACGTACATGTGAAGAGCTCAACTTCCGACTGACTAATTTTGTTTATTATAGTTTGCTAATAGATCCATGCTGGCTAGCTCAACAGAGGAAGAGAGCGAGAGAACTAATAGATAGATTGATGCAAGTGCGCAAGATAATCTTCACTCTTCACTTTTAATATTTTTCCACATTTCCCACCCCCGGATATCTTACTGAACTTATCGTGGTCCTTCTTCGACTATGAGTATCGGGTCCATTCTTTTCTTAAAGCCTTCGGGGCCGCGCCCATTATCGATCAAGAAGATGTACAAAAAAGCATAACAAATGCACGATACCCCCGGGTCATTCGTATACGAGAGCTGGCTCAACATTGCGATATTACCCTCGACATGTATCCATAAAGTTTTCCCCATTTTCATGAACCCAACCAACATGGGGTGTTGTTCATTGGACGAGAAAATTCGAACATTTGAGCACCTGACTTCGTGCAATTATATATCCAACTTTCTCTTGTTGTAATTAATTATCTGGAAGGGTGCTTAGAGAATAATAGGAACCTTCCTTATTACTTACGGTCTTACGCTTGTCGTACAACTAGACCCAACGGTATCTTGTTAAGTACAACATTAATTTCAATTTAGATGTTGTACGAGATTACCAAGGCACGGAATTATCATCCATCCTTGAACTGGTGAAGATTCTCTCTAGAGGAAGTTTCTCAATGATTGAGATGATTTTATGCTCGTTTTTTTAAATAAGATCTTAATTTAAATATTATAAATAAAAAAATTTATATTATAGAAATTTGATATATTGAGATACATCTTGTTGCTCCTTAACCCTCCACTTCCCTACTCTCTTGTTCAAATCTCTCAATCCAAATATACCTAAGAATATAAGAGTGGATAAAATAATATTTTTTTTGTATATAATTTGGACATCTTAAAATTATGTAGGTACTAATTAATCTAAATTTAAATTTAAATTGACTATGTACGTTTGATAGTGAAATTTTATGATTATAAAATAAATTTAATTCGTAAAATTGTAATATTTGTCTTATTTAGGGGAAATGTATGCTAAATTAACTCCTTCATGTAGGACCAATAGAATATTCGAACATTAATGAAATTAAACACTCCAGCACCTCTCTCTCTCTCCCCTTTTTTTTTGATAAGTATGAAAGCGACCCAAGTTATCGCCACGTGGGCGTCGACAGGAAGCGTGAATGATGTCAACTCGCTTACTTCTTGCACCCATCGTCTGACATTATTTGTACGGAACCGATTGGCTATAATTCAGTTCATAATAATAGTTAACAACGCATCTATCTAATCTTTATATCCAAGATGCAAATGCGTATATAACATATACATATATGCATACAAACCGATAAATAATCTTTTGTTATCCATTTTCTCAAATTAAATCATTACTTATAAGTCTCGTAAATGAAAAAAATTATAATTAAACTTGTATCATAATTAATGGAGTCATCCTAATCTAATTTGTCAAATTTAATTAAACTTTTGGACACTGTATACCGAAAAGCATGAACGGAGCACACAAAACTTCATGACCGTCCAGGAAGTGTACTTTTTTCAGAGTTTTGTACCTACTAGTTTGACTTTTGATTGTTGGTTATAAATCGATTTCGTATTTCATTATCCGACATTATTAGGAAATGAATTTGGGTCTTTCCCTCGTGTCAGATTGAATATTTGAAATCCTCCTGGGCAGATGTGATAAGTTCATTCGTTTGAAATCTTGAGTAGATATCTACCACATATTACAATATGCACCGATGGCCTCTATGAATATTTTTATAAAAAAAAAAATTATACGGTAAGGAGCAAAGCCGTCTGACTAATTCAATTTGCCACAATCTCACCATTACACAATGCAATTATATATACATATATGTACATGTGTGTGTGTGCGTGTTTGCTAGGTCAACCCTTCAAGAACTATTTTTTTATATGAGGGAGAATTTATCACTTGCATTTTTATTGGCCACTAATATGTAGAGAGATATAATAATCATTCGAGTCGGATAATGTTTAATAATGGAGGCAGAATCCTTTCAATCACAAATTTTCCTAATTCATGGAACGTGCATATAGGATTTTACTTGAAAAATAGGATGTTTAATCACCACAATCAAACTAGTGAAAGTGGATGCATAGGTCGTAGTAGGTGGACGTGTCCTCGAGTATGTTCTTTGTGGGAGAGTAGCCGATATTTCTTGTTTGGTACGCAACGAATTGGTCAATGGATTAATAAAGGACAAAATACACAGAGCATATCCTTTGATTAATACAAGTGTGTACACCCTTGCCATCCTTCCCGCTGCTAATTCTCCAATGAGCATATCCACAGGTACCTGCAAATATCTCTACGTATGTATGACACCAATCCTTTGGTTTCCACTCTAATGCAATGGAAGCACGAGTCTAGAACCGTTGAGATATACGATCTCGTATTGACCAAATAACGAGGAAGTCGTGAATTTATAAGAAAATTCGGTACCATCACCTATCAGTTTAGATTTTTGTATGAACATGGATTCGATCCCTTACATATCTATCCATGACAAATCCAATCGAAACATTTGAAGAAGATAGACATATTGTTATTTGAGAAGAACGAACAACCCATCATTCGCTAACTAATGCACTTTTTGTCGTGATAGAGATGTTGACTACGATAAACCATTCTTTCATTTTTATTACCGGTTAGTTTTCAGCTCGAAACACAAAATATGTACCATAAAAATAAACTTTTTCAACAAAGAGATGTGTCATTACTGGATGTAATATGTTTTTGAATCTATCAATGTACTTATGACAAAATGATATATGTTACACACACATATATATATATAAAGATATTTATTGCATATATAGTGAGTAACAAGCTCTCCGATAAGAGGGGCTGTCTCAAGTGGACTCAACTCAAGCCTTTGTCTGAGGCCCCAAAACGATTGGGACTCACAAATAGAGGACATTGTTTGTATGTATATGTGTGTGTGTGTATATATATATATATTAGTAATATAATCATTTATCTGTACCCAAATAAACTAAGGCCTCTAACAATAACTTGTCTCGGTTAATCCATAATAACTCGCTTTGTACTATCCACATCACTAGATATCAAGAAATTTGTTGAACTCCACTTAATTGACGGTCGAGAAGACTAGGCCAACTAGTAATTAGTTATACGGCTCTCTTAAAATAAAACTTTTTCACTCATAATTCTTAAATACGAGAATTTATCAAAGATAAAAGATAAAAGGGATATGGTATTAATTCAATCAATCCTTATGACTTGATGGCTTCTCTTTTGTATTAATTAAATAATTATAATCTAAGGAATTTTTTTATAAAAAACAAATCCTACATTATTCGTTCCCAATTTTTCTTCCTTCATAACTGGAGCAGATAGTTGAAGAAGCTTCAATTATTGCTATTATTTTTCTCCATAAAACTTGTTCTTCCCCTTTAAAATTATTTTCTTCTGAGAGAATTATTCTTACGTATATACACACATATATATATTTCTCTCTTTTCTACTTCTAATAATGAATATTTATATATGTATATATATTATATATCCGTTGGTAGGGTACTATATATATTTTTTATTCAACGAGATATTTTATGCGACGGTTATACACATATTTATCAGTTGAATGAATTTTATATGCACATATATAAAGATAAACGCATGGTCAGAATTCAATAATAAGATAAATTACTAAAATGGAATGTTATATATTATTTCACAATTTCGATATGCATAGGATCCACTAGGTTCTTTAAGTCGAGACCTGAATTGGTTGAGCCGATCTTCCTATACCTCAAAAACACCCTAAATTCGTGTGTATATATATATATATATATAACTTGGGATTTTCATGTGAAATCGAATCAAGTTTTAAATTCTTTGATTTTTCACCCTTTATTTACGTAGGCATTTGACAATCCCACCCCACAAAAATCACATAACTAAGGAGAATATCGTGTGTGTGTGTTTTTTTTTCCTTTTTTTTTATGTAATTTACCCGATAAATAGATATACATGAAAACATCCTTAATGACATATGATCTGACGAGGATCTCATGCATATATCCCATTTCTAGGCATAAGGCGCCTTAAGTTAAAAAGGTTTGACAATTTGTATCGTGTTATATTTTATGTGTATTATATTTAAACAATTGTGTCAAAAAACCCTCAACTCATCTTTGGTATACTTAACATGTATAAATTAAACGTGTTCAAATGTGTCAATTATATATACATTTAATGCAATTATAACTAATTATCAAAAAAATATAATTATAATAAAAAAAATCAATTAAAATATTTATAATAAAATTATATTAATGGGATATTCACAATATAATTTACCAAATAAATTTTAATATATTTAATATTATAAATTAAAATTAACCATACATACATTTAAACTGAATAAGTAACTTACCTATTTAATATATATTTAAATAATTAGAATTAACTATATTATATTGAATTAAACATGTTTATCAAGTTCAACCAGGCCGAACCTATTAACTCTGTGTCCCATCAAGTTCAATTAGCATATAATATAAAAAATTACTAACCCCACATGAAGTACCGTTGACTTTCTATGAATTTGGAATTCTAAATCAACAGAGGGTGCATTATTTGCGCAACCAAGAACAGGTATGCATATTCTGACTCTATGGCGGGAGGATATAATAAACTATTTTCTTGAAAATGGTCGAAATAATGAAAAATTGAACCCCAAACACTAAAAAGAAATGGAAATAATGGGGTTGACCCACACATGTGTGTACGGTCTTGTGGTACATCGTATATGTGCAGTTATCATTTTGGCTTGTCAATGATGTGACGATAAGATTGGCTTTTGTTTTTATTAGGAAATAATATTAAAATATCTCGAATGGTAGTAACATATTATTAACCCAAAAAAAAAAAAAGAAAACTTATGTCACAAAGTTGTAAAAGTGGTCACGTCACTCGACACCTCTCTTTTTTAAGACACTGCTCCTGTATGTAAAACCTGTGTACATAGATTTAACTGTCTAGATTACTGATTCTACCATCTTGCACGAGAGTGCGAGGTGAGTGTACATAGTATAATATATCTATAAGTTTAGTATTCCTTCAACAGTATTTATATAAAATGGTAAAACTTACCCTTCACAAATTGTAGGATTTAATTTCCATAGATCGATCCCTTGTATGAGCTATATGGATTTTGGCCTCGTGGGTTTCTTTTAAACCTCAACCCAACCCATATGTATAATTAGGGTTATGTACAGGTACTGGACACGTCTGGAAACGTTACCGGGTAGGTTCGAGTCGACCCAAAGGAAATTACGGTAGGGTCCAGATAAGGAAAAGAACACAGTACTCAGAGCCGGAACTGGAACTGGTACCCGAAACAACAGAAAATAAAGTATATATTACAATATATTATTATATTAAATATTTAAAGACGGAAATAAAAGGAAACATTACTAGTTTGAAGGATGAAATATATGGTTGATTAGAATTAGCTTATATGATCTATTTAGTTTACAAGAAATTATCGTATTACAATCACATTCCAAGAAAGAGTACGTAATCTGCATGGGAAAGAGCATTCAACTTTCCAATGCAACCTAATAACCATAATTGAAAGAGATGGTTCAACAGTAAATAATCAAGTTTAAATGTGGTAAATATAAATAATTTATGTTGTGTGAGATTTACTGATCTATCTCAAATTAGGTTAATCACAACCCAATAACTTCCAATACTAGTGGATTAATTCAATAATCAGCTAACACGTGTGTCAATCTGGCCAATGCTTACGTAAATCATTGAAAATTCCGTGCTTATCTGCTAAGAAAGGGGCCAAAAAAAAATGTGACAGAATTCTGGTTTACGTCAGTTGCTGAAACTTCAAATGGTCCAACGTACGGATTCGAGTTACTTGCTGAAAATTGATCTATTGGTGATTTAATTAGTACTTAGATGCGATATAATTAATTCAGATTCCCCTATTAAACTCACAAGTGTCAGCTCAAGGGATATGACAGGCTTATTAATTTTTCTGAATGGATGACCCAAGTGTTAGTTCGGTTCCTTTCCTAACCTAAGCGTCTGGTAATATTCGATGAAATCTGCCACACTTGTGCACTTATATGGATATATGGGCTTGCTGGACAATTTTGGGTTGGGAAAAAATAGACTTCTTTTTATTAAAAAAAAATCTAACCTATTGAGGTGTAAAGCTTAAAAAATGTATTAATCTTTCATATTGAAAGAATTAAATATGAGATATTTTTTTTTAAAAAAAATTGCATTTCATCAGTCATAAATAGAGCTTAAGTTATAATGTTATTTGCATTTCTTTCTCTCTCTTTGTTCCTTCTTTTTATTTGGTTTTGGCAGCGTTTTATCTTAATTTTTTGAATTAAACCATATAATATCTATAAATCAATTGAATCATTATCAATTCATAACTGAATTCAATTGTAAAATTATTTTAATACAAATTTTTTCAATTGATAAAACTTGAACCCGATAACCTATTTAAGAAAAATAAATGCCACCAAACCATGTAAATCAACTTATGTTGGTATCCTTAATTGGAATCATTCTTTTAACCACATGGATTGGACTTTAGAGGGGAAATGAAAAATGCAATGGGCTTAGTTTGAGGATTGATTTGGAACACACGTACTGCGTAATACCTACAAATACGCTTGAGTCCCCCAAAAATCCAAACGCACACACGATGTTATTATCCACAGGGACGCTTATACCCAGTCCACGAGTAGGCCTCATCTTATGGGGCTGCTCCCTAGGCTAGTCCAGCATGAACATCTCTGCGGGCTGGAAATTTTCTTTTTAATGAACAGAGGAAACCCATGATTAAGGAATGAGAGGATCGACCCGACCGTGGAAATATCTTCGAGTCGAATTCTTATTCAAGGAAAGAGGTGTAAATATCTTCGAGCAAAAGTCTTGGACGGATCATCTTCGTCAAGTGGAAGACTTCAAACTAATTTCTTGATTGATCAAAGTTTCGTTCCTTCATTCAACTCACGCCTACAAAAGAAAATCTTAAAGAGCAAAGAAGGCTACGGGAGCCCCATAGATCTCCACCGCAGCCCATCCTGTCATGTCGAGGTGGCCACTGTCCACTGGCACCATCGCCGTCAACGTCCTCCTCCTCCTCCTCCTCCTCCTCGTGGCAGTGGCTGTCTCGCAGGATGTCCATGCGAGCGTGATGAACCGGCTCGGTAGCGGCAACAACATGACACTGCACTGCCAGTCCAAGGACGATGACCTGGGGCAGCAAACCGTCCCCGATGGGTCCCAGTTCGGGTGGGATTTCTCGGTCAACGTCTTGGGGACCACGCTGTACTTCTGCGACGTCGGGTGGCAGGGCGTCCGGGAGTTCCACTTCGACGCATACTCCTTCGGCCGGGACTTTGTGCGGTGCGGCGGAGGGCAGTGCCTGTGGATTGTCGCCAGGGAAGGAGTCTATGGCCTCAACGGGAGGACTGGACTCTGGGAGTATGCATACTCCTGGCCCAACTGATCCCCGCCTGCAGAAAGTGTTGAAAACTTGGACATGTCATAAAATAATCGCCAGACGGATCGGGTAATGTTGTCCGATGTCTCGTTTGCACGATGGCACGAGTCAATACATATAGGCACCACCTTCTTTCAAACAAGATCGATACTAGGTTGAGTGTCGACTTTCTAGTTCGTTTTAGTCCACATTATATCGGACCTGTATTCATGGGTTTCCGGTGAATATACATGAATAAAACTTGGTTCCATGCAAAGAAAATTGTGTAAAAGGTGAGGATTTTCTTTTATTATTATATGTTGTATAAGATTAGAATAAAATAGAAAAAGTATAAAATAAATGGTTATAAGTAAAAATTAAATTTATAATCTCTTAATTATTAGATAGGAAGAGTGTTGATATACTAAATCCCGCTCAAACAGGAGGGATTTAAACACGCCATGGTGGGATTAGAAAACAATTGCTGACCACTAAACTAGTCGCTTAAAACACGGCAGCTGGGAGCGAGCTGATCGGAGTAACAGTGACGAGGAACGAATCCGAACATTACCTTGTCGCAGAAAATGATTGTTTTTGGGGGGTTCTTTTCCGCTGCAATCTACTAAAACCTGTGCATATAACAATTACATCGACCCCCTGTTCTAGATTTTCCAATGTGGTTCTCTGTTCGAAGCCACCAGTTACGGTACGACCACAGACCGGAATGGAACCCCCGAATCTCGATGTTGCCCGGCAATTATTCAGGACTAGCAAGAAAGTTGCTTTAACTCGTGAAGCATATGGATGGAAATCAAACAGGGAGACAGTCACCTGTTTAATCAGAAAACGGAAATCCTATAGTATGTTTTTATCACCCAGTTACGACTTCATGAGGCATTACAGTGCAATACTTGGAAAGCGACGGGGGCAAAAGAACAAAGAAAGTGATGAACAGTCAAAAGAAGAGCGAGATGTAACTGAACCGCTAAGACGTTGGGACTACTGGTGCGAGATAGGCCAGCGTTTTCCTGAACTGCTGATCCCTTCACTTCCACACGATTCCCCTTATCCTACTTCCGCGAGTGTCCACTCCCGTCCGGACCCCCCACCACCCCCTGCGCTCTCTGCTCATCTCTCTCTAAATTCTTTTCTTCTTTCCCTGACATGAGAATCAGACACGCCCCCCTTTTCGGCTCTGCACCAACTTGACTCCGAGCTCTGGATGTCACTGATTCATCCTCAAGTTTGAATTTTTGCTTGAGCTATGGTGAGTTTTACTTGCTTATTGAACCGGGTTTTGTTGTCTCGTTTCTTTTATTTTTGTTAACCTGTTCTGTTGTTGAATTCTCTGAGATGGAAGCCAATGCTGCGGTTTCGAGGGAGAATGCAAAGTGGAAAATCGACTGATTCCTTTTTGTTATGTCCCTGATTAGTTTTGATTCCGAAGAATCAAAATGCCGAGGGAAGAGACTCGGGTGTTGAATTGGTGGACTCATTGTGGCCTGCAGGGAATGTGGGGTGTATAATCATAGGATAGGGAAGACACGGGAGGCTAAGCTTGTACATTGCACCTAACTTCCAAATTTCTAATTATTCATAATGGTACACACGTATCATTGCAGATTTCTCCCACCGTTGAAATCTGTCTACATTCGTATGTCTGAATTTCTCAGTGGCTACGACATGTTGCAATTTTCATGAGCTTCTATTTTGCTACTAGTGATGATAAAGCTAATCTCATCGAGTGTTCTCAGCTTGCAGTTTGAGCTCAAGACTGAAAAGTATGGCATTAGTCCCACGAACTTTCTATCTATCCCCCGATGAGAAAGTTGGCATATCAACCATCGGATTTAGACTTCTGATACATCGAAGGACTTGGAGGAAAAGTGGCACTAATGTAGAAGAAATGCAGTCCAGTATAATGATCGAGAGGCGCTCCAGACTGATGACATTTCAGAACAGGTGTTCTACTTCCCTGACAAATAATTCTCATTTGCTGCCTAAATCAAAAACCATCTCTTCAATGCATAGAACAAGCTCAAGTATACTGAAGGTGATTCCAGCATCTTATCCTTTGTGAATAAGATACTTCAATTGTGATACTTCCATTTTATATTCCTTCCTTTTGTTGTTACCTTTTAAGGTTCTTTCATTTGTCCGAGAGATGCCCAATGTGTTGAAAGAATGGAGCCAATCTCACACAATTAAGCTAGCTGCACTAGTTGCATGCTTGTTCTTGATAACTCCATCTGCTGATGCTGTTGATGCCCTGAAAACCTGTGCTTGCTTGCTTAAGGAGTGCAGGTATTGCAATTTATTTTTCCAATCGATCCTGTGGTTTCTGTATAGCTTGAGTCTGTTGATATCATTTACTTGATAGCAGATAAATTCTTTTCCATGTCCCTTGCTCGAATTTGTCCATCAGCTCAATGAAATAATGTTCATAAATAACCCTTAAGAGGTTATTTTTAGCTATGCCCCCACCTACTACATGTAACATTTTCTTTCTTGATTATGATGTTGCACTTCATTTAATTTTGGCTTGGGATCACAGTTCACATGTTCCAAAACAACTTTTTTTTCTTGAGTTTATGCCTTGTTTGACATGCTTAATATTATGTACAGGTTGGAACTTGCCAAGTGCATAGCAGACCCTGCTTGTGCTGCTAACATTGCTTGTCTTCAGACATGTAATAACCGTCCTGATGAGACAGAATGCCAGGTTGTTCCATTTACTTTTACTCCCAGGCTTCATGAGCGCATGTATTTAATTTGGGAGGAAAGTAATCCATTGAAAAGGTTCTTCTATGCTTCTTTTCATTCCTGAAAGGCTGTTATTTCCATTTGCCTTTTTCAGATTAAATGTGGTGATCTCTTTGAGAACAGCACTGTGGACCAGTTTAATGAATGTGCAGTTTCACGAAAGAAGTGCGTTCCTCGGAAAGCCGATGTGGGGGAGTTTGCTGTCCCTGATCCTGCAGTTCTTGTTCAGAACTTTAACATCAATGATTTCAGTGGGAAATGGTTCATTTCTAGTGGGTTGAATCCGACGTTTGACACATTCGATTGCCAAGTGCACGAATTTCATGTGGAGTCAGACAAGCTCATGGCAAATTTGTCCTGGAGGATAAGAACACCTGATGGTGGGTTTTTCACGAGATCAACTATGCAAAGATTTGCTCAAGATCCGCTTCAACCCGGGCTATTAGAAAATCACGGCAATGAGTATCTTCATTATCAAGATGATTGGTAATCCCTCAGAGATCCCTCTCATGATTCCTTAGTTTGAAATAGGTGAATTGGAAAGAGTACTTAATCTTCATATGATGGATTTCTATGCTGTGCCAAGTTGGAAAGATTTTGCAGAATGTCATTAGAAAATTACTGTTTTGGGTGGCGGCAGGTATATCTTGTCATCAAAGATGGAGAACAAGCCTGACGATTACATATTCGTTTACTACCGTGGAAGGAATGATGCATGGGACGGATATGGTGGTGCTGTTGTATACACAAGAAGCCCCATTTTGCCGGAGAGCATAGTTCCCGAGCTTGAGAGGGCCGCAAAAAGTGTAGGGAGAGACTTCGGGAAGTTCATCAGAACAGACAACTCCTGTGGGCCTGAGCCTCCTTTAGTGGAGAGGCTCGAGAGGACAGTGGAGGAAGGGGAGAAAACAATTGTAAGGGAGGTCGAAGAGATAGAGGAAGAGGTGGTTAAGGTTGGGAAAACTGAGATTACCCTGCTAGAGAGGTTGATGCAAGGTCTCAAGGAGCTCAAGCTGGACGAGGAGAACTTCTTGAGAGGGCTCAGCAAGGAAGAGATGGAACTATTGGATGGGCTGAAGATGGAAGCAAGTGAGGTCGAAAAGCTCTTCGGGCAAGCACTGCCGCTCAGGAAGCTCAGATAGACTCGAGAAAAATGATCATGGGAGTAGATCATTTCAGGGTCTTGATTCCTTTTACGATGTACATCTGTTTCAATCTCTCTCGGTTGATTGTGTCATTCTTTTATAGGCGAACATAATGGTAGTTGTTCAGTCACGGTACAAGTTCAACGACAGCAGCGGAAGTAAAATTTGATCACAACGAGTAGCTGGATAAGAAGTTGAAGAGAATGTCAATGGATATTCTATAGAACAGAAATTCTCAGGCTCTCCGACATGTAATCAGTTTGACTTTGGCTTATTTTATCTGTAAGCTACATGCTGTTGATTACATTCGTGTACTCCCTTCAAAAAAGGGTTCATTCACATGGATATGAAATTATTCCACAAGCATATGTTGATTTTCCATTCTTGTGAACGTTGCGCATTTGTGCAGGAATACTGGAAAGACATAAGCTTAGAAGATGAGCTCAAAACAATAAACTGAAACACAACGTTGTGGTAACAGCTGAAAACAGTTTGAAACTAGAAACTGTATTTGCCCGTAGGAAAGCTACTGACGTGTTTTATACATCAATAAGACAACTCACACACTACTACACCTTCCATTTTTTTCTCCAAGTACAAGAAGTATCATCTCTCTCCTCTTAACACCGAACGCGACAGAGTCTGCTATGGCTTGGATCTACGAAGATGAGGAGATCCACAACGATGAGGACCAATGTACCTCATTGTTCTGCTGTTGAATTCCTGGGACAGGAAGCAATGAAGCAAACTCCGACGTTCTGCTGCTGGGTTCCAGAGACAGGAAGCAACGAAGCACTCTCTCATCTCCTAAGGGCGAACTCTGATTTTTCTAAATCTTAAAGCTTTATCTTCCACTCTTTCTAAGCCAGGCTTAATGTTTCAGAGAAAAACATTCAGATAAGTTTTTAAACCATTTTCAGAAAAACAAAGGAGTCAGGAGAAGTGCTTTTAAGACAGGAACAATAGAAAACAGGACAGACATTCTTCTTTTCCCGATGAGAACACAAACAACATAAGGTATATAGGTCCTCAGTTTTCTATTTGTTTTCATAGATTCGCAAAATTTCTGTAACATTTGCAGTTGGAAAAAGCAGACTATTCTATGCAGCCTTCATGTTACACACGGCTCTCACATGGAAATAAGGGTCTTCATTCCTCATACTTCGAGCACTAGGGTCTTCAGCTCATGAGCTCATAAGAAGCCGGCACATCATGCAGAGGATGCCCCTTTTGGTTCCTCTCCATGACCTTCCTTGCCAGCGAGACCTGCTTCCCTACTGCAAACACGAATGCCTTGCCTCTCCCTCCAGCACCTCTGGCAGTCCTTCCAACACGACGAACATACTCACTCGGGTCACGCGGATAGTCAAAGAGGATCACATGATCTACTCCAGCAAAATCAATCCCACGAGATGCTCTGAAATACAGTATAAAGAAAGTAAAACTGAACCAATTAATGTAACAAATCAAAGACAAGATGAGGTAACTTCTGTGACTGTAGAGTGGCTGACCAGACAAGTCAAAATGGAGGATAGGAGCCCCAACCTATCCAATTCTTGAAAACAAAAAGCCAAATCTGCAAATGTACTAATCAGATTGGATGGCTGCCAATCAAGAACAAACCAGATTGCATCTGTTTTCTGAAGTGAACTGACCAGTTTGCGCTTGAACCATTCCCCTTATCCCTCAATTTGTATCTATATTTTCCAATGGATGAATTTTCTATTTTTTTCCCAACAAATGCATCCATTTGCTCTGGTCAAAGCCATGAATTTCATATTCAGCCAGTTCAATCTGTGATTATGTGGTCCAGTTGGGAAAACCACTAGCACGAGCTTTTCAGATGATTTGTACTCCAGGTCAAAGTCCTAGAACCAACACAGGTACTATGACGTATATAGTAAAAGCACTCTCACTATTCTGATGAGATTTAAAGCTTTTCAAAATGAGTTCCCATTTAGCATTATCTAAAACACCATTAATACCTGTCTGTGCACACCAAGAACATTGAGCCATCCCTTGCTTGAGAGGTGGTGAATTCCTTCATATTTGCGAGCCTCGACTCTTGTGCCACGGCAGCATGAAAGGGGAAAACTCGCAGACGAGCCCCTTTCCGATCTACACGCTTCAGAGCATTCTCAACTTTTCTGCATGTCTCAATCTGAAAATCAATTAGTTAACAAAGCTGACAACTAAAATAGTCTAATAAGGCAACACTTACAAAGAAGCTTGAAGTCCCAAGACTAGGAACAAGTCCAAACAATACCTTGTTGCAGAAAATGATCGTCTTGGGCACTGTGCTCTCTTCCACAATCTGAAGGAGAGCGGACTTCTTGTTCTCAAATGCAGAGTCAGGAGTCTTTTCAGCTCCATCTTCTCCACTGCAATCTACTAAAACCTGGGCACATAATGATTATATTCTCTATAAGAACCATAAACAGCATTCTAAAATCATGGGCTTTCAGTAGAGCTTGGACACTCAGAGAATGAATAGAATCCAACACACGGAAATTGAGCAAGTATGACATCTTGACAAATTGAGTCTCTGAAGATTCGAACCTGTACTTGATAAAATGATAAGAATCACAACCAAGTGATCCATAAATTTAAGCTATTAAAAGTAGACATACTTGCTGCTTGATAAATCTAAATAAGGATACATGCACAAAATTATTTGGAAATTAGTAATGGATCATAACATAATCATACAAATAGAAATATGGGCAGAACTGAACCTCTTGAAGACCAGGGCTTGTGCGATGCATGCCAGGTCCCATGATTACTTCACAATCAGGAAAATTTTCCACCAGCTTATTATATACATCTACAGGCAAAGTGGCTGTCACAAAAAGATATTGTGTTGAGACTGGTGAAGAGTTGATCAAACCCTGAAGGGCCCCTTCAAAGTCCTCATCCTTATAGAGAATATCCACCTCATCCAGAACGATACTGTCCAACAAAACCTTTTGACTGTAAAATTAGGACAATATGAAAAATATTTATGAAACCTTCATGAACAAGTACTACTCTACCTCTGCAGATTAGCCAGCTCTAAGAAGCTTTCCTTGATAAGAAAAGTGAAACGACCAGGTGTTGCAATCAGGACATCAGTCCCCTCTTCTAGATTTTCTAATTGGGTTCTCTGTTTGAAGCCACCTGTTATGACCATAGACCGGAATGGAACTCCAAATCTTGATATTGCTCGGCAATTAATCAGAACCTGCAAGAAAGTTGCTTTCACCCATGAAGCATAGATGGAAATTAAACAGACAGATATTCACTTGTGGACACAGAAAAAAGAAATAAAGAAAGAAAGAAATGGTACGGTATTTTTTACCAATTACAAGACATCACAGTGCAATACTTGCAGAGCAGCATGACTCAAATATTAAAACAAAACTATCGAAAAGCCAAAAAAGGGACAAGAAGCAACTGACCTGTGAAGCCAGCTCAGCAGTGGGCACCATTATAATGACCCGAGGGCTTCTAGGAAGGAATTTGCTTACTTCTTGTATCTCTTCTTCCCTAAGACATTGGACCAAAGGTGCTAGATAGGCCAGTGTTTTTCCGGAACCACTTTGATCAGCTATTATACAGCTCTTACCCTCAATTACAGGCTTGAATGCCTTGGCCTGCAGTTCATCATTTTTTTTTTTGGGCCAAAGTTCATCAATATTTACTAAGCATCAATCAGTACAAGATGTTTTTAGTACCAGCACAGTATCCATGCAGGAATAGCTAGTGAAACATTTTTTCTCCAGCAAAGCCTGTTCTGCTACAACTCTAGTTGGGACAGGATAGGGCATCAACCATAAGCCTTAAAAGAGATAATTGATCAGTAAACATAGGTTCTCTTCTGAGTCATGATTTTGTTCAATAATCTTCTACTCATAAGTCAGGGCTCAGTTCTTAGCAACCTTATTAATTTCAAAACTCTACCAGTATATAGAATCCAGCAGGATACAGCAACAAAGAACACTAAGCAGGTCCATGAATAACACAAGGACGCTAATAATTGATGCTATCAGACTGGCATAAGATTCTCATAAAGCCAACACTAGCACTGGCATACCTGAATATGTGAAGGGCATACAAAAAGCTGCTTTCTCAAGGATTCTACCAAAAACTCACTGCATCCTAAATCAGTGAAGGACTTCCTGCTAAAGAAGTCACTGTTTGCTGACAACTTCTTATGCTGCTTAAGAAGGTCCACCGATTCTGCTCGGAAATCCCGTGAGGATCCACCTTTACCCCAACCTTGAAAACCTGCTTTATGACCTCCAAGACCTGAATGCTGAGTCGCATGATTTTCAGCGCCCAGATCAGACTTATCTTGTTTCAAATGTCTTTCAGTCTCTTCAGAATTACTCCTCAATATTGACTCTCGAATAGCTCTCAATCTCTCAGCACCTGGAACCTTATCTTCATGTCTGTGCATGCCTGGTTTCTTGTCCATTGTTTGCAATTCTACCTCAGAATGTAAGTGACCAAATACCTCATGAGTCAATTCATCATCATATTCCCTACTTCCTTTCTTTAGTTGGGAGTGCCGTTTAGCCAGAGCTTTCACTCTTTGCACTTTCAGTCTACCAAAAGACTGGGCCCCACCCAATCCATTTGCAGTCGAGGAAGTACTCTCCATGGCTGTTGCCATACTCTCTTCACTGCCTGAAAAGCAAGATGCATGCTTCAAAAAGTATTGAACGTTTCCAAAACAAAAGCACAATATAAAAGGTATATGTAGAATGTCACGCATCAGATGTCTAACAAAATATAACCCACCACGTCTGAGTTAAAGAATTATCTAATATTCCCAACAGCTTCAGCATTACAGCCCAAGATTAGGAGACCCATCTTCTTCGTCACATAATTCACCAAAAAGTATAAGAGAGGTTTTGCGCCGGATTAACATCATTCACTGAAAAAACTTAAATCCCCTCTACGATTCGTTATTGAAAAACAGAAAGCAGATATCAGAAAAAAAGAATAGGAATCTCAGAGGACTACATCAAATGCATTGCCCCTACATAGACATACTACAAGAAAATGAAGAAACGTCCTCGTAAGATGGCATTTTTCGGCAGTTGGTGCTGCTCTCTCGTAAAGGGTTGTCGTCCACAAAAGAAAACCGTTATCTACAGAATAATTCTCAGTTGTCGAGGACAAGTCTGTGAGTGAACTGCGCCAAACTGAGCATTTCTCAGTGGTTACTTGCAGAATACAATAATGTAATATTGAACTAAGCCCATATACTGCTACATAACAGTGTCTTCTCCAAAATAGTTCCAAGAATTCAGAAATTTAATCTATGCAGAGGGCAGTTTAGAAAAAGGCATAACGATCTCAAAGATCCACCTTCACTGTTCTTGCCAACTGAGGCGGCGACTGAAGGATTCCAGGAGAGGACGGCCTTGGAAGGGATATTGGACTCGTCGTCGTCGGCCCCGCCCCAGACGATGAACTTCTCCCCTGTCTCGTCGTCTATCAGTTGGTAGGCTCCCGGAGTGTCCATTGGAGTACGGGTGTAGCCCGCCCTCACGGCCGTTGTCCCGCCGTTTTTGACGGCTCTTCCATGGGACCGATTGCAGCGGCCATAGCGGGTGAAGCGCGAGTGGAGCGGGTTCGGGGCCTTCCAGCTCAAGTCAGGGCGTGGAGGGCTCAGGCTGAGGGAAGGGCAGGCGGATTTGGCAAGCATCTCTGGGTGAGTAGGAAGAAGAGAATTCGATAAGGCCAGCGTCTCCCTATGGCAGCCTAGAAGCAGCAGCAGCAGCTCCCTCCTTGTCTCAATACTTCCGAACTATATCCGGCGAGAGGAAAAATCTTTCAAAGATAATTGCACTTTGGTCCTTAAAAGAGAGACTTTTTGTGTTCTGATCCTTATCGATCGAGTCATTTTGGTTTTGACCCGCAAATTATATTTCCTTTTCTTTAGGAAAATAATTTTCATTTTTCTGGCGCGACAGTACAAGTGCTCTACGTCCAAGTTCTACGTCATCTTTGAAAAAGGTTTTTTTCTCCGCCTAATAAATATTATATTTTAATTGTTAAATATAAAAAAGAAATCTAACTATTTCAAGGATAAAGATTTCCATGATGTTATATATTTTATTTCAAGGAGTTTCAAAGATTTATATATTAGTAATAATCGATAAGGCATTTATGTAATAATTAGATGCCTTCACTTGCTCATCTCTACCGCCCTAATGATACTTGAAAACAGACATAAACATGTTTAAAACACCCGACAGTCCTTAATCCTTCACTTCCGACTGTTGAGGCAGCCGAGGCCCCGAATCAACAAGGACAGGCAACACAAACTCAAGAGTTTAACAACGGATCTTCATTGCTTAGGCTCGGCGTTCTTGTCAACCTTGGGCCTCGTGTTCATCAGGATCTGCAGAAAATGAAAGCGACCTGTCTTAGCGAACAGCGTGTGAACTGTTAAGAGACTACTTGTGTATACAGGATGCAATGATCACAAAGATTCGACATGAATAAGGAAGAAAAGAAAGAGCAAGCTCCGGATATGCATGTCACAACCTTACGGAGCATCGTGTTCTCGTTGATTAGGGTAGAGATCTTCTCCTCCAACTTGGAGTTGCTGTCCTGCAGCTCCCTGGCCCTTGCCTCCAATTCGTTCACGTAGACCTTCTTCCTCTCCCGAGCTTGCTGGGCAGACACTCTGTTCCTTAGCAACCTATTTCATCAGGCATCATGGGACAGACAGGCTCGTTACACAACACAGTACAAGAATTCCCCAGCGGCAGGTTCTTCAGAACTCACGGCATCCACATATGGACACTTAGACCCAAGAGAGGATGCGTGGTGGAAACCTGCCTGAAGTACTATGATGCCGGGGCGGCTTACAGTTCAGTTCTAGAGAAAAAAAAAGAGAGACGTGCGCACTGTAAATCCTATCGAATGTCCAGCTGGGATACCTTTGGTGAAAAGGCATTCACGGTAACATGGGCTAAATTATAAGACCCGTCTTCTTTCGATAAAATATTCGAGTAAATTTCAATTATGGAATTATAGTATAGTGCACAGCCGCAACAGAAAATTTTTCTTCGTGAAATGATTTTATTATCTTTTATGAATTTATCCACCTTAATTTTGAATTCATCACACACGTAAAATAAAATATATTAATATCTTAATTAAATATAAATTTTAATCAATTTTTTTAATTTTAAAACAAACTATGTGCCACTTAAATGTAATATTATCTTTCCATCCTCACACTTACATACCACATTAAATCACACCTAACAGAAACTAGAGTGGCACATCCATATCAACTTTATGGGACCCATATAAGTGAAGAACATTTCACCTACCATCATTCTTTTTCCTTTTTAACTTTAGGTAAGTGTAAATAGGGCGTTTCGTATTCTTCAGCTTCCTAACCTCCTCCTTATATCTATAACTTCCCCCATCCCATTCCTTCGAGCACCTGCCCACCTTCATCGTTCACCCTTCATCCTCTCCTTCTCTTCCTCCACCATTGTTGCAACTGCCATAGCTTCTTGCTTTGACATCGCAACTCCTACCATCTCCACCCAATTGCTCATTGAGAAGGAAAACCAAAAGATAAAAACTAAGTCCGAAAAAAATATCGAGCTTCAACCTCTCCCATGGCCACGGTTTCTTGAGCGCAGGTTGACATAAAAAGGCTTGGCCAAATCATGGCAATAACGAATGGTGGAATTGGGGTGTTGCTAGGGTTTTGGAAGGAAACTAGAAGATTATGCAGGAGGAAAAAAGGGGCAGTAGGCTTTGAAACCATGTACTGTGACTAAAGGAAAATATCATGCTATACATAATCCATATGAAATAATTGTAGTAATTGATTTTTTTTATCAAAACACTGACAACTATTTAACTGTTACTTAATGGACTTGAATTTTTTCCAATTTGATTTGATTGTCTCGAAATCAGCCAACTGGAGGCTAATTTTGTTCATTACATGGGTGAACGAGAGATCCATCAAGAGAACAAAAATGAAAGATGAAGAAGTAGAACACGATTAACTTTATTAACAGAATTTTAGAGGGGAAGAATGAAGAAAAAAATTTTCCACAAGAAGAAAACAAAATCATCATTTACGTAGAGCTTGGTGAACTAAATACTCAAAATGGAATGAATACCAAGAAGAACAAGGCCAGAAGTGGCAAACGCGGGCGGGTGGTCGGAGAAAGGGGACGGAGAGGAGGAAGGATAACGCAAAATGTCCAATTTGCCTTCATTTAAAGTCAAATTGAAAACGAACGATGGGAGATGAAAAGGTCTTTTCACGGATCTTAGCCCCCACGTAGTTCACGTGACTCTGCCATGCCAATAGTTAGTCACATCAACTAAATTAGAGCTCTACATAAATATAAACATAATTAATAACAAATAAAATCGTGCTAAATATAATATATAATTAAACGTATATAAGAATGGGTAGAAATGTCACCCAAATTTATGATTAATTGGAATATTAATAAAAAAGGCTGCATTTTCTATGACATTTTTGCCTGATCAAGTTAAACAATAAATTACCTCTTGAGGCGCTTGTACTCCTTGTCAACGGGGTTGCGTCCCCGGCGGCGCTTCCCCTGCCCGTCGGCCCCCACTTGCTGGGGCAATGCAGTAGAGCTATTCGTGGCAGCGGGCGCTGCTGCTGGAGGCGCTGATGGCTGAGCTTCCACGTCCGGCACCGTGAACAAGTCTTCATCAACTTCTTCTGCAATCGGAGAGGGTTAAAAGGGGGATCAGGAAATTTGCTCCCATCATCTCACATCACATATTACGCAAGAACGTTGTACTCGCAATCTCCAGTCGGATCTCATGTCCCTTTATTTTGGTCCATGGTCAACACTAATCATTGGCAAAATTTTCGATATTAACGACACCTATCTTCCACAATATCTTTAACTACTGCACGCATCTTACATAAAATCTCGACATGGTACTAGAGCCAAGGTCTAAACTGTTAACATTATGCCAACCTACGCACCATCTCATCAAGTTTCATATACCCAACAACCTCTTATAAGTGCGGTCGGCCGCCGCACCCAGAAACCTCTAAATGAATCCAGTAGTCTGCTCGGTGTGACAACTTCTTATAAGCCTGCTAGTTTGCTATACCAGGAATCTTCTATAAGCCCATCACTTTGCCACGACGAGGACACTATCCAGCAGTTGGCACGATGACAAAAGACAGAAAAAGAGAAAGATTGAAGCCGAACTCAAGGTCATCTCCAGCCTCCGATAATTTAGGAAATACAACATATTTCTAACAAACAGATCAACACAAAGATGTTATGCCTCAACAGGCGAGCAGTCCTGACTATGAAAACTATACTGTTCCGACTTATTGATGAAAACGGAATCGACCTATTTTGCTCTTCTTGGGGACGGAAGCAGCGGCGTTCTTAGGGCCAGCCTCTTGCTGTCGCTTCCTAGAAGAAGAAGAAGACGACGACCCGAGCGCAGGCTCCGCCGACTCCACCACCTGAACCCGCTGCACCGACGACATATCGTCGACTGGATCACGGTTCCGATCCCAGCAGCAACTTCCTTGTGGTTGTTCAGGCTGTATGCAGACGCTAGGGCAGTGGGAACACGATGAGGGGAAGATGAGAGTTTACTGTGTAAAGGGATCTGCATTTGGAATGATGGATTTAGAAAAAGAAAGGGATTATAAGGGGAGTAGAGGAGTGGAAGAGAGCAAGGGATGGAGGGGGAGGGTTTTGGCTCCTAGACGTCCACGTTGATGCATGCAGAACCGCCACTTTATGTCCAGCTCCTCCACTTTTCAACTCTCTAGGTGCATTAATGGATATCATAAAGTGAATGGAGTTATAAAAATTCGGATGAAATAGACCGATTAATGGTTAAATATCTTTTCATTATAAATTTTTTTGGACAAATAACTTAAATCTGACATATTAATTAAGGGGTTGGATTGTGGAAACTAAAGTATGGTTTTTGTTCTTTAGTTTATGGTCAAACGCTTATTATTATTAATTTTATCGTTCGAGTTGAAATCATTTTACTCTCTCTCACTAAACAGTGATTTGATCCATCGGGCAACGTCGGCATATGAATTTTTTTCCCCTTTTAATCCAACGCGGTCCACTCTTCGTCCAAAAAAGGTCTTATATACTGAATTCTCTCCAGATTAATAAAAATAATAATTTCTTTCACTCTTATTATAAAATTTTCCATACCCTTTTATTTCGTAAAAATTTTATAATATATATATATATGTTAAAAGTCTTCAAGAGTACTAATAAATCTTAATAAAGAAAATATAAACCCAAAAAAAAGGAAATATAAGTTCTAAAAAAACTTTAAAACCTTAAAATTTTTGTCTATTGACATCAATACGGTACACGCATGGTTAGATTATTAGATCATGGGAACATGTGGCACACTGATCCGATAAATCTGTTAAATACAAGACTTTCCCATTTCGCCATAGGTAAATATTTAAAATCTTATTGGAGTTTAATTAATTTAAATTTGAAATGTTGAAATTATTCTCATTTAAAAATTTAAAATTCCAAAAAATTCTTTAAATAAATAGATACTATGTGATATATTTATGCAATAGAATTGTTTAATAAGAAATTAATAACTTTTAATTTTTTATTTATTAAAAAAAAACTAAAAATGTTAAATAAATTATGAAAAATTCTAGTGAACTCTTAAAAAAATTGGTGACTATTTAATATAAATAAAAATAAAAAATATATTATCATGTATCTTCCCCATTTTCTTGTCATCTAATCCTCCTTGACAGAAGTTGAGGGGACTCATGAGATTAAGACGGCATCTGTTGTAGGATATAACACGTACGTGCTATCTCATCTGCATGAAAAGACCCATAATTAAACTTAGCTAGAAAAGGATAGAAAATGAAAGAGTCCAGCAAGCTCTATTGATATCGATCGATAAACGGATTTCTTTAGTTTTGGTTTAGAGGTCACTTTGAACCTGAACGTCTCCCTGTGCCAGCATCTAGTTAATTATATATATATATATAGGTGAAAACCCATATTTCAATGTGAGGGGTAATGGATGAAATTACTGTGCTATACGAATTCACGATGCACCGGAGTGGCCCTTTTCGAGATAGATTGACGAATCCATGATTTCGTATTCGCTAAATTCGACTGGTCATTTAAGTGTAGGTGTGGCAACTCTCGGCTCGTCCAAGTGGCTGGGCATGGCAAGATAGTTAGATCCAAGTAAAGATGGAAAGGGGATGAATAGTTCAGTCTGGGTTCCTAATTTATATTATTTTATGGGAGGAGTTCTTTTTTTTTTCCTTTAAATCTAATTTTTCACATTCTCAGCATACTCACAAGCCATTAATTTTTTTAATTTAAATAGCCGTAAATGATAAGTAATGATAATTTTGCTAATTTTGTAACTGTTCACTCACGCTCAGTATAATTTTCCTCGTTGTACCACATACCAAAGAGGTACCCGGGCTCCTCCTTGATTTATTATTAACAAATTTTTGTATTCGAACTATATCAAAAATCACATGTTTAAGATCTTAATTTGAATAATCCTATTTGAGTTCCCGAAGGACCGGCTACAAGAGCACGTGTAAAGAAGTTCAAAGGCATGCATCACGGGCTCATTCAAGATATCACGTATCAATAATATCCATCGAAATCCATTAAAAAAAGTTTATGCAAGCCACATAATAATATTATTTTAATTCAAGTTGGAGAGATGTTTTAGAATATATTTACACGCACGTGGGCTGGACAAGTATGTTTGTAAATATGACTAGCTATGAGAGTTTATTTGAATTTGGAGTATTAGATTCATAATTTTGTGATATTTTATGATTGAATTTATCACTAGATTTCTTGGTGTGACATCCTTTCTTGACAATCAAAGTTCGCCCTTTCAAAACATTTTTTGACGGATCTTGGGTTCTTCTTTATATTTTATATTGGATTTCATCGGCAAGTTTGCATCATGCTCCTTCGTTCACTGTCGATTTTTTGACAACTTTAATTATAGAAAGGAAATATAGGGTAGCAGTAGGGACGGGCTTCCTCTACTCTAACCCTTGAGAATAGAATCATTGCAGGGGGCTAAGCATAAGACTACTGCACCAAGGCTGAGCGGCTGCTTCGGGTAAGGTAGGACGCCGTGTTTTTGGACTGCTTTGGTTGTTCAGAACTTGTTTACTTACTGCATCCGGGCCGGTCTTGATTTCATTGACACGTTTGGTAGGTTGGACGAAATGGAACAAAAAAGAAATGGAGTGATCACATGAAATTCAACCAAATATAACAGCGAGGTAAAGTGCCATTCAATTAGGTTCTTCAAATGGTGCGGTTTGACTAATTACTTGATATGATTTACTAACACTATAAATTTTGAACTGAGCTAAACCTTGTATAAATTGAATTATATTTATTAACGAGGTTGTTATGTAAAATTGAGTTAGACATTGACATGTCTATGTATTTGAAACTTAAAAAACTAAAAATTAATGAAAAAAATCTGAAAATGTATATGTTATTATCCAATTGACTTTTACACAACAAATTCCTGGTGCGTTGCCTATTGAATATAGTTTCTATATGGTTAAAATGTTTAATATCAAATGGATTGGTTTTGGGCTTATGTTTCAAACCGGATATTCTTGGTTTGGTTCGGTTCAAGAATGATAAAACCCTTATGAATATGTCAAAGTGCTTGCTACTTTCTAGGGTTTCCTCAAGATTTTGCGGCATTAAGAGTTTGTCTTAAGCCATTTTTTGCCGTAATAGATTTTAGTGAGAGAATCAGAGGGAAGCTTTGAATTTCTTTGGTGTATTGCACATAAAGTGAGAACTCCTCTATGTGGAGTGCGTTACCCGTCGCTCTAATAAATATCGAATTATTATTTATCGCACCTATTACATTAGTTAACTACTTGGTATTAAGTCCATAAAACGAATTATTCTTAATAATTATATATCGTATACCGAGAATGATTTTGACTAAGGTCATGCTTTTCAGAATTCTTGGGGAGGCGTGATCGGTCTCGCGTGGCACAGAAAACCTCACACTTCAAGACATGTCTTTCTACTACATTCCATTTTCAGCCCAACCAAGGTCTAAGTAGAGATGTTAAATGGGCCGGGTTAGTTTATAATTAGACTGGAACTGAACTGTCCAAACTTAGAATCGGTCTAGACTACTCCTAACCTGACATGCAACTATTCTTAGTGGATTTGGAGCGGTTACGGGCATATTCTGAAATATAGACTTGTTGAATCGTAATCAGCCCAGACCATTACTCTATTGAACCTGCCGGGAACTGTTGAAAATCGATACAAACCACCAAAAATTCTATAAATCAATAATAAGATTTTGTCGTGTCAATTTAAAATTTTAAAAAATTTTAAAATATTCATTTAAAATAATTGTTTTTAAAATTAAAAAGATGGGTGGTTCGCAGGTTAACCGACATGGACCATTAATCGGCCCGTTTATAAACGGTTCCGGACCGGTTCAAATTTGTTTGAACTAGACTCGTAACCGGATCGGCCTGTTAAGTAAACGGGCCCAACCGTAACCCGGTCAAACGGTTCCGGACCCGTTTTGAATCGTCCCGGACCGCACTTTTAACAACACTGGTCCTAAGGGTGAAATATTAACAATTTTCATACTTGGAGGGCTGAGTTCCAATAATGAAATAATCTATGGAGTAAATGAAAAAAGAAAAGGCTGCAAAACTTCATTTTTCATCTCTTCCTTTCCAGGATAACTCCACCAAGAGAGGAGGAAGAACGGAGAAGCAGCGGCAGCAGCAGAATCTCTCGCACCATTTTCGGAGCACATGAAGCTCCTCCCGTCTGCTTCCTCCCGGACGCCAGTCAAGTTTAAGATGTGCGTTTTGTTATCTCTCCCCAAAATCGTTTCCTTTTCCTTCCCTACTTGCTTTTGTTTTACTCTCCTCTGCCGATTACTCGACAACTCGCTTGAATTCGAGCAGCCCGACGTCGGATAATCTGGTGCCAATCAGATTGGACATCGAAATCGACGGCCAGCGCTTCAAGGATGCCTTTACTTGGAACCCTGCTGGTGAGTACGTTTGGATCTTTCTCCCTTTCTTACGAGAAACACACCGAAATCTCAGAATTCTTTCCTGGTGACAGTTCGTAACTCTAAAATCTTGGTTCACGTGAATCTGTAACTCTGTTGGGGTTTCGTCTGTTTTTCTCCATTGAAGGCTTATTTGTAAAAATTAAAAATTTAACGGTGATAAATATTATGTGGGCTTAGATGACATATTTTCTCTTGCGACATGCTTCATTAAACTTGATTTTAACGATATTAAGCACCAAAAATGGTTGAATCGCACTATCAAAGTGCAAAGCACTTCATTGATTGCAATAAGCTCGATTTTGGTTGCCTATTTTTTTAAAAAATATTCTCAGGAGTTATATAGGTATTGCATCTCACTAACAAATAACTTTTACGGGAAATTTTATCAAAATGCAGAATGTGGAAGTGCCTTTTTTTTTATTATTGTTCTTGCATGAGTTGACGGGCCTGTCTCGGAAAGATGCATTTTGAATGGGTGCCTTTTGTTGAGGGAAATTGCTTCTTGCCGTTAGAAATGACTATGCTGTATTGAAATTCTTTCAAATAGTCAAGGCATCCTCAGGCAGCTCACTAGTTTATCATTCTTAAGTGACCACCAGGCAGTTTACAGCAAAATGATCAAAGGAATATAGCAGTCCCAACGACTCTCTCTTTGTTGAGCATACGTTTCAAGTTTCTAATTGTCTGACATCTTTGTTCTGTTCTTGGGAGTGAGTTTTCGTGTTGCAGTGCTTCATCTGTGAAATAGGATTATGAGCTCGCACTTTGCTTTGTACTTTTTATATGATAATTAGGAAAAGAACCTCCTTTCCTTGCTGTCAATTTTATTCATAATAGAACAAATCATCTGTTTGCAATAATTAGTAGCATGCAAAGTGCGAGATTCACATAATATGGTTCATCCCAAGGTGGTGGTGTCATATACTCTAGTTTACTTTATGCATTCGCCTCAATAATTCCTGGAAATAGGTTGGATGTGTATTGTTTCTACTGTTAGATGTGAGCTGCATGGTGCACTAAATCTTGAGCTAAAATTGAACCTCTTATTTTTGGGTGTAGATCCTGATTCAGAAGTGGTAGTATTTGCTAAAAGGACAGTAAAAGATCTGAAGCTTCCCCCAGCATTTATAACGCAAATTGCTCAATCGATCCAGGTGAGCATACTGTTTACCCAACTATCTTGGATTTCTTTTCCTGACGAAAGACCAATAAAAAGAAATATAATGAATTATTTTTGGAATTGCCTGCTGTTTCAGTCACAGTTGACAGACTTCCGATCATATGAGGGACAAGATATGTATGCTGGAGAGAAAATTGTCCCTATAAAGGTTTGTTTCTGTAAATATATTCATCCCTGATTCTATTATTGAGTAAAAAACAATGTTTATTTTTCTTCTTTTTATTTTTGCAGCTTGATTTAAGGGTTAATCACACTCTTATAAAGGATCAATTTTTGTGGGTAAGCTTTCTATCTATAGCTTTAAGTGATTATATTTTTTATGGTTATTCTTTATATATCTATACATATATATGTGCATATATTCAGTTGTTAATGGGTTGTAAGATGTTCTTCTTTTTCTTTTTTTATTGGTTCCAGGACATGAACAACTTCGAAAGTGATCCTGAAGCATTTGCCCGAACATTCTGCGGGGACATGGATATCCAAGACCCAGAAGTTGGGGTAAGAAAAGCTCAATTGCTTATTCTGAATCTGCTGCAATTTTCATAGTCATACATAATGATTACGCTTCATGATTGTCATACTCTTTATTTCGAGTTCAATTAAGTATCTAATCTGTATCATTCAAATGGGCATCTTTCCCTATCTCCCTCCCTCCCTCTCTTTCCACCTTCTTCTCTCTTTCCCTGCCTGACATTTGCTTTGTAATCTGCTTAAAATTGTTTAGATAGTCTGATATTGTATCCTCCTCTTCTTTTTTTTTTTTTTCCTCTTTCCCTTTTTCCTTCACAGTATCCTCCTTTTCTTTTGATACAGCCTGCAGTTGCGTTTGCAATAAGGGAGCAGCTTTACGAGGTAGTTATACACTCTTATTGGATATGTTTCTTTACACCTTCTATTGCTGTTTTCTTGACAATTGATAGTTCTTCTCTTTCCAATGCTTAAGTTCATTCTATTATTGCAGATTGCTATTCAAAGTGTCACTTCAGCAAGAGAGAGCCGTTTGAGCAAAAAGGGTCGCCGTGGATTTGACTATTCTCCTGCAATGTCTGTGTTGTATATCATTTCCATCACTCCTTCCTCTCTATAGATAAAGAGAAGAGGTTGTCATCTGGCAGAATGATGTCTAATGAATATTAATTCTCTCCCCGACAGTAAATCAGGTGGCATCTCACTGGACTTGGTCAAATATTTTGGACACAAATCTAGTGTGATTAGGTAAGCCTTTTGGCTTCATTAAATATCATAAGTAGATTTTGGAGTGTCCTGACACTCAGTCCTCTTGTTTCATGTCTGAAGTTTTCCTGATCAGGAAAATATCTCCTGTGCTTTTTTTTGGTTGCTGAATGTGTTTTGGATCCTGGTAACAAACCTTTAGAGCTCTTTTTCCTCTTGTTTTTTGGGAATCTCCTTTCAGATGCATATAGTCTTTATAATTGGTACACTAGGAAAAAAACTATTAAAGGAATGGAATTGAAAAAACTGAGCCATTTAGATCAAACGTTTAACTGTATTTATTTTTGGATGGAGCTTGTATATATTAAAATTATTGCTTACTCTACTTTCACAGTTTGGTATGATTTTCATCCAATAATATATTAAAGCTGATTCTGCCTATTTTGGGTTAAAAAATGGACATAGGACATTATTGGATCAGGATCAAACCCAAGATGAGTGACTTGGAGAACCATTTTTTTCTTTCCTGAAGGTTTGAATCTTGAATATGGTTATTGTTTGACTTAATATAGAAATGAGGTTTACTGGGAAACTGTATTGTATGGTACTCTATATGGCTAAAGAACCAGGTAGAATGACTGTGCCCACTCCTAGTGCTTATGTTAGCCCTGTGCATTCCTACGTGCTCACTCTTTTATATGCAACATCAGGAAAAGGAAGGACTGGGATGTGTTCGAGCCGATTGTGGATATCCTCTCCAGTGAGGAAGTGGGAGCGCTTGAGGCAAGAGAAGAAAGGAATGCTCGGTGATGTAATTCCATGGGTGCCCAAGTTTGAGTCTGCGTTTCAATCTTTGAGAAAGCCATTGCTGTTGGCCAAGATTTACTTGAATGCGTAAAATTCTTTGTCCTGCAACATGGCTGTACAGTCTCCCAATATTCCCCTGTGCTCCATGTTGTTTAGTTGGTAAAACTTCGAAAGATAAATGTCAGTGTCATCTTTATGATTACATTTTCCTTAAAACTATGCAAGTTTGGCAGTTGTTCTATATATATATATATATATATCAAATGTTCGTGAGCATTGATAAGATGAAAAAGAAACCCGGGGAAGAGAACTTAAAAGATCTGGTTGTGAATCCTTCTTTTTGACAAGAGAAGTCTCTTTCTGGTCCAGTAACGATCCAAACTTTTCCGTTCTTGGTCACGCCATCTCTTGCTATCCCCTAGTAAGAAAAGGCGAAGGAAAAACTTTTGCGAATCGATTTGAGTGTTAGACCTGGACATGGATTCTGAAACTTTGCTTAATAAAGCGGCAATTGTGAACTGGGTAACAACAACTGCTAAATTGTCGAACTGGGTAATAATAACGGATGAATTGTTGCAGCTTCCATGGGGATTGTGTTGAAATCTTGTCTGATCAACCATAGTGATTGGAGCTGTCGGTTTTGTTACTTTAGTTGGTGTGCAGAAGGTGACCACCATAGACTAAGAGGTGAAATGAAAAGAAATAACTGCAAAACATAAGAGAGGATTGTCAAAGTGTTTGATTGTCATTTAAATCTCACTACGACCTTCACTAGTCGAGGGGATTCTTCACTACCTAACTTCAGAAAAACCGTTATCCGAAAAATACACCAAAGTGAACATCTGCATTTCACTTACAGTTCTCGAGAGCACATTTTCACCCTCCAGTCCTGAACCTCCTTTCTTTTTTATACCGATTTTCCAATCCCTTCCTTTCCTTCTCTCGGTTCAGTTCCATCTTTCACCCATACACGCGATAGAACTCGTGACAGAAGATCACATATACACATTTCATGAATACATACTTGACATGAGCAAAACGCATGGACATACACGACATGAGCCGAGCCCGGGGAGGAGGAGAGGTTCCCTCGGTTGTAGCAGTCAATCTGTGAGATTGCAGGCATTGGCCTTCGACTTGTCGAGGATCGACCACATGACTCGGACATCCTCGTACCCGCACGCCATGACTTCCCCGTGCAGCGCCAGGACGCGGTTCTCGTTCTCTGCAGAATGGAAAACAAAAACATAAGTTCCCCCACAACAAACCCAAATTCGATTCCTTTTTCTTCCCACGCCCCTCATTCTCTATTCATTCAAACCAAGAAAAGAAAGGTAACATGAGACCTTTCTTACTGGGGCTGAGAAAAATAGTCCGAAATCAATCTGTCCGAATCTTTAATCCTATGTCTCAGCCTACGTGTTCTAGAGGGAGATTCAGGTGAGTGTTTGGGATTATGGAAGGGTTTCTCACTCTAGAGAGGGGGGGAAGGAGGAGGGGAGGGGACACAAAGGATGGAAAGTACCTTGCTGGGGCTTCTTCTCCCTCGGCTGCTGATTAAAGAAAGTGCAGGCTTTCCTAAAAGGGCTAGTGATTGTTTTCTTCCAAGACGCCATTTTTCTCCCCCTTGTTTCTCTGTTTGTCGACCGTGGAACTTTTGTCAAGGTCCTATGGCGGACAGCCTTTATATACACACGTATATGAAGACAGCGCGCAGTTGCAGAAATGGATAGCGAGATAAACGAGAGAGAGTTGGAGAAAGAAATGGGCAAGATCCGGGAGATGAGCAGATAGCAACTTCACTCGCTCGCCCTCCCAAATTATTGTCATACTTGGCAGTGGTTCAGCCTCTTCCTTCGTGTTTGATCTTAAATTCCAGCTGTCTCGATTAAAAAAAAAAATTTATAATTTGGAGGCTCATAGTGTCCAATGATCGATTTAGTTTGATCTTGAATGGTTCAGCATTTTCTGGTTAATGGGTGGGTACAAGACGGTAAGCTTTGACAGAAGAATATTGTATTTTATGCAATGCTTCAGGCTAATGGCAAAGAACGCTTCGAGCTTGTGCCTTCAGGAAGCAGTGTGTCCAACCGACCCCACTTCACCTTTGCCACGTTCTACATGACAGTAATCAGAAGACCAAGGAATCTCGGTTTAAAATCGGGTCAGGCTGTTCGGTTTTCTCCCTATTTATACTCGTGTAGACGTTAAATTCGGATCGTCCTGGAATTGTAGTTGTCAGATGTCTGTGAATTCCAGGACCGTGATGGATCGGGGATCTACAAAAAGGGGGAAATTCCACCCCACATTCAACACATTGCAGGGAATCCCTGGTTGGACTATCGAGCTCCTGGATGAGCACGCAAACCGGTTTGATGCCCGGTCTGACGCTCACGAAGACCCTTTTTCTTTGGATACTTTTGGGATATCAAGAATCTTTCTTTTCAAAAAAATACATCTTCTCTTTTTAATTTTATTAATCTAAACAATAAAGCTAATATATATATATATATACATACATGTATAGATACAGTTATTTTCTTATCTCGAAGATAGGAAGTGGGAAGGAGACTGCAGCAGAGAAGCACATGGCTCACGCTCCCTCACCGAGAGGCTCACATGTGAGTCCTTCTAACTCTTGCTTGATAATGACCTCCCTCTGATTCACAAAACATCTCATCTTCCATACGTAATTGTACAATCATAAATTGGATTACCTTAGTGTACCTCTTCATTTTTTTTATTTTTTATTGTATTCTTTTTACAGGCTCATGCTCTTTCTTTGTAACCTAAAAAAAATATAATAATAATAAGATATATGTATGTAATTAATAATAAATGATTGATATACAGATGACTCCCTTTTTTATTTTCCATTGCCTTCTATTGGAACTCTAATAAATTTAAACTAATTCGTATTCGAATAAAATTGACTCTCTAAGATATTGAAACTCTCTCACTATAGACTTTATCCATTCGTTAAAACCCACGACTCGAGGGGGAAAAAAAAAAGGTGCCGAATCATATAGCTCAATCCAGAGTGTTATTCCCCGCTATTCTTTCTTCTCATCCAATGAACCCGTAATACAGGTTCTGCCCATGGTTGCAGCCAGTGCTTTCCTCCTAAGATCACGAGGATCTCTCTTTCTCCTCGTGTTTTTCCAAGCCGACACGGATTCTTGAAGATGTCCTTCCTGCTGTAGCCCTGACCGGATCCCATCGACCGATGTCCAGAGAAGAAAGCGCAGGGAGACATATATATTGCTGCACCAGTGGCGCCCGCCCATCACGTGCGAACACCGACGTCCCAAACCCCCGGAGTAATAAATGGTACACCCCGTACGTGTCGTTGCAATTGATAGGCCAACTTGTCGGACATGTCAACTTGACATGTCCGGGAGATGGAGGGGCTCTCGAAACTTTTCGCATCACATGTCATTTAAGAGCATTCACATGGATGTAAAGTTACGTGCAGGGATATGATCCTGTGCATGGATATATATATATATATATATATGTAAACCCCCGACCAATAATGGACGTATATGATTTGTTTTTATGATAATAATTATTTATATGTTATATACATTGATTTAAAATTTTTCTATACGTATTATTACAGTGCATGTGAAGTGCACGTGATCTAGTGGGAAGGGTGAAGGCTCTGCCGGGGACAGGCGTGTCTCTACCGGCCGACAAGTTCTTCTAAACGTAATTCTATATAAATTGTCAAATTATTGGATTGATCACACCTGCATTGCATCCACTCTAAAACCTCATATCACGATCATAAACATATTTATTTCCCCCTTTTTTTATAAATTCTTTTTATTTTTATTTTTACCTATAAACCTTCTTCTTGAATCCAACTCGTGGCATTCGGGCCATTCATTCCAGCTAGCTATGATGATTGTAGATCGTATGATTTGCTACTAATGACCAAGTTATTCTTAGATATCTTCGCGCACGGAAAAAGTCGGAGGAGCTTCTGCATAAAGGCGAGAAAGCGACCCGAGAATGCGAGCTCTCTTTTATCGATGGTGAGGTTGAGAGTTATGGTGGCGATGTGGGAGGGACCCGATGAGCCCATCAAGCTGGGACCGTAAAGACCGGACTTGCAATTGCGAGTGGAGAATACGGACTCATACGGCCGAGGGCCACGGCAAGCCCTGCACTGAACTAACAGCCTGTGGGTGGACCCGCACCTAATAAAAATTTTGGGGTCCCCCTCATTAAATGTATTTTGAACCTTTCTCTACCTATACATTTTCTATTAAATTTATTATTTTGATAATATAATTTAAAATATCATTCTCAATCTTACATATAAATTCGATTCTCATTATATGAATTTTTATATCCATTTATTCTCTATCATATTCTAAACTAATAATTAATTATCCTTCTTCGTAATCAGGAAAAAAAAAATCTGCTTCCGATATCTTTCCGCATGTGAAACCCTAAGAATTGGAACATGGATGGCTCTCGATCGGCCGGCCCAGCCCGTCACGGATTCCCTGAACATCTCGATTTGGTTTCGGTTTCCATAAGACCATCTCGATCGTTACTCTCTTCGGTGCTCTCACTTGCCCCTCACTTGTGTGCGAAAAACTATGGGTGAAGAGTAAAGGACCAAATCTGGAAGGCCCAATCAAATCAAGTATACACTCGAACTTTAGATTGCAGAGCGTCATATACATGTATATAGTTGACCATCCCATCCCCATTGGTCTCTTGCACCCTTTGTATCTGACATGTTGATGTACATATATCACTAAACAGTGCAGTTGCATCTCAAGCTCACATTCGATCCACCGAATGCTCCTTTATTGCAGACCATATTCCCATTATACGAGAAAGATATGCTAAGCTGCTCTTGCGAACCCGACCTTAAGATTACCGAAATCGAAGACCGTGTGGTACACTCCAATGAAGATGTCCCCAAGGATCCTGCATATTTCCAAATGTAATGCAGCATGGAATAAAATTTGAAGGGTTGGGCAAAGATCTATATGATCCAACTTTTAGCAAGGGGGATTGGTGGAAATCGCCTACCAGAGAGGACCCTGAGAGACATCTAGCGGAACAAACCCGCTCATGCATGTCGTCGAGTGCTTCCTTTCGACTCTGAGAATATACTGAGAAAGGAAATCGATCAGATTTTACAACTAGAGCTAGGGGATCAGAATGAGAACTAAACCTATAATCACGTAGGCAAAAACTCAGATTAACCACCAGACGGCCAGTTGAACTGGCGTTTGGGTGGTTTGCTAGCTCAACTGCGAGCTGAAACGGTCATGATGTCATGATGCTCTTAAAGGGGCTGATATTATCTCCAAGACCCAAGTGTAGAGGTCGGACCAATCTAGAATGATGAGTTTTTGGTAACACTACACATTTATCCAGTTCTTTAATGGTCTGAGGTGGTTCAAAGCTCAGAATGGTCCTGCAGAGATGACCTGACCGGAAAGGGTTCTAAAATGTTCACAGTTTTCTGGTCTACCAGCTCAGTTCAGTTCTTTAATCTGCGGAGTAAATGAACCGATCCATCGGCATCCTTTTGAATGTAAACTACCTTTCAGATAGACTACAAACTTCATAGTGAAGACAAGAACATACCTGGTGAGGAGAGAGGGGGAAAGACTTATTCCCGATGATGAATGTCACGTCTGGCATATCAGCCACTCTTTCACAGTCAACGAATGACTTTTGCACCGGATTTGGGAGCCTCTCACAGAGCTTTACCACATGAAAGTATGAGATACCAGTCTGAGTGAGAACACATATTCATGGTACCAATACAAAGGACACAAAAGCTGTTCTTAAATTTAACCTTGTTAACGTAGTTAAATACTCTGTTCTTCGCCTTTTGCTGTCTGAGTTGCACTTGGACCCAGAAAACAATCATCTCGCAGAAAGCACATAGAGCAGTGTCATTCGTCTCATTAACCGAGGAATCCCTCTGATTCTTGTCCATAATGACGGTGTAATTGAAGAAGCAGAGTCCTATATCTGCACATACTGTTTCAGGACGCAGCTGCAGAAAATTGAGGAATCAATGGTAAGAGATATCCTAATTTCCTTCTAACGTGGAAGAAATTAAGCCATTAGCAAGAAATTTAGGTAGCACAAACCCCTGAAACAAGGTACTCCCATATGAGATTCCCGTAGTTTGAGATAACAGTTTGGCATTCCAAGCTCGCGATTCCTTCTGCTCCAATAATGTGGTTGATTTGGGCCACAGCAGACTGCAGAGTGAGAACACAACATGGTACTTCAAAATCATTTATCATTGGAAAGAGAAGGTTTTGAGAATCATGAATAATAGAAGCTATGTGTAGCTACAGTTGGACCAGCGAGAAAAGATGTGCCAGTGTCCACAATTGCAGTGCAGCCCATCTCACAAGATCCTGACATTAAAAAGGAACCAAACTTGGTGATTGACCTGCATGATTTATGCATTGCATAGGACATGTCGCCAAAACTTGGCCTTTTCCCTTCTTTTAAATCTAATCTCTTCCACTTCAATTATGTGTAATGAAATCCACAAAATTCAAATGAATAGATATTCAATCCCCACTTTAGAAAATCACAGTTTTCAATGCTAGTAGAGGAACCCTGCCACCAATGGCAACTTCCCTGACTGATTCCCAATCGCAACTGCATGGCCCTTGGTCAAGGCATATCAATCACGGTGGCTGAGTTCCTCAATCAAGGATTCCCTGGTGCTGATCAAGCACAAAGAACCCATGTTTCTGGCGAATGATGAAATTTCTCATGTTGGAACCAAATTAGATTTCCTTTGAAGCTGAGGGACTTGATCAGACAAATTGGGAGTAGAGTGATGTAAAGGGGGGAAAACTCAAAGTTCAGTGACAGTCAATGATGTTTAACGCAATTTCTGATGAATAACGATTCTTAACCACCTGCTGAATCATCACCCACAAGAATATCTCCAACCTCAATCTGAAAAATGGACGAGAATATGCAGTCAGTTACAGAGAGGTTCTGATGATATGTCATTCAAAGAACCACTTTTCTAAGATTCTTGTCAAGAACCAAACCTGCCAGTAACCCGTTTGAGTTACTGGGAAGTAAGAATGGTCACCCCTGAAGTGCCTCCAGTCAAGGCCTCCAAAGATGATCTGGCCCCCAGTCTTGGATGCAGGGTCCCGATTCAACCAGACAGAGAATATTTCCTGTGTCACATGACCTTGCTGTATCATATTATACCTGTTATTTGCGGTGCTTCCAGTTAAGTAATTGAGAAAGTCAACAAAGAAATGGGGGAACTCAGAAACTTTGAAGATTCTACCACAATGGTGTGGCTTGCCCAACAGAAATATCTTGAAATCCCAATCCAAGTACACCATCAAACTGAGAAACCACGAATGGTAAAAATCCCTCCTTTGTAGCCTCAACGAACTCCTAAGAACAGAAAACACATCAAAATGATGATGTCAGAAGAAACCAAGTTATACGTGCCATATAATCAAAGAAAGCAGTTGCCCACTTGATCTTTGATGATGTAATCCCCGAGTTTCACATTATCTTTACTGAAGACTCCTGAAATCGAACCGGACCCATAATGGATTGTGCATGGTACTCCTGAATCATGAAAACAGCAAGAGCAGATAAGCAGACCTTATTTTTTGGAAACACCAAACCAACTGCATAAGTTTACACAGAAATCTTTGGAAGTGCAAATTACCAATCTTCCTGTAGCTGCTTGATAGCCCTGCCCTGAATTTTGAATGTAAATAGCAAGCAATCTACAACAAGAACTTGAAATTCAATGCCTATCTGCAGAGGTTAATTTATGCGAAGATTGGAAGAGATTAACGAGTGACTGCAGAACTTACAGAAAATAGGCACTTTGAAGAGGGAATCCAGAGATTGGAGCTCCCGGTATCAAACACAACCTGAAACCTTTGAGGGGGCGAACCAATACCGATCTCTCCATAGTACTGAATGTCGAGATAGTTTTTCAAATATATTAAATCTGCATTCAGATTATCTAAGATGTTATTTTCCCTCAATCTGAACTTTCTCAGATATGATTGGCGCAATCCTTGGGTGATCCTTGCAGCATTTACACTGTTCAGGTCTAAATTCCGCTTCTTTAAACTGATTCTCACTAGCCCTTCGGAGGAATTCATGGAGGCCAAAGAGCTCATCCAGAGGCATATCATGATTGCCATAAGAACCTTAGCCATCTTCATTTGTACTCACTCCTGATATTAATGCAATTGGCAAGCGAAATAACAAAAGTAGTTATCAGAACCTTCTGCAACTCATAACAGTACATTACTGGGGGTCAATGATCAAACAATTATAACACTATCAACATTTTGGAGAAAATTCTTAAACGGTTTATATTGTTTGCAATTCGAGCCTAAAATACAAGGTTCATGAAGCTGAACATGAAGTTTCAATCACCTTCCCACTGTTGAATTATAGGGGGCTTCCATTAGTTTTGGCCTGAGAAAACTGGAGTAAGTTCGTGACTAAACCCTCTGTTCCTTCAGTTCTCTTTCGGCTCTCACAGGCAACAAACTTGATATGAGACGATTTACTGGCATCATAATATAAAATTCTGAAACGGGCGCGAGAAGTTTTATACCAAAAAGTTCCTTTTCTATTCATAAATTGTGCTTGCGTTGAAACCACTAGAAGCATAACAACCAACCACAAAAATGCCCAGATTCTCGAACACACAAAGTTGCAGAGCGGAGAAGATGACAGTACCTGAGGATCAAGCAGAAACAGTCACTTCAGGAGCTTCGAAGCTCGAACTCTTGGTGGCTTTATCATGCAAGAAGTGTGCATCTACAAGAAATCGGACTTTCTTGTCCCCGAATCGTACTTTCAAGAATCTCCATCTTCATCCCCCGTCTTTTTCCCGCCTCACGAAGCTCCCGCGCAATTTCGCCCAAATGGGTGTCGTCTTCCCCTTCGTATTCCTCCGGGTGTGGCAACAAAATATCGCATCATAACCATTTCTTCCATGTCCTTTGTCCTTCGTTTCATTGTTTTTTTCGCTTTTCTTCTGTATTTCTACATTTCTTGTCATTCTTGAATTGCAATTCATTGCATAAGAATCCATCGATTGTACACCACTTGATTTTTTCTGATTGTATTCAATATCAATTGGCAGAATAAAAAGGGATGGTTATGTTTATACAGAAGTTCTTTTGCTTATTCCTACACAACTGGTTACAAAATCACATTCACAGCCTCAACTCCCGTGGTTGCTCATCTAATAAAGTATAGGTCTGCCTGCCCCTGCCCATTGCCATTGGCACCCTTGAGGAGGCACCATAAACAAATCTCCTATGTCTGACTTTTTTGGGTTGTATCCAATGACCCAAATTAGATGGATTTGTCTTTTTAAAATGTCAAGTCGTTACTTTTCTCTATTTACATGACTCATTTTTTCATCTTTCATTATTTCTCCTTTCAACCTTGCCTGCGTGCACGTCCAGACTCAACTCTGCCAAACTTAACCACAAGACAAAAAATCAAACTTTCGAATCTTATATTAGATTTCTTGCTGCACAAACAATGATTTCTTGCTAACAACGTGAGGCTAGTATGAGGGCTCAAGTGCATGAAGGCAAAGCAAATACTTTCATCTGCTTTCCCTCTTCTTACCCCGTAATTGCTAACCATTTTGTTTTTCTGTAAATACAGCATTGCTGCAAAAATCAGATACTTAATAGCTCACTGCGACAATGAAACGCTTGAATGGAGCGCCACCAGCAACGCGTACACCCCATCCTTAATGTTGATCAAGCTCTCATGCTTCCCTTTCTCTGTGATCATCCCGTTCTTCACGACTGCAATCAAGTCAGCCCCTTTTACGGTGGACAGTCGGTGGGCCACCACAACGGTTGTTCTGTTCACCATGACCCGGTCTAGTGCTTCCTGGACCACCCTTTCAGACTCTACATCGAGCGCACTCGTGGCTTCATCTAGAAGCAATATCTTTGGCTGCTTTAGTATGGCTCTTGCTATTGCCACCCGTTGCTTTTGCCCGCCCGATAACTGCACACCTCTCTCACCTACTGGAGTATCATACCCCTGCAAGATTATATTAAGTTTGAGTCGTAATCGAAACCAAATAGTTCTCTTGCTGCTTGATGCATTTGTTCTAGCTTTCTTCACTTTCAAGATACATATGTAGATAAAGATTTGCTGTTTCTTCTCCCAGAACTGCTTTTCATTGTTGGAAAAAGGTGTATGTGATTTTTGTGAACCTGTTGTAAGCTACAGATGAAGCTATGAGCGTTTGCTAGCTCAGCTGCAGTGATGATTTCTGAATCCAAAACGTCTCCTTCTTTCCCATATGCTATATTTTCCCGAATTGTGTTGTTGAACAGCAGGGGCTCTTGGCTCACGAGTCCCATCTGCTGCCTTAACCACTTCAGCTGCAGCTTTTGGATCTCGATTCCATCAAGCAATATTTGACCTGAGTTTGGATCATAAAACCGCTGCAGCAATGAGATAATTGTTGATTTCCCGCTCCCACTTTCTCCCACGAGAGCAACCGTCTGATGCCAGAAGAATTTATCTGTTATTGCTCGTCATTTCAGGAAAGCCAGCCATCAGAGGTATAGCAGAAATATTTTATAGATGTTACCTTCCCACTTTGGATTGCCAAGCAAAGATCATAGAATATTTGAATGTCGGGTCTTGTAGGATAGTTAAAGCTAACATGTTGAAACTCGATCTCTCCTTTGACATCTTGTATCTTCGCTCCTGACTCATCACTCGAGTCTATCTTTGATTTCCCATCAAGAATTTCAAATACTGAGGAAGCAGAGGTCCTTGCCTTGGTAGCATCTGGGATAAGAGAGCTCGATTGAGCAATACCTACTGCAGCCATTGTGAGAGCAAAGAAAACCTACAAAATTCAAGAGGCATCAACAATGGCAGAACATTGGAACAAGAATCAAGGGAATGGTTCATCTGGTAGGGGAAATATGATTACCTGGAAAACATCAGAGAATGATGCCTTGTCTTGCTCAACAAGCCGGGCCCCAGCATAGAAACTGCATGCATAGACGGAATAGAGCAGAAACAGAGCGGCCCCAAAACCGATTCCGCTTACAAGCCCCTGCCTTATGCCAGTCTTGATTGGGTCTTGGCACTTTTTCTTGTACGACTCCATCACCCGATCTTCGGCACAAAAGGAAGCCATGGTTCTGATACTCCCAACTGCATCATTCGCCACTTGACTTGCTTCTTCGTACAATTTCTGTTCAGGATTGATATTCAGGATGACCAATGACAAACATTCATATTAGATAATTTTACAATGTGACATTCTAATGCCAATGGACCTAAAAGCTTTGATGAAGTCAAGGTAATGAATCAGTTAAACATGGAACCATACTGGGTTGGGAGATTGTCACCTTTGCATCAGCACTGAACCCTCTCATGGACTGCATCTGAACAAAGCTATTGACTCCTAGCAATGGGATCAACACGAGGATTATAATAGCCAACTGCCAGTTTGCCTCAAAAGCAATTGCCAAACCTGCAACTGCAGTAGCAATATTCTGAACCGCCAATCCAAGAGCATCTCCAACCAGGCTTCTCAGGGCCACTGCATCTGCAGAGAGCCTTGCCCCGAGCGCCCCACTTGTGTGCTCCTTCTCATCAAACCAACTCATTTCCATATAGACTAACTTCTCAAAGCTCAAGGCTCGTATTCTCTGAATAAGTCTGCTTCCAGCAATGGAAAAAATGTACGACCGGAGTGGGTAAACCAAAAGGGCTGTTGCTGCAAGAGCAACAAATATGAAAGCCCAGAACTTGGTGTCTGCGCGCAGTTTGGCTCTTGGCTCATAGAATGTCTTGATCATACTTGAGAGAAGAATTCCAAATATTGGTAATATAACCCCATTTAATGCTGCAGCCAATGTTCCTAGGAGTAGGATGGGAATTTCAGGCTTGTTAAGGTTTGCCACTCGGAGAAGAGGGACATAATGGGACTTTTTCTTCAGGATTGCAGCTTCATCATCTCGCTTGAGTTCCCCAACATTTGGTCCATCATGCAAGCCAAATGGAACAGTGAATGAGTGATGGCTGCTGTTTCCATTTCCTGATGAGCCTCGACTTGTTGAATCCAAAGAGGTAATTAGTTTACTCGAAACTTGCCCACAATCAGTAACAAGTTCTGAGTGATTGGCATCATAGGCCTCCTTTTGCTCTGAGGCCAAGTTAATCTCTTGCAGCCTTATAAGCTGGGAGTAGGCTCCACCTGGGTCTTTGGTTAACTCATAATGTGAACCTAATCATTTTGCAATGATGAGAATAAGTCAATGTTGGATCACAAATATATTATCCCAACTCCCCAGAAATTGAACATGATTAGAATTATACCTTTCTCTACAATCCTTCCTCGATGAATCACAGCTATAGTGTTCGCTTTTTTAATTGTACTCAAGCGATGGGCAACAATGACCGTGGTTCGGTTGTTCATTATCCTGTCAAGGGCTTCTTGCACTGCTCTCTCTGACCCTGCATCAAGAGCACTGGTGGCTTCATCAAGAAGTAGAATTCTCGGATCCTTGAGAATAGCCCTCGCTATTGCAACTCTCTGCTTCTGACCCCCTGATAACTGAGTCCCGTGCTCACCAACCATTGTCTCTAGTCCCTTGGAGAAAAAGTTGAAATACGTCAAGGAAAAGCTTTTCCGAACAGTGAATATTGAGATTCAATGAAGTCGACATGGGGAAACCTGAGGCAACTTGTCGATAAATTTTGCAGCATTTGCTAGCTGAGCAGCTGCCCTGATTTCTTCTATAGTTGCACCATCCTTTCCATAAGCAATATTATCCCAAATGCTAGACGCGAACAAAACAGGCTCCTGGCTTACAAGTCCGATCTTCTGCCTAATCCATTTAACTTGGAACTCTCGAAGATTAATTCCGTCAATCAAAACCTCACCCACTTGTGGGTCGTAGAATCTTTCTATCAGACTAATAACCGTTGATTTGCCGCTACCGCTCTCACCAACCAATGCTGTGGTAGTTCCACTCGGGATCGAGAGAGATAGCCCAGAGAATATTTGCTGTCCCATTCTTGTAGGGTAGCTGAAATATATTTCTCTCAGCTCGATGTCACCATCAATGTCTTCTAAAATCTTCCCTGTTGTGTCATAGGAATCAATCAGAGGTACCCGATGAATCACCTCAAACATCTTATGTGCAGCAGCCTGTCCTGCAGCAAATGCTCCAAGGCACGGTGATGCCTGTCCTAGAGCCCTGGCAAATGTAGAAACTAATGAAACATAAATATCCAAATTGGGTAAATAAACTTGTTAATCAAAACAGGAATGCCTTGACCTATGGCAGTATCTATGGACGTACATGGATCCTGTAAGTACAGCGAAAACTACATTTATGACGTCTCCTCCTGTGTAGCCCTTCTCCAGAATCATCCTCCCACCAAACCAAATGGCAAGAGCATATGTACTGAAAACAATGGACATTACCGTGCCAAAACCAAGCCCACCCGCTATACCTTCTTGCACATCTGATTTGTATGCTTTTGTCACCAACTCGTTGTACTTGGCTATAGCCTGCTTCTCTCCCGTAAATGACGCCACCTATTTGGGATTAAATCTTCAGTATGACTGACAAGCTATCACATAGTAAAGTAAATGTAGATAAGGTATATTGATGTTCTTGTACAGTTCTTATGGATCCAATCGTCTGTTCGGCTACAGCTGCTGCGAGCGAGTAAGCAGCCTGCCCGCGGGAAGCTAGCTTCCCAACTGTGATGCTCAGGACTGCCCCGGAAAACACAAGCAGAGGTATGGAAGATAGCATGATGAGTGTGAGTAACCATCCTTTGAAGAACGCTACAACGATCCCTCCTGTGAATGTTGCTGTCAGCTGTATGAACTTCCCGACCTGAAAAGTTTCACTGGATTTTAAACCTGAAGTCATAAAAATAATTGTTAAGTGGCCGATCTTAGTGAGGGCCACCAGGGTGAAGTATATTGGCATTGGCAAATAAATGCCTGGATCCATAAAAACTGACGGGAAGAACACAGCACTGTGGGCACTGATATGGTAATCTGGGATCACCCCTGTTTTTTTGGGTAAATCTAAATAAAAATGTAGATTGTTAGCTTGTGTGCCAATCTTGTTTACGAAGTGCCATCAGGTAGGGAAGTTAATGAACACTGCTGATAGAAAGGCCCAATAGAGGTTATCGAACCTACACTCTGACGGCAACGTATGGTTGATTTTCCTTAGAAGTCTCAGGAAGATCTTTCAAACTATATACATATATAGCATGGTAATGCACAAAGTTCATGGTTGCTAATACCTTCTCACCCATGGCATCCTGAATGAGCACTGTGTCCCCTGACATTCTTCCTATGATCTCTCCCGTGTTTGCTTCCTTGTCGAAGAACCCAATTTCTTGCCTTAGCAGTGTCTTCAGGTATAGGCTCCTTATCCTGGCTGCCTGTCTCTCTCCAGTGACCATCCACGAAGCCACCTCTGCAGAGTAATCAAAACAAAAATTACATCTACGGCACTTGTTTGTCTCGCTTCATTGAATGTTGAACCCGAACTTACGGGTGAAGGCCGCTGCTCCTGACCCAAGAGCCAAATACAGAAACTTTAAAGAAACCTGCAGACAAAAGTTCGTCAAACAAATGGATTTCTATAAGCAAATTGAAACAGCCCAGTGAAGCAGCTATCCAAGAATCACCTTGGAAACTGCATCGATCATGTGCTTCTTGTCTGAGTTCTGCCCGAAAGAATTGACAACCTCCCCAAAGATTATCGTCATGAGAGGGATGCTGATTCCATTTCCGACAGCAGTGATCGATCCCACAACCATCAGAAGGTAGTCAAGTGGATCAGCAAATGAAAAGAGCTTGTAGTAAGGTACTCTATGAGTGGTCTCCTCTTTCTTCACGGACTCGTTCAAACTCCATTCTCTTTCAGTCTTTCGTGAGGCTTCCTCCTCCTCCATCTCCAAACCATTCCGCTCCTCCATGCTAATGAAAGACACCACTTTTCTGCAATTTTTTTTTTCTGGTTCAGATCATCAAAGGGTCAAAGATACTCCAGAAGTACAAAAGCCGTTACTCAAGCACCTCATCCCTCACAGTCGACCTTGAGGCACAGATAACCCATTAGTTCTTGCAGTTGACGAATAAAATAATTTAGAAATAGATTGCTAAGACATTCTTGGACTAAGTCCACGCAATACCAAGTTACCAACCAAATGCTGAAGGATTCAGCATGAAGCTCCGACAAAATCATGGAAATAAAATATTTAATTAGGAGATTGAGAATTTCGGAGAAAAAGAGAGGAATAAATTTTAACTTACCAACAGGCAACAAGGAAGAAAAGGAATCTTAATGCTCTCTTCCTTCTTGCCAAGTGCAGAATGTCACTACTGAAACCCAGTTTGACATCCCTTTATACAAGAAGCTCTTGCCACTTGCCATTTGCCAAAGCAGCCTCAACTTTATTCCACAAGTTTTGGCCAAAAAGTAGTAGGGGAGAAGGGCAGAAAAGGAAACCAAAAGGGTTGTCTTCCCCACCGTCTGAATACCAGATCGTAGGAAAATTCACCTTACATGTTCTATCGTATGATATCGATCACTGCAACAAATCTCACTGTCTCTGACGGATAAGATAGGTGGGGCTTCCCTTGTGAAGGATGGAGGGGTTAGTGGTGCGTGATGGAAAGTCGTGGAAAAAAAAAAAGGTCTTTAAGCCCAATTTAAACCAAAAGCCGTAAGCTTATATTTTTTTTCTTCTTTAAGCCCAATTTTAACCAAAAGCCAGAAACCTATGTTTTTTTTTTTCATTGCCTTTAAATCTTCCTACTGGCCACCTCTCACCTCCCAAAGGATATGAGTGGAGTAGTTAAATTTGGGTTTCATGGGGTTTCTTTCCCTACATGGTGATGGGTTGAGATGAGCATAGAGTTCAATGGACCCCAAGTTAGCTCCTTGGGCCGCGAAAAAAAAAAAAGAATAGTCAATCACTGGAATCCGCCAGTGGATTCAACAGAAAGGAGGTTACACTCATCGGAAAAAAAGAAAAAGAAAAAAGGCTTTACATGTAAGGTGACGAATGCTTCCCTTTCTCTTATATGAAGTTTACAAAAAAAATAAGAAATATATATATAATATAACTAATAATTAGGTTAAGAAACTTTTAACCCTTATATGCATATGTATACATATATATATCTATAAAAGTTAGTCACAAATTCTGATTAAGAGATCAATTAGGACGAATAGTTAATATGGTATATATAGAATAATGTACAGTTCTATATACAATGTTGTAACTCAAAACGTTTAGCAATAACTATGAGTTGAGACGTGTGTATTGTTGTGTGATGGTGAAAAACTGATAGATTATAAAAACTGTTATATATGATATGTTAATTATAATATTATATAATATATTTAAAAATTTTAATTTTTATGAAAATAAGGAAACTCTTGGAAAGTTCCGAATGGTTAGAGAGTGGTGGGTAGAAAATTCATTCATCTTTACAAGGCTTCGTAGGCTCTTCCTCACTGTACCAGCAGGAGGCAGAGTTGGCTCAGAATATACGATCGATCATTTTATCCCACCCCATCAAGAACGGACGTTATTGAAAACATCAAGCACGTACATACTAAATCAATTCGCGCTGTTCAATCATTTTATCCCACCCCATCAAGAACGGACGTTATTGAAAACATCAAGCACGTACATACTAAATCAATTCGCGCTGTTCATTCGGTAGCATCGGCACTGACATCAGAGTGATCATGTTCCCTTAGCCCATCAACAACTCACAGCACAAACAAACTAAACAAGCGAACGATCGTATCTCCAATCCATCGGTATCAGTAACACTCACCGTATGGTCGATTCTCTTTTGTTCGGTTCCGTACACGGGTACCACACATCTTGTCTTAGCATGAAAACTATGGCCCCACCTACCTCCCATCCTGTGGTGCTCTTGTCAAAAATTACAACAGTTCCACGATGAACGAGCAGATTAGTGGAATTCTTTATCACTTTTCTTTTTTTTCCCACCATCCTCTTGTCAATGGCCACCATCCATTTTTCCTTTTGAAGGCCGGGAGTTGTGTAGAATGAAGCCCCTTTCAACAGTGAAGGGCTGATGCTTACTGATATTATTTGACGAATTTTGATGATGGTGGAGTACAAATATAAGTTCGCTGTCTTGCACTAAAAATAATAAATAAAAAAAAAAGAAGAGGAAATGGTAGGTCCGCAACCATTCGATAGCTTAATTAACCGCTCCTAATTAATAATATAAATTGATAGAGGAATTTGGTATAATTCCATTGCCTTCAACCAACAATCGAGATATTATAAGTTTTTATTTTTATCATAAAATTTCTCGTATCTCATTAAAAAAAAAAGAGGGGGAAAGTATACCGTCCAGTGATGAGTGGAGTGCGGTATTTCTCTAAAAGTAAACGGAGGTTTCTCCAATATTTTTTTTGAGATTAGTCTCCAATCGGGTTGGGATCCACAGAAAAATTTCTATCGACCTCCCAACCTGAAATTCAATTATTAGATTATCTATTTAGGAGTTTAGCGTGAGAACCGCTAATCCAATCATAAGTCAGTAAAGCCGAGACTTTCAAAAAATGTGTCCGTACATTATACGATCGATTTACTTGGCAACTTTCTTTCTGGCCCCCATGGCACGTCTCGATTCGTCGGGAATACGATCGAATGTGATGTGCAGAGGAAATCAGACCGTTCAATCTAATTGAGCTGACTGAGCAAATTCGGAAGAACCATATCGCAAAAAATCGAAAACGAGATATTCTGTTCACGTCAGGAATGCAGCACGAAGCACCACAAAAAATCGAACGTAAAGTTTGAGCTGCCAAAGCTAATGTACTTAAAGCACATGTCGGGAGGAAAAATAGAAAAAAGACACGTACTTAAAAGAGCTGCTTCCCAGTCGGATTGTACGAACCGATGTGATTAACTTAAATTCGAGCACGTGGTAAAATTCTTCCGATGATCGTCATAAGCTATCTCTACTTATAAGACCCGAGCACGTAACCCCGGACCGGACAAATTTCCAACCGATCCATATGGGTCAAAGCTCTTTCCTCTCTCACAGGCCGTAAATGGTTATCGTCGACCGTAAAGATTGAAGGGGGAGAAAAATTCTACAGGAAATGCACATCTTTCGCATTGCTGCTGCTAAAAGAGGGGGAAGGATGAGTAGCCTAAAACAAATAGGACAATAATTGATTTAACAAGTGACCCGAAAGAAGAAAAGAAATTAAATATAGAGCTAATCTTCAGCAACGATGAAATAATTCGTCTGAGTTTCGACTTGTCGGTCGGGCCCCTGTGGCTATCGAGCTTTGTACGTGCACGATGGAGCTATTCGATCGATGCCTGGGTTGCCTTGTCGCAAACCCGATCGAGCAACTAAAGCTCCATTCGTTTAATGGATCTTTTTTTTTTTTTTTGGTGTTGGGATTTATCATTTTCTCTCGCTCGATTAATCATCAATAATGTATGTGCCTTTTTAAAATTAATGGTGGATAGTGAAGGGTCGGTTTTGCTGTCCCTTTTCCGTGCATGAATGTCCCATAGAGCAACAGTTGATGAGCACTTCTTTTCCTGAAAAACAATAACTTAAATCACCAGAACAAATCCAATGAATCAAGATTGACAGCTATGGATCACCGGGGTCATAAGATGTGAACACGTCAAATTTTGTCTAGGGTTTATACGGATCAAAACCCATGTTTTTACTTACCAGTAAGAATCACTTCTATGATTTTTTTTAATATATTTTTCCTACACTTAAATTGGATAGATAAAATTGAGGAGGAATCTGAATTAGACATGAATCCAAATGAAAGACCTTGGTCCAATTTGTCTCTAAATCCAGCACTTCGATGGGACAATTGCTCGAAGCATCAACGTCACTCATTTAATCTTCACCAGCTCATCTATACTTGTAGAGTGTTTTCTTTAATCTTGTTCTCAGTTCAGCTCTCATTCTTCTGGGTTCCCTCTGAAATGAATTCATGGAAACCAGTTGCTAAGTCGACATGCTGAACAAGATACTAACACCGAGCAGATAAATCCTAAAACACAATTAGTTCACATATGGGATGTCGGTACGGTTCGATCGTTGGGTACTCGGGCCAATAACCCAGACACAGATAATAACTAGAAAGAGAAATTTGCTAGAAGACCTATTTATAAAGAAGCTGAAAAGGTTGTATTGATTAAATCAAGTTGCAGGACATTAATGGACTCTTTATTCGTTGCCGGGGAGACCATTTCATCCTTGCTTAAGATTAGTATCAATACTCTTCTGGGGCCATGTAGAATAATACCCAGCTCGAGAAATCAAGATATTTCCTTCATATTCGTGATATGTACGTATTTACGTATGCACGTCTATATATATATATCTCTGTGTGTGTTTATGTATATATATATCTGTCTGTCTTCAAGAACTTTAGGTTAATGTGGGTCATAAAAGAACATTGCAGGGTTTTTTTTCCTGTGCATTTTTTGAATGGTATCCATGCTTTATTGTAGAGAAACCAGTTGGATTTATTGAAGCCCGGATGAGCTCATGAATCATTGATGTGGTAGTCGACGACTGTGCAGCTGTGCCAAACTACGGAATCAACTGCCAGAATACATATGGAAGAAAAAAAAAAAGATTGAATTCCCCTTTAGTTGGGCATCGATTAAAAGGGTTATGCCGGTACATGCATAGTGACGAGAACATCTATTCAAAGCAGAGATGCCCACGTAAGGAATATGTTCTCTTCTACCTCATTGCTGCACTGCAGAAGTTCCACTTTGCTTGCAGGAAGAATCATAAAGGGCTGTTACAATGAGCTGGAGATTTTTCAAATCACATGTCACAGTCGTACGTAAAGATTATGAATATCCGCACCGCAAGGTTGTAAGTTTCTGGTGATTTTGACTCCCTTTGACGGGTGCGAGCAGATGTCAAACCACGCCATGATGGAGTATGCCACTCCTGGCCTCGCCCAGCAGTAGCAATCTCGGGCAACTAATTTACTGGGTATGTTGCTCCCCGACTCATCGCTTTCACACGCTCGATAGCTGTGTCTTCAGCTCGCCCACCACTGTCATATCCCTGAAATATCGGAAGTTCGATGAAAAATAATTGCACCGACTTATATTTCAAATGGCACGATATTTTCTTCATCAATAGTGTCCAGTCTGTCACACCAACAAGACCGATAGGACTCTGACCCAGCCCGCACCTTGGCAGGTACGATGTCCAGTCTGTTCAGTCCAAAATGATCACCTAAGCAAGACAAGATAATGAAAGACATGACAAACAGAGGATTCTGGTGTCTGATGTAATGGGCCACTGATGAAGCTGTGGACTTCTGCTGTTTTCTTCGCAGCCGAAGCGTCGGCCACGGTCGCATTTCTTTCCTTTCCACAAGATCTACGCTGGCCCGAATCGAGTTGCTGAATAACGCCAACTCCATGACGATGAGGCCCATATATGCTGCTTCATCCACTTCCCCCAGTGACAGACAGATCCAGTCCAGAGAAGTCCCAGAGCGTCATTGAATCTGCAAAAGATTGAGATCACCTACTGTTTCCGGCCTCCTCTTTCCCTGAGCATGTAGTAGTCTTACACGTAAAAAACAAGAAAGAAAATACCATTATTTGTATGTCCAAGTTATCGTTACCGAATGAACATATTACTTGCTGGTTCAAATTGCTTATCACAGACCATGGAATATTCAACCTTCAGACCAAGGTAACCAATATACAGCTCCATCGCCCAAGCTTTGGCACAAAAGAAGTAGACTGTTCTGTCTGTCCTGATGCTGTCAACTGCTTCACTTGCCACATGAGTTGTTCCCGTTGATCTCTCTCTATCCCTCCCTAGAGTTCAGCCATGACATCTTCGTGGCCCACTCGTCCGATGCTTGCCATAGACACCATGAGCAATCGCAAGTGCTGAACTCTGTCGGAAATGAACTCCGTTGAAACCCTGTTTGATTTTTTTTTCCCTTTCCTTTTTCCCCTTAATAAAACAAATACAAAAGATATCAGAAAGTAAACTCAAAATGGATTTCTTAACGGAATTAGGAGGTCTGCTGCAGAAGGACAAGAGCGACCATATCTTGTAATGTTAAGCAAGGTTCAAAGAAGATGCTTGTACAGAACTCTCGGACTACAGTGGGCCTTTCGTTCAGTAGATCGACCAGTATACAAAGTGCTAATGTTTCACGGCAACCAAGAAACATGCTTGCTTCTTACATCATACTCGAAGTGAAATGCTAATTAATTCAGAACAAAGTCAGGCAGATCAAAATGTAACACGTTTAATATTAAACGGCTCTTCGTGGACCCTCCAGAGGCTTCTGTGCAGACCCTGCAGAATTAGATGAACAACGGAAAGGTTTGCTATGCCCGGTTCCTGGAGAGCCACATCTCCTACCTAAAATTAAGTAGTCTAGAGTGCATCAAATTTGTTCCCTAACCTGAACTGAATCTGCACTCCGCCAATAAGTGAACTGAATCCAAAGTAATTTGCTCGTAGATGATGATGATACATATGGTTATAACAATACTGTAAATTGGATGTTACATGATTTTGCCTTAGCAGACATTAATAGGACATTTCAAGAAGAAAAGGCTTAATATATATAAATATGTAGTTTCATGCTATTCTATGCACTTCATATTTGAGCGTCACACCAAGTACAAGATCTATAGAGGGAGTTTTCATTCTGTGAAGTATTCTTCTTTCACATTACATATGTACAATGGAACCGATAAACAAAATACAAATTAAGATGCATTAAACAGGGAGAGAAGTTCTGCCAGTACAAGAGATGTATGCAAAAATAAGAGTGAAATTCCCATCACATACAGGAAAAAGAATGAAACAATAAATAGAGCATGTCATCTGATACTCTCTATTATCTGATATGACCCATCTATACAACACGTCTCTGAAGTATGAGAAGGACATCAAAGAAAAGAAGCAGAATGAAATCATAAACAAATTAAAAATTGAAAATGGAAACACAGGAATAACTCATTCAAAATCATCAGGGAGCTGAAGCAGGTAGGTAGTTAGGCAGGCCTTACGCCTTGGGCTTGAGAAGCTTCACTGTCTCCCAGGTGAAGTCAGGGTCATCCCGCCCAAAGTGCCCATATGCCGCCGTCTTCTGGTACCTGAAGTTGCCACCTCTCATCAGGTCAAGATTGACTGAGATCATCCCTGGCCTGAAATCAAAGTTCTCCTTGATCAATGCAAGGATATCCTTGTCAGGAATCTTGCCAGTCCTGTAAGTGTCCACAAAAACAGACAGCGGCTCTGGAACTCCAATGGCATATGAGACCTGAACAATGCACCTTTGTGCGAGGCCTGAGGCCACAACACTCTTAGCAGCCTGCCTCACTATGTAGGCCCCGCTTCGGTCCACCTTGGTAGGGTCCTTGCCAGAGAAGGCCCCACCACCATGGGCTCCCCACCCGCCATAGGTGTCTATGATAATCTTCCTTCCAGTGAGGCCTGCATCTCCATGGGGTCCACCAATCACAAACCGCCCTGATGGGTTAAGGTGGAATATCGTCTTGTCATCCAGGTACTGGGCTGGGATGACTGGCTTAATCACATACTCCTTCAGGTCCTCTGCAATCTTCTCGTTTGTAACATTCTCATCATGCTGGGTCGATATCAAGACAGTATGGACCCGAAGAGGGACCATTGCCCCACTTTCATTCTTGTACTCCACTGTCACCTGGGTCTTCCCATCAGGCCTGAGCCATGGGCATGTCTTATTCTTCCTCACTTCAGTCAGTTTTGCCCCAAGCTTAGTTGCCAGAACATGGGTCAGTGGCATAAGCTCTGGGGTCTCATCTGTAGCATACCCAAACATGTGCCCCTGATCTCCAGCACCTATCTCCTCAGGCTTCTTGGTGAGGTGGCCATGGACCCCCTGGGCAATATCAGGGCTCTGCTGTTCAATGTTGACAAGGACCTTGCAGTTATCAGCATCGAGCCCCACATCAGCCGAGACAAATCCAATCCCTCTGCAAGTGTCTCGAACAATCTTCTCATAGTCCACCTTGGCCTTGGTGGTGATCTCTCCAAAGACCATGACCATGTTGGTCTTGGTGCAGGTCTCACACGCGACCTTGCTCTGGGGATCCTGCTCCAGGCAGGCGTCGAGGATGGCATCTGAGATTTGGTCACACAGTTTGTCAGGGTGACCCTCGTTCACAGACTCCGAGGTGAATAGTAAGGTGTCCATCACTGCAAACAAGATACAGAAATCCCAGGATAAATTTCACAAAATTCAGGAAATTAGTTAGCGTCGCAAAATCCGAAAAACACATTCACATACATACTAATACAAATGTTCAGAAATCGCAATACACCAGATAGATCAGATGCATGACTGCATGTATTTTTAGCTTATAATAAAAAAAGGCATGATCTGGCATAAATTTCCCACCATGCTTCGCCTCATTTCCCATTCTATCCAATAACAGCAGTGAAAAAATAAGATGAGAACTTAGTTTACACCTCAAAAAGCCCACCATTTCGAACCTTCTGCAGCAACAAACCAGTCGCATCGGCAAAAAGAAAATTGGCATCACAATCGAGGACGAGAAATTAGATTGCAATGACCAAAACAGACACTTCTTCAAGAAGAAGATCCAAAATGAACAAAAACCTTACTCGGATTTGAACAACCCACAACAGAATCACAGTCCAAAATGCGAGAAAAATGGCGTCACGGTTACAAAATAAGGAACTTTACTTACCTTAAAAAAAAAAAGAAGGTACTTCAAGAACCCACCTATAGTAGGCTGGCTGCACAGAAGAAAGAGGTACCTAATTGATAATTGAAGAAGGGAAGATAGAGGGGACAAAGTGAGAAGGAAGGATGATCTTATATACACAATAGAGCTCCGACCACGGCGGGTTCGGCCGTTGGACCCCAAAAATAGTGGCACGCGGAGGACTTCACTTCTCGCGGGACTCGCTCTCCGATGCATAATTAAGCCTTCCTTTATCATATTTTCCTAAATTATATCCTCTTCACAATTTCTTAATTTTCTAAAATTATATATCGTGTACTAAAGAGTTATTTTATTCATTATCGGAATAATTATGGATTAATCCGATTATTCAAAGTAGAGTTATTAATGATGATTTGGGTTCTTGTATACATGTGATGCACAACATAAAAAGGCTATTTTTTTATTTTTGAAAATATTGCTGACACTAAACATGAATTTCTATTGGTAAAACATGATTACATATAATAAGGAGATTCGGTATAAATCAATTATTAATAAATATAAGTAATTGTGCACATAATTACGGAAAAAATAAAGAAAGATAAAAATGCAATTTTTTAAAGTATAACTATGAAGAAGTTGGATAGTTAGATTTAAGGGTTTTTTAGAGTTTGAAATTTTTGGAGTTTAAGATATTACAATGTTTATAATATATTTTGGTCCTCAAATTTATAAAGAGATAATAATTAGGTATATGAATTAATTTTATTATTTAAGCAGCCTCACATTCATTTTTCCTAATAATTAGCTCCACTAATAATTTTGTTAGTAAAAAAGCTGATGTGGCATAACAAAAATAATAACTTGTGGATATGCTATATATATGGGCACCACATTAGCATTCCATTGAACAAAATTATTAGTGAAACTGATTGTTAAGAAAAAATGGGAATTGAAAGACTATTATAATGAAAAAATTAGTTCAAGTCCTTGAATGTTGAATCTGCACAAATTCAAGGACTCATTTTGAATTCCTTAATGACTTTTTATTTTGTAATTTTTACCAGAATTTTTATGGTTTAATTTATGGTCTTTTTAGGGGTCTAGAGATTTTAACTTCCTATTCTTATGATTTCCCCATATATATATTTTTTAATTTCTAGTAATTTCGAAATTCATTTTTAGGATTTTAGATTTTTATAGCATCTTAACAAATTTGGTTATAATATTTTATAACATTAGAATTCATACATCTTTTTATAATGAGTTTTATTATCTTTATATTTAAATTAAAATAAGGGTATTTGTGATACTATAATGTAATTAATTATTTATTTATTAATAGAACAAATATTAAATGTATAGCAAATATTATATCTACTGGGCCTAAAAAGCATTCATGGGCTTAATTAAGCCCATAGCTTCTCTATCCTTGTCACTCATTAAAAATTTGTCCTCGTGATATTCAGGGAAATGAAAAATCCCTTTCGTTGATTAACTCTTCTGGTGTGTGCGACTCCTACAACTGTTTTTTTTTAAGTAAACATCAAAATTCAAATTATCACACCTTTCAGCCTCTCAATAAAATATGTTATTATTATTTTTATATAATTAATTATGTCATTTAATTTCTCAATAGAATAATACAACTTCCATCTTTTAAGCGTTTAAAAAAATCAATGGATTATCTCCATGATTTGACATATGAATTTAAGTGGTGTTGATCAAATATTAAAAAAATCAAATTGATAGTTTACTGTTTTTTTCTTTAGTATAAACCAGCCGGTCGAACCGAGTTGGCCCTCTAATGGGTCTTTCAATATAATTTTTTTACATTTATAAAATTTAAACATGACACCTAATTTAAAAAGAAGAGATGTCGAAAATTTTCAACTTAACTTATGTTATTACCGCTACGCCATCCCATCTTTACATGTATTACATTATTTACTATGTGTATCATAGTTTTAAAAACTAGGTCGAGTCGACCGATTCGACTAAAAATTGGCCACTCGCCCAATCTGATTAAAAAAAACCAATTGCACTTTAAATGAGGTCAACTTCGATTGAACAGGTCAGTTTCTAGGTGGATCATCGAACCTAATTAAACAGGTGAAAAAATCGGCCGACTTAAAATTAAAAAAAATAAAAATTCATTATAATATATTTATTTTACTTTATTAAACTTATATTTATATTTTATATTAAATTTTGGACTCATATAATAGTTATATTAATATTTTTTTATTATAAATTATATTTAAATTATGATATTATGTAAATTTATTAGTAATACTATATTATTAATATTATTTATTAAATATGCAATTCAACATATTGAACCCTGATTTAACCCATGACCTCATACCTATACCGATTTCCAGTTCAGTTCGGTTTTAAAAACTATAATGTGTATCTTATTTTAGGTTTTTATCTTAATTGATTTTTAACTAGATGTATAAAATACCGAAACCATTCATTTTTTAATGTAGCTTTTCAAGAGAATTTCTGATAGAAATTAAAATTATATATTTTTTAACTAACATGAAAAAAAGGATAAATTCCTTGAGAATATTTCTTATATTCTATTTTCCAATAAGTATTTATACAAAATTTTTAAAATAAAGTAGGATGAGACAAGAGGAAAGAGAATTCATTATTATAATTGACACATCAAATAATATAAAAAAAACATGTCTATTTATAGGTTATAAGGGGAGAATTAATTATGGAAATAAATATTAATAAATGTACAATAATACCAAAACTTGATATTAGAAAATCAGACATATATAACTAATTTAAATAGTCAATATAATTTTATTATGTAATATTATATTTCCTATATTAGCTAAAATAATATCCCTTAAAAAATTCAACAAATTTCCTTAAGAAATTCCCCCATTTTCTTGTAGTGATTAGTCACAATTACTTCTCTAATTTGAGTAAGCAAATTTGTTCTTAGTTTATCTTTCTGTGTGTATAACAGAGCATCAATCAAATTGCTGCAGGTGAACAGACACATGTTAATAACCAAGTAGCTGTGACAATTTTTTTACTAATTAAAATATTATTTTTTATGGTTACTCATGTCATCATTAGGTAAAATCTTATGAAATTTCCAACTTAAAAATGCCCTGTTCTTCAGCTCATCTCCTCACCCTTTGACAGTGGCAAGGATCCTGCTAGTATATATTTGTGACACTGAGTGATGTTATTTCACCTAATCCTTTTCCCTTTTTTGTTATTAATAATCTTCTAACTAATCTCTTGATGAAATACATATATTTTTGGCCACTGGGCAGAGTACCAGGATGTCTCATTTACTCAAATAATTCACCTAGATGGGCCTCTCTTCCTGCATATCTAATTGTTTAATTAGCTTGATTAATGGGATTTTGCATCATCATCAACAGAGAATCTTCTGTTATGAAACTTGCTTCTCATAAGACAAACAGAAGAGATGACACAGCAATTGCAACTTTTTTTTTTAAAATGAGGTTGTAAAGTGGGCCTACGGTCTAGAAGAAAGCACTAGAAAGGGGCATGAGAAATCATGCGGATGAAAATCGAATCTAGGCAGCTTGGTCCAGGTTGAGTGTGATTTCACTATGCTAAATCATATTTGTCAGTAATTGCAGCAGTTTCCATGTATCAATCAACAAACAATAGACTAGGAAAGCAACTTCTTGCTCAACTATGCATTTTGTAAGTCATCTTTCATTCCTTACAGAAAGTGATTGGTTTTGTCACCTCAGTTTCTCGGTGAAGAATCTACTCAGAGATCTTCTAGTTGATCCTAATGATTTTTCATTAGTCCGTTTTTTACTGTTAAACAGGCAACGAAAAAATATGAATAAATGGACAGCAACAAGTCTTCTGCTGATGAGTGAGTGCTCTAATATTGGACTAGATTCCTATCATAGATGATCGATGTAATATGAACACTTGCTTACTAATATAATGATTTTGTGTTTTGATCAGTCAAAGAAGTGAGGACCAGAACAAAAAAGAATTGCAGGAGTTCTGTAATGACATGTATCAGATTCAGACTCCCCTACAATTTCATACCCTCGTCAGCTGTGATGAGAAATGTACCATTTTGGCTTTGAGCTGATGCTACTTGTATTATCAGGTTCAATTTAAATCATTTTCACCTCTCTTGAGATAAAAGTAACATTGTATAGGAGACCGAATTCTTTCTAGAGCATCGAGAAGGGATATTCTAATGAATTATTGTTGCAACTACGTTCTTATAATAATATTGCTCGAAACAGATACCACTGATGAGACATTTGATTAGGTAACAAGGACAAATTCTCTGTTAATTAGAAATGAATTAGGCGGTATATCATCTGCAGCAAACATCAAGCGGTCCCCTGCAAGAATCTTTGAAAGTCTACAAAAACAAAAGCCTTGTGAGCATGTTAACGATAATGACTTCCAGTGGTCCATGAGTTGAGACTATCTCTTGACACATGTTATAAGGAGATGGGGAATCAATGCTCTCCTTGTGATAGTCGCAGGAGCCATAAAATACCAACTCTCAGGTGCACCAGCAGTAGACATCTTGTGCTGTCTGTTGACCAAATGGCGGAGCAGAACAGCCTTGGTGGAGATGTAAAGATAGAACAGCAGCCTACTGAACAACAGGATGAGGGGAAAAAAGGGAGCAAGTTCAAGGTACCATTTTACCGGCTCTTCTCATTCGCTGATTCCCTGGACTGTGCCCTTATGCTCTTGGGCACTGTCAGTGCTGTTGGTAACGGGATTACCCTTCCCTTTATGACCATAATCTTTGGCGAGCTTCTGGATTCTTTTGGAGGTGCAGCTGACACCAAGTATGTGTTGCATAATGTGTCAAAGGTTTGTATATTCTCATTCTCAGCATCTTTGACTTAGACTTGATTCTCCTCCATCATTAAGACGTCTGTGAACTGATTTCAGGTGTCCTTGAAGTTTGTCTACTTGGCTTTAGGGTCAGGTGTTGCGTCATTCCTCCGTAAGTACAACTCTACAGCTTAACTGGACTCATATTAAGACTGCATTCGATGTGGGAAAATGGGAATACATTTGGAACGAAATTGCTATATTCTAGTATGATTCCATTCCAACCTGGACCTTATGATCTGTGTCCTCAAATTGTTTGATGTTCAGCTGAACTTGAGTTGAAAATTGATCTTTCTGTTGCATGGATTCTAGAGCTTGCTTGCTGGATGGTCACCGGAGAGAGACAGGCAGCACAAATTCGAAGTCTGTACCTAGAAACAATTCTGAGGCAAGATATCGGCTTTTTCGATGTAGAAACTAATACCGGGGAAATCATTGGTCGGATGTCTGGAGACATTGTTCTCATTCAAGGTGCCATGGGTGAAAAGGTATTGTTTCAGTTCCCCTAAACAAAATCCTAACCTCTACAATATGCCACGCTGAAGTCCATTGATCCTTCTAACATTATGTTTTCATCATTTTCTTTCCATGAAAATAGGTGGGACAGTTTGTTCAGTCAGTAGCAACATTTATTGCAGGATTTGTCGTGGCGTTCATTAAAGGTTGGCTTATCACCCTCGTCATGATAAGTTCGATCCCACCTCTCATTCTCTCGGGTGCAATCATGACCACAATAGTTGCGAAAATGTCGGCTCGCGGACAATCTGCTTACTCATTTGCGTCAACCGTTGTTGCACAAACCATCAGCTCAATAAGGACAGTACGTATATAGAAGAACTTTTCAATTAATTTTGTTTACCTCAGTTCAATGTTTGCATGAAAGTATCAGCATCCTGGAGCTTTCCTACTGCGCAGGTTGCATCATTTACAGGCGAGAGATCAGCAATAGCAAGGTACAATGGATCTTTGAAGAAGGCTTATGATTCAGGTGTCCAAGAAGGTTTGGCCACGGGATTTGGGTTCGGGGTGATCATGTTCATTGTGCTGTGTACATACTCTCTGGCCCTTTGGTTTGGTGGGAAGATGGTCATCGAAAAAGGATACACAGGAGGAGATGTCATGAACATTATCTTCTCCGTCTTGATCGGCTCAATGTACGTCTCAGTTATTCATGGTTGGATCCTGTCAGTTAAAGAAAACTGTCCCGGTTTTGTGTTCTTGCCTGAAAAAAAGGCATTCAAATCTCTTTTCTTCAATTCATTCAGGAAAAAACAATAAAGATTTTCTATGCTTCCACTAACAAAAACATGTTCCCGTGTACCAGAGGAACTTATCAACATGCTTCAAAGAAAAAAATACACAGTTTTCTTATTGATATTCTATCGGAAGATCAAATCGATCTTATTTCTGTTTCTTTCCCCTCTTTAATCTTTCATTCTAATGTTTACTCTAGGGCAATGGGTCAAGCCTCTCCGTGCCTAAGCACATTCGCTGCAGGGCAGGTGGCAGCATATAAGATGTTCGAGGCCATCAACCGAAAACCTCTTATTGATTCATACGACACCAAGGGACTCCAGTTGGACAATATTCAAGGTGATATAGAGCTAAGGGATGTTTACTTCAGTTATCCTGCCAGACCTGATGAGCTAATCTTCAACGGGCTTTCTCTTTCAATATCCCATGGCACAAAGTTGGCTTTGGTGGGAGAGAGCGGGAGTGGGAAATCTACGGTGATTAGTTTGATCGAGAGGTTTTATGACCCACAAGCGGGTGAAGTCCTTATTGATGGCATCAACCTTAAGGACTTCCAATTGAAGTGGATAAGGCAGAAGATAGGCTTAGTGAGTCAAGAACCAGTGCTGTTTGCTTCAACAATTCGGGAAAATATTTCATACGCAAAGGAAGGACCAACTGATGAAGAGATAAAGGCCACTGTTGAGATGGCGAATGCTGCCAAGTTTATCGACAACTTGCCTCAGGTGTCTTTCTATTATTTTCTTTCTTGGTATGACTTCCTCGCCAAACATCTGAAAATTTATGATGAACTGCATTTTGGTTTCAGGGTTTAGACACGATGGTGGGTGAGCATGGGACACAGCTATCTGGAGGTCAGAAGCAGAGGATTGCCATTGCGAGAGCAATCCTGAAGGACCCGAGAATACTGCTTCTTGATGAAGCGACAAGCGCGCTTGATGCTGAATCCGAGAGGATTGTGCAGGAGGCACTCGAGAGGATCATGGTGAAGCGGACTACTGTGATTGTAGCTCACCGACTTAGTACAGTGAGAAATGCTGACACGATTGCTGTGATCCATCAGGGAAAGCTCATCGAGAAGGGTGAGAAAAGAACTCTCTTGTGTGTAACCTGGAACTTCAGGCTTTTAGTAATAGAAGTTCCTGTGTGTCTACACCTTTTAGATTTTAAGATTTTAAATCTTCCATAGTATTTGAGCATGCTTTGAGATTTTCTGACCAGATTCTGTCTAATCAATTTGCAAGTGAAGCAAGGTCTTGGACCGGTTCTTCGGAAATTTCACATGTCCTTCCTTTCTGAGCAGGGTCTCATATGGAGCTAACCAGGGATCCTGATGGTGCGTATTCTCAGCTCATACGCTTACAAGAACTCAAACCTGAGCCAGAAAGAAGCTTGATATTCGACCGGGAAAGGCCAGAGATTGTCATCGACTCGGGAAGACATTCAAGAAGCTTGATATTCGACCAGGAAAGGCCAGAGATTGTCATCGACTCGGGAAGACATTCAAGTCGGAGGGTGTCATTCCTCCGTTCCATCAGCGATGGATCTTCTGGAGTCGGAAACAGCAGCCGCCACTCGTTTTCCCTATTTGGTGTTCCTACAGGAATAACCATAGCACCGGAGGAGAAGCCCCATGAATCATTTCCTGAAAAGCCCCAGGAGATCTCGGAATTCCCATTCTGGCGTTTGGCTGCCCTCAATAGTCCTGAGATCCCAGTCTTAGTCGTGGGTTCCATAGCTGCAGTTGCTGCAGGCATGATATTCCCAGTATTCGGGATACTCCTCTCGAACATAATCAAGACGTTCTACGAGCCAAGGGATGAGATCAGAAAGGACTCGCGATTCTGGGCACTTATGTTCTTCATGCTTGCACTATCGTGTCTTCTGGTCCATCCATTGAAATCGTACTTTTTCTCTGTCGCTGGATGTAAGCTGATAAGAAGAGTTCGGGAAATGTGTTTCAAGAAGGTCGTTTACATGGAGATAAGTTGGTTCGATGAGGCTAAGAACTCGAGCGGGATAATTGGTTCCAGACTTTCTGCTGATGCAGCCTCACTCCGTGGATTAGTTGGCGATGCTCTGGCACTGCTTGTTCAGAATGTAGCTACCATAGTTGCTGGAATAGCCATTGCATTCGAGGCAAACTGGCAACTGGCTCTTATAATACTTGCGTTAATGCCTGTCGTGGGAGTGAATGGGTTTGTCCAAGTGAAGTTTATTCAAGGTTTCAGTGCAGACGCGAAGGTAGAGGGAGAATTACTAAGTAACTCAATTTTCTTAAGTTATGACCTTTCAGATAATTTCGTCATGGTTCATCGACTCTTTCAGAGTTTGACAGGAACTCTTCTTGGCTGCAGAAGTTGTATCAAGAAGCAAGCCAGGTGGCCATCGAAGCAATCGGGGCCATCAGAACAGTCGCTTCCTTCTGTGCCGAAGACCGGGTGATGGTATTGTACAAGCAAAAGTGCCGGGGCCCTATCAGAACTGGGATCAAACAAGGTCTCATAAGTGGGTTTTTCTTTGGGCTATCGTTTCTGTTGCTGTATTCTGTCTATGCTTGCTGCTTTTATGCTGCAGTACGACTCATCAATGATGGAAAGACAACATTCTCTGAAGTTTTCCAGGTAAATCGATAAGGAAGGACCACAGAATTTCTTCTAGATGACTTCTCTATAGTTTTTAATATTCCTCAGGTTGTTTGTCTCGCAGGTCTTCTTCACTCTTGCAATGACAGCTTGGTCGATTTCTCAATCAAGCTCTTTTGTTCCTGATTCGAGCAAGGCAAAGTGTTCAGCTGCTTCTGTGTTTGCAATTCTTGACCAGAAATCGAAAATTGATGCAAGTGATAACTCAGGGACAACACTGGAGAATGTTAAGGGACATATTGAGTTTTACCATGTCAGTTTCCGATACCCCACTAGACCCGAAGTACAAATATTTCAAGATCTCTGCTTAACAATCCGGTCAGGCAAGGTATAAATCTAAATTCAGTTCTTGAACAATAACCTGCACTTCTTAAAATTAGTGACTTCCATATTTGTTTTCCACGGTAAGACTGTTGCGTTGGTTGGAGAAAGCGGGAGTGGGAAGTCGACGGTGATCTCACTTCTGCAAAGATTCTACGATCCCGACTCCGGGCAGATAACATTAGATGGGGTGGACATCCAAAAGTTGCAGCTGAAGTGGATGAGGCAGCAAGTGGGTCTCGTGGGCCAGGAGCCAGTGCTATTCAACGATATGATCCGGGCCAACATTGCTTATGGGAAGGAAGGGACTGCAACCGAGGCCGAGATTTTAGCTGCTGCAGAAACTGCAAATGCCCACACCTTCATCAGCGGCCTACAACATGTAAGGAACATCACAATCCTCAGTTTGTCGAGACTTTCATTACCTTGTCCTTGATAACATGATGATCTGAGATTACAGAAAGGTCATCGAAAATTATGAGTATGAGGAAACGAAGACCAGTTGAATCAAGTTTTCTGATCATTCTTGGAACTGGAATCAATCAGCAGGTGTTGGGGCTATGACCGCGGCTAGCTCATCAAATTTGCAGATTCCCTCCTTCAGAATCCGACCAAAGGTTATGAATCTTGATTGTCTAACTGCACTCTGCAATGTTCAGGGATATGACACGATGGTGGGCGAGCGAGGAGTGCAGCTATCGGGAGGGCAGAAGCAAAGAGTAGCAATAGCAAGGGCCATCGTTAAGTCTCCGAAAATACTGCTGCTAGACGAGGCGACGAGTGCACTTGATGCCGAATCCGAGCGGGTAGTCCAGGATGCACTGGATCAGGTCATGGTGAGCCGGACAACCATCGTGGTGGCTCACCGGCTCACCACCATCAAGGGTGCCGACTTAATCGCGGTGGTGAAAAATGGGGTCATTGCCGAGAGAGGCAAGCATGAAGCTCTGATGGGCATCAAGGATGGGATATATGCTTCTTTGGTGGCACTGCATTCGAGCAATCCGTCATAGTATGGTTCGGTACAGTGCCTCCACCGATCTATCAGATGGGCAAAATCACGGGAAGAAGAAGACAAATCGTAGCGACAATACGGATGTTCATCATCTTTGTGTGTGGGTATAAAATTATATCAATTCGCAAATCGAAATACCTGAAACTTTTCCAGCAGCCTTGTAAAATAAAATATAATTTTGAATGTATCCATGGCTTTCATCGACCGTTCAGTCGCCTCTGAAAACAAAGCAGTCTTGGATGAGAATCCACAACTACACCATCTTTCCACTTGCATCATCTGCTCTTAAAAATATCATACATTTTCTCTCGATTAGGGATCGAATAGAACTACTATATGATCAACTTGCTTGATTCAGTCCTCCTCCGGCCACGGTTGCTAGTTTAGCTCCCTTGCTGCTTGTTTAGTAAAGTTAATCAATAAGAGCTTCCTTTCGAAATTGTACACTACTTTACACCTTTGTTTGGGCGAGGAATATGAAAGGAGTGAAGGGAAATGTATACCACTTGAACATTGTTGCTTCAATGTTAGAAAAACGATTATCGAATTGAGATTTCCGGTCCAAAAAATCGACTCAAACCTTTTTTTTCACTTTGGCTTTATGCTAGAGGAGATAAATCGGTGCTGTTACCGTCACATCATCAATTTACTTAGCCACCCTACTCTCACACCACATAAAATTGTACTACATAAAGTGGAGAAGGGTAGGGAGAAAAGTGTATATGACAAATTGCACAATTTCTTTCAACCTTGGTTGTAGGTAACCCGTGGAGTAAACCGAGAAATTAGAGAAGTTAATACCTTGGCAAAACGTTCCTTCATAGTCTGTCATATCTTTCACGTTTAGGTTGAGTATACTCTCTGTTTTTTCTATAGCATAGAGATAGATTTGCATGAAGTTGAGTTCCACTTCGGTACGTTTGCGACCCAAAGTCTTCTATAAATTGATCTCTCTTTTTAGACAATTATCCCTCAGAAAATTAGGGAAATTGATATCTAACGGGTTCTCCAGCTCAGCCATGTATTCTTCTTCTTCTTCTTCTTCTTCTTCTTCTTCTTCTTTGAAGGTCCATCACCTTCAGCTGATCGTGGTGAACTACCTGGGATGCCTGCTCCGGCTGATGTGTTCAATTGGCCACGGCAGAGCCACTGAATATCCGTATCCTAAGGCTAATGAAATTTTGACCTCAATCGGAGCAGCTTTCCAGACAGTTTCATCTTTGGGGCCTCATATTCTTCGTGCCAAGTAGGCAACAAAAAGGCAATATAAATCATACCAAAAGAGAGGAGGGAAAAAAAAGACTTAAATTGGTGAGAAACAGGAAAGAAATATGCCATTTGCCATTTGTCTTGATTGTAATTTAATACATCCATTGGCCTTGGCTGCATTAAAAGTGAGCCGGGACATGATCTTGGAGTTGAGTGTCCCAAAATCTGGCCTTGCAACAAGACATGAATTCGGTATCATCAGGCTGAACTTCCTTGGTATTGGATTTGAATCCGATTGATTGCCCACTACAACTACAAGCTCAAACTCATAAAAGGGGTTTGAACTGTTCTTATACTGCCTGCGGGCTGCGGGATCTTCCTGTGAATACAGTACGAAGGAGCAGCACACGAAGATGGAAGGCAGCCCGGGATATGGAATACATTCACTCCCAAGTACCCAGGTAGATCTCGATCCTTCTCGCTCTTCATCGAGATCTTCCTATATGTTCACGTTCTATTTGATGGTTACTTCGTCGTCTTCCTTCAAGGCCCTCCTAGCATTTGATTCGATGGTGGGAGATTGATTCGGTTGGATGTTTAAGACTGCCATTGATCCCTTCTTAAAAAAAATTGATTTTCACACATTTTTTCTGGTCGTATTTGAGGAATGGCTAAAACGTGTCTCTTCTTGTACTTAACTAAATCCACATTTAGTTGCCTTGTTTTTATTCAGCTTGAAATTATCTCCTCCAGCATTTACTTTTTGAGTAGTTTGAGCTGAAAGACTCGCGTTATCTGCAGAGGGAAAGCTCAGTGGAGGTTTCAACAAGAAAGGAATCGAGTACTATAGTAACCTCATCGATGAGCTCCTATCAAACTGTTGCCCTCTTTCTCTGCCGTACTTCCATCCCATAATTTGTGTAAAAAAGTTTGGACGATCCCGACCGTTCTGAAAAGGCTAACCTCAGTTTCACCGAGTGTTCTCTAACATCATTTGAAAACTTGGAGATCAAATGAAAACCGAGCTTTGTGTATTATATGATAGTTCGTGTTCATGGAATACATGCAGGTATTCAGCCTTTAGTGACTCTATTCCACTGGGACCTCCCTCAAGCTCTAGAAGATGAATATGGTGGCCTATTGAGTGCCCTCTTCGTGTAAGTACCTGTGACCTCCTACACGTCGCGCAGGCAAATATACCTGAAATGCACACACCGATCGCTTGTGTGGGGACGACTTCCGAGACTTCGTTGGCCTCTGCTCCGGAGAGTTCGGTAATCGAGTCAAGCGCTGGATAGCACTCAATGAGCCGCATATCTTCAGCAGTCATGGCTATGCCACAGGGGATTTTGCACCGGGCTGGTGCTCCGAGTGGCTGCACTCAAACTGCACTGGCGGGAACTTGGCCGTGGAGCCGTACTTGGTCTCGCACCATGAGCTTCTTCTAGCCCATGCAACTGCCGTTAAACTGTACAGAGAGAAATATCAGGTCGTTTTCTTTCCTGTGATCCGGATCTTGTTCGGGACGTGCGTGCATATATATGAATGTGTTTTTGATAATTGGAAGCGTGCGATCAGACTAACTGAGCCCATAACATCGGGTCATTACCCGTGCAGTATGCGAGCCATAGTCGGAAATAGGCTCCCAAAGTTCACAAAAGAGCAGTCGTTGATGCTGAAGGGCTCATTCGATTTTCTCAGGGTAAACTACTACAAGGCCAACTATGCTCGAGCCGTGCCTCCGGCAAAAGCCCAACAGACGAGCGACATGACCGACGCCCTGGCACTTCAACTATCTAAGTGTTGAGATTTTCTCATTAGAAAAATTAAATAAGAATGCACACGGAATGTGTAGTGTTATTCTTTAGATGCGCTCATCCCGTCAAATCTTCTCGCAGTCGAGCATGACGGGATTCCAATCGGGCCAAGGGTGTGTGTACCGAGATGGGCCTTCGAATCTCATCAATTCAATCTGATTTGTTCGAATATTGCAAAATTCAACTTAGTGACTTTTAAATTGCAGACTGCTTTAGATACCATCTACGTCTACCGAAAGGGAATACATGATCTCTTTTCGTACATAAAGAACAACTATGGCGATCCAGAGATCTTCATCACTGAGAACGGTAAGTACTACTGTATCATGTTCTTAAGAGAGATGGATCAGCCGACTCGGTTAGCCAATCCGTGTTGTCTGATCTAGGATGCACAAATCAAACTCAGGGGTCGACGAGTAGAACAACTCCACGCTGCCACTCGAGCAACAGCTAGCCAATGTCACGAGGATCGACTTCCACTACAAGCATCTCTGGTACTTCCTCGGAGCTGTCGAGTAAGTTCCACATCGAGGTTAAGTCGATGCATCTTTTGTTGATCGAATATGCAATGCGATACGCATGAGATGACATGATGGCTGCGATTGATACATAGGGAAGGCGTTCGGGTGAAGGGCTACTTCGCATGGTCGTTGATGGACGACTTTGGGTTCAGTTCAGGCTACACTGTCCGGTTCGGCATCAACTACGTGGATTATGGGAACGGTCTAAAGCGACATCCTTAACACTCGCACTTCTGGTTCAAGAACTTCCTTAAGAAGAACTAGCTTGTCGACTCAAGCCATACATTAAGTAAATTCAAGATGTACTTTCATACATCAACTTCTGTGAATTCATAAATATGTGAGATATTAATGTATTTGAAAAGAATAAATTACTCATCATCATAAGAGAGAAAAAAAAAGTGTTCCAAATGAAGTTTCAAAGCCCGACAAGCATCGAATTTGCAGTGTGTCATTCTCGGAGAGTGATCGATTGACTTGTCAAAATCCTAATTTCTCAACCTCTTCAACATAATTCTTGATGTGCCTGTCAGATGATATCTAATATTGCCCTACGTAACATCATTCTCTTTAATATATTGGACATGAACAATGAAGATAACGTAGATGTTACATCATTTGTCTTGTTGACTATGATCATTCTTTTCCCATTTTTGCTAAATTATCATATGAAAATCAGAGCTCGAAATAACGCCTAAAAACTAAAACTTCTCCCCAAAAGGTCATTGGATGAGTTCTCGGACTTGAATAAGCCCATCCGAAAATATCGGAGCCCCATAATTTTCAGAGCAGCCCTCCGGATCGATCAATCAATCGAAATAATCTGCAGATTTCTTCTCGAGTCCATCATGCCCATGTGCCCAAATTAGCAGCTACATAGAAATTCATTCATTTGTTTAAAGGAAACAATCAAAGCAGTCCCAACACCACGAGTTGTAGTCATAATACATTACAATTTACAATGTAATCCGTGTCAAAAGAGGGTTCACCAATGCAAACACTCTTCAGTAAGGCATGATCCTCAATTATGTCATGGTGCCGGTCTGTCTTCCATGTTGCTAAACATTGCTTGGAACTGAAAGGGACACAAGGTTTCTAGTCCTACGGTTGCCACCTTCAAATATATCGGAGAATTTCCCAGGATAGCTCAGTAGGATGGAAGCTTGCATTTGCTGATGGTGAGATTCCTCCCAAAGCTCGGAGACGGGCAGTCTGAGGGAAGTCGAAGATGATCTTCTTTATAGTTCACAGACATGAGACAGAGCCCATGAGGTGGTAATGACAGGGCATACTTGGCCAGCTCCTTGCGATCCCGAGACTCTAAAATCATTGGGATGATGCTCGGAGGTATTGCTTCTCTTCCAATTTGCAGCAGCAGAGCCACCTTCACATGCAAAGATGAAGTTTTATTACCAGATAAACCAGATATTACTCTCAAAATCGAGAAGCTGAAAGATCAGAAAATTCTGAAGGCAAGTCCTAAATGTGTAATTCTGGCATATGATCTAGAGCTTACAAGAAGACTAGCTTACCATGTTCCTTACTTGTCTGTACAGAAACCCTGAACCCGCAACCTCTAATTGTATGAGAGGCCCCTGTAACAGGAGAGAAACAATTATGAACCTTTGGTTTATGTTAGGTTAAAATGAAAGCATAAGCTGCCAGAGGACTCAACGTATAACTCGATCAAGAGCGAGTGGAGGAGGAAAGAGAAGCAGCAGAAAGGAAGATCTGATCTACCTGTTCAAAAACATTGAAGTGGAATATATTTTTCATGGGATTTGGCACCCTGTCATTTCGTGAAGCATTTGCAAAGGCAGAGAAATCGTGCCTTCCTGTGAAATACCCAGCAGCCTCCCTCATAGCACTGGCATTAAGCTTATGAGCACTGTGATAAGCATAATGCCGTTGAAATGGATCCATAACTGTGTCATTGTATATCTTATATTGATACACCTTGCTAGTTACAGAGAACCGGGCATGAAATTCAGGGATTGCAGGACTAATCTCCCTGACCTGAATATCCAAAGGAAGGATACCATTCAGAGCAGAATGAACACCTTCTAAGCTCTCATAGTTGAATGGTGTAAGAAAGTGGGCCACCTGTAATTCGGCCAGTAAGAAAAAACTTTCGTTTGAATTATTTCTCCATCAGTCACTTGAGAGATGCTATAATTGTAGCAAATAATGTGCTAGAAGATAGACATTAGTCAAGAATCATTGACAAAAAAACTGAAGTCTTGCCATTTTCGAAAGCCTGAAAGGACTATAAAAATCAGGACCAAACCCCCCAAACACTACAAAGCAAAGAACCCCAGTACTTTTACGTTCAGCTTTTCAAGGGTTCAAACAATTCCATTTTGGCAACAGTCGAACAACCAAAAGGTTCAGTCCAATTCCGTGTTGGCTGTGATAGAATAATCAAACAGAACCCATACCCCTACTAGCCTCACTCTAATCTGAGCACAAGCATAACCACACCTGGCCCCATGCATGAACGCCTGCATCAGTTCTACCTGCACCAACTAAATGAAGATCCTCCCGCTCCAACTTCGTAACTCGAGTTAAGGCCCTTTCAATGAAGCACTGAATGGTTGGAGGAGACTGCTGAAACTGCCATCCTGAGATTGAAATTGTATCATTTAAGTAAAACAGAAACTACAATATAAAGTCACAAGATATTGCTAAAAATAACTGAGCACTCAAGTGATTGGAAAAAGCTAATACATCAAAGATGTGAAGCCGATCCTGTAACAAGATCAATCTGTTTAAGAGGGGCATCAGGATCCCTTTTGAAGAGGCATTTGGTTTCTACGGCCACAGGCAAAAAATGAAATTCATATAGAGACTGGCATGCAATTCTTCAGCCTCTCAACTAGGGGAAATACATATTTTCCTAGCTCTCAGAATTAAAGAACAAAAAACTCAATGAAGTTTGGACAAGTAATAAATTGGATATCATCTATGGTCCTCTTCGCTTTATTGGAGCAGCCTAAATTGCGGGAAAAGAGATTTTGTTATGATCAGCCAATTCATTGTGAATTTTAAATATCAACTCTTCACAAGCTAAATAACAGAATTTGCAGACATAATGTCCCCACATTAGGGAAAATTTAAATTCAATAAAATAGAACCAAGAACTACCCCCATTGAAGAAAAAAGAAAGGGATGAGAAATAAAAATCAAGAAAATGGAAGTCTCAGGTCGAAGAGGGGGAACCTGCATAGTTTGTCCCATCGTAAGTTATAACCAATCGCCATTTGAAGGCAGGACAGGGGAGCTTCAGATTGCAGTTGGGATACTCCGAAAAACTCTCGCCTTCTCTGTTCTGCAAATCACAGACAACCCCACATCAAGAAACAGAGTCAGCAAACCGGATATACAAAGAGAGAGAGAGAGAGAGGGAGGGAGGGAGACCGAGCTGTTGCTGTTAGGGGTCGAAGGGAAATTGCCATTCATGTGCACCGGAGGAGAAGGGAGGTTCACCGCCAGACTCATGCTCTTCACAGAGTAAGAAATGAGCTCGAAACTGAAGAAGAAGAAGAAGAAACAACGAAGAGGATGTTCCTCAATTTCTTGGATAACAGTGAGACAGCGGAGGAACAGAGGAGACCAAAGTGGGCTTGGGCTATTTGGGCTTTTGGCCCAAATTTTAATATTCTGGGCCTCAAAGCCCATTCTTTCGTCCACCTGAATTTCCACTTGAAGTTTCTCGTCCATGTAGTATCATTTAACGGAAGGAATCACACGCTTAGCCCGATACCGAGGAGGAGATAAATAAAGGCGCCTAAAGAGTCATGCACGAGAATGAAGTCGAAGACCTTTCGATCTTAGATTAAGATGTATACACTTGTGTTGACTGATAATAAGTAAATGTCGCTTTTGGTAGGGGCGTGGGTGGGGCCGAGACATGATCCAGAAATGTCGGTGTTTTTCTTCTACGGTGCTTGCTAGCTCCCACCACGTCTAGTGACTCTGGGATGAGCTCGAGGACCACCACCATTTAACATTATCGATGTGTAAGTTTCGATTAATCTTCTGGATGACAGTCTTGAAGGGCATGTGTGGTCCGAGTTTGAATGCTCACCTTCTCCTTTCCCATTTTCGGTGTGCCAAAACTCGTGGTGGTGCACAGACTCGATACAAATACGGTCCAAGAGCATTAAATCTGGCGAGCTACCATGAATTTGGTTTGCTTTTCTCCAGCTCCAACAAGAAACGTCCTCGTGGTTGGACAGGTGGTTTCCTTCTCTCAAGTTGAGAGGGTCGGCGGAAATTTTTTCAGAAATTCCGGTCTGATCACAAACTAATCTCGATATACGTTTCGGCTAGATCAGAAATGTTATACGATGTAAATTAAAAAAAAAGAAAGAAAATCAATGGGTTCTGTTAGGGATATCGCCTTAAAAATAGATTTTTATTTTTGTTTCACCTTTTTTCTTATTCCTACCAATAAAAAATATAAAAAAAATGTCGCTGGCAGTTGCCGTCATCTCCAGCACTGGAAGCGAGTCCCCCCAACTGCCACGGGGATATGACAGGAAATGGTCTAACCAGCGACAGTACCTCTATCGTGATACCAATTTATTAGATTTAACCAAATATCATTTTCTTTTAACTATTAAGTATTAAAAAAAAGTCTTTAAAAACCTTTTAAAAAATAACCATTAAGCAAAAGAAAAAAAAAAGAATTCGGACAACGTAATATTTGTCAATAATTAATTGAATTTCACTGGTGGATATGACCGCATACACACTCTCAAATGATATCGCTCGTGGATTAGCTACTTTCTCCGCACTACGAGAGAGACCTGGTTTGTTTAGTTGGGGGCTGGAAGTGGCTACGACAAGCAGAGACCGAGCCTAAGGCTAGAGCCCGGTCACAGGTCAAATGACTTCACCGAGAGCGACCGCGTGACAGCCTCGAGCGAATCCCCGTATTACACGAGATCTTTGGAGATCAACCATAAAACGATTCCCCAGTGCAGAAAGTCAAGAACAGTATAATCTTATCTCGAAGTATCTTACTTCCAGGGATGTCTCTCGCCCGCAGTGAGGCTGTCATGGTATTGAATTTCTTCGGTCAAAACAGGCGGCGAACGTGTGTTGCCGTCGCGGACGACTGACTTTTCGGAACAGTGCCAGATTAAGCGATGTGTATGGGGTCGGGGATGGAGGTTTTTATGGTGGGGGATGATCGAGGAGGAGGGAGAGGAAACCTTCCTATTTCATGTAACTCTCGGCTCTGGAGGTGGAGAAGGACCACGGCCCATACCCATTGACGCATCACAGTTTGGTTTGGTGGATCATTCGTCGACCGACAACGACGTTCTTATGCTCGCAGCGATCTCTGTCTCGCGGTGGTCCTCCTTCATTCGTTGCAAACTGATTCGATTCTCTGCATCAAAATCTTGGGATTGGAAGCACGTTCGGCTTGATCTTCTCCTGAAATGAATAAATGAAGCAGCAGATTAGAACTAGAAGACAGCGTTGTGTTATTTCACATGTAGAGGATAACTACGAGGAAAAAACAAATTACAGATTTTAGAAAAATAGAAAATTTAGTATAAACGCATCTATAGTTGTTAAAATCGGATCGAACTGAAAACCAGTGTGAGCATGTATTTTTGGATTCATGGGTTGGATTGGGGGTTCAATATATTTAATAAATAATATTAATAATATAATATTATCAATAAATTTATATAATATTATAATTTGAATATGATTTATAATAAAAATTATTAATATAAATATTATATTAAACAAAAATTTACTATAAAATATAAATATATGTTTAATAAAATAAAATACGTACATTATAATAGGTTTTATTTTTTTATTTTAAATTGATCGATTTTCTCACCAGTTCAATTGGGTTTACTAATTCGGCTAGGAACTGATCGGTTTAACCGGAATTGACCTCATTGAAAGTGCAGTTGGATATTTTCTAAGAACCGAACCGAATAAGTGGTCGATTCCTAATTAAACCGATCAGCCTAGTCTTATTTTTAAAATTATGATCACACCATCTAATAACGCTCCTCATGTTTTTTTTTATTAATTTATTTTATTCCGCCCTCCCTCCCAAAGTCCCAACTTTTCTTAGATACACTGATTCCCTCTGTATCTAGAAAAAATCATCCGTTTCCATGCATGCCCCTTTTTTATTTTTATTATTAAATATACACTTTCTATTTATAACTATAATTTAGTAGTTCAAAACTCACTCACAATTAGTTACAGAATTTGCTAATGTACTTTTTGGGCTGAGTCTTAGCACTGGCTATACATGTTCGAGATTGAACACAAAAGTTCAAATATTGTTGGAGCTATTATTTGCATTCCTCTTTTTTTTTTACTAAAAAAGAATTAAAAGTTCTTATTTCCTTTTTGTTTTTTCACTATACCATACGTATTTAGCACGTGGGTCCGAAATTATTGATAGCCTAGAAGACAGCAGGGATATGGAGAGCAAAGGTTCATATTCAACACTAGATGTCTTGATATGGCGCCGCGGGCGAGCAATTAGTGTGTACTAGTATTGATTTTTTTTTTTATAAACCACCGGTATTCAGTTGGATTTTGTCCAACTGACTAATTCGAATCGCCCCGGATCGGCCCATTTAAGGGATTAAGAGCTCTCCACCGTAGGTGGTACTCGAATTCGAGTTCTCACATTGGAATGATGAGTGCCAAACCACTCTACTACGTTCACGGTGAGTTATACTAGTATTGATTTTATTCAATGAAAGTGACTCACAATAGGGACTGACAATGCAGAGACCAACTTGACCTATGAATTTCTTCGACACCTATGTGTATTCATTCAGTGCTCCCAAGGGTCACCCAACCGTGATGGCCAGTTTACCAGAGAAGAAACGGCGTCACATGGGGCTGTCCCTCCTATCATTTTCCCGTGAGCACATGGGGGTGGGGGGTCGTCTTTCCCTCTGCGTTTCCCATTCCCTTTACTCCCAATTTTCTTCTCCCGAGAATTTAATACAATACAGTGACGTGTTCTTAATCTAAAATTAAGTTATTCCAAATTTCAATTTCACTAGCAAAATTAACCATTCTTATAGTCTCCTGGATCTGGATCTTCTCCGCCGCCGACCTCTATGAATTTCCCGCGGGGATCAACTTTTTCTGGGCTGTTGCCGTAGTGCAACCGAGATCTTGTGGCTGCTGTCCTGTCCCCAGAAGCTGATATGAAAACAAAAGAAAAATGTGGTGTTTGTCGACTCGAACATCGGTTATATTGTCGCTTGCTAATTTGTTGGTTTCCTACTGCATTATCACGAGTGTTGTTATCGTCAATGCCATTTTTTCCCCATGTTTTCTGGCTTCTACCTGACAGCAACCAACAAGATGCTGAGAACATAGTCCCTCCTCCTCCTCCTCCTTCTTCCAATTGATTCATGCCTTGCCATGATTGAATTTTGAATAATACTTGATAAATCCGAGGGCATAGGGGGTGTAAGGAGAGCTGTGATCCTATATTTGAAAATTAGTAAGAAAGATATGTGAATACATGATAGGTACCGTTACGAAACCATTTAAATTATTAGATTATATACCAGTAGAGTTTGAGTTTATTATATGATCAATTATTTCAAAAGGTTACTACAAATAATGAGTTTTTTTATATGATCAAGAAACACTTAAACTGTAATACCGTATTAAAATTTTAGCTTATAATAACTATTTACTCGAAATTCAACACATTTAGCATGAGAAAAGTACTACTCTATGGAAGCAACTTGTGACGAGCAAATACTATGTATGTAATATATGATGAAATGGATGTTTAAAAGTCCACGAAATAATGACATTTAATGTGAAAAAAAAAAGGAAAAGAAAAAATCATTTACATACATATCTATATATTTATAACGTTCCAACTTAAAATCAAATTTATGAGAAAAAAAAAGTAATGTTAAACTACATCGATTGACCTACACTATTACGACACAATATTTCGGTACAACTCATTTCTCATGATTTCTTGATACGGATCCTCGACCCAAAATAGCACGATGATCCCTTGTAGTTGTCATGTAAGGGATCCGCAGTTTGGATTGGGAGTGCTGGATCCATCTCCAACTTGGCTATGATAGATAATAACTTTTGAAATTGGAATTGCCAGTGACAATGTCAATGTCAATGGTTTTTCATTGCCATCCATTGGATCATCCACATATTTCCTAGGGCAAATAGGAGTCACATGGAAATTCGTATTCCTCAAGGAAAAGATTAGAACCCTATAGGTACATTGCCACAGCTTCCCTTACTTTTGTGGACATCAAGCTGGTTATTAATTATTTGACCATTGGGTGTCCATGATTTATTCATCAATTAAGAAATCGGGTATAAGTATTTTAAGATTAATTTAAGCTGTCATTTAACTTGCTTTTAATAAACATAAGTATATATAATTGAATTTTTTTGCTTAAATCTTTAAACATTACTTAATTATAGAGCTGTCAAAATTTGGCATGACCTGAAAGTATAATACGAAAAAACCATGCCTAGATAATGGTTTTCAGACCGTCTGATATGTCGCATAGTCCCAATAAAATCATGCTTACTCAAAAATACAAAAAATAATTTTTATGTATTGAAAGAAAATTACAGGAAATTAAAATTTTGATTAATTATATATAAATAATTATATTTTAATATTTTTCATAAATTAATGTAAAATTTATATTAATTAATTTTTATATCATAAAATTTTTACTTTTAAAATATAAATTATTTTTAAAAAATAATTATTTATATAATTTATATAAATCTCGATAAATTAAACTTCAAATATGTAGGAATAAAATTTCAAAGTACTCCAAATAGTGGCAGGGCCTTAATTGTGATTGAGACAGAGACCCCATGCCACCCCACCCCACTACGTCTCGTATCGGGATCGCATCACCCCGGCGAGTTAATTACCACATCACAGAAAAATAATTATTTCCGATTCACTCATTAGTGTGCAGATAGACAGAAACGCGCCACGATTTCTTTTTTTGTGCACGTGAAATTGGTGTTGTTGGGATCTCATTGGTGACGGTTCATAGCTTCATCAATTCCTGGGAGATTAAAGAAGTCGATTGGAAATCTATGGTTCCGTCCGTTCGTGAAATTTGCTTGCGGTCAACTTCCATTGCCTAAGATTGCTCCCAATTTATTCTTTTTCTAATATGCATAGTCCAATATCCATAAACCCAATATGATTTAATTTTAAGTTAAATCTGTTGGTGTTTAAAACTTTTTCAATCTTAAATTTTTGGACAAGTTCACAGGATTTCTATTCCTAGATTTTTGTGCAAAGTGTCTTTCTGGAACTATTCCGGCTAGACGTAAAATTTTCTGGAGCTTTTCTCACTTACATAAGTTTGAGCTTGGAAAAATTCACAAGCAATCACATTGCATTAAAATTAGTTTGATTTCGGATGGGATAGCATGACATACTTGATGAGCTCGTGTTAGTCTAATGGTATTTGATTTAAGAGTAGCGTCCATCAAAACCTATTGAATGTCAAAAGAAAAGATTGTTACGAACCATAATCTTATACAATTTGATAAATTAATTTATTGTTACAATATATCATTAATATAAAGAAAAGAAGAGTGTCAAAAGAAAAGGTAGTGTGTAACAGTACAAGTCCGAAATCTCGGCCGCACAAACCATCCGCCGGTCTGTGCCTTTTTCATTTAAATAAAGGGAAGGGCAACGAACTCAGACTTTTAGTTTTAACTTCCAAAAGCTCTGCCTTCCACTTAAAGCAATATAACTATCGATGATTGAACACGTCAAATCCACGTGGAAACCGTGCAAAATTGATTACCCTACCGCTTATGTACTGTCAGATTATAATATAAAATTATATTATATGGAAATTTTGTATTATATTTAATAAGTATTTTAAGTGATTATAGGTGACATTAAAAGTAATTTAGTTAAACTTGTCTTTTCCCTCATAACTACATCAAGAAAAGCTATGCGTTAAAATTGTACTGATGGTAATCAAATTAGAATATATTAATCTCAAATAAATAATGACGTGATGGGATTATAATGTATTTGTACATATCATATAATACTTAATTAAAGAAGTGCGGCCTGGTCGGCCTAATAATCATATTTTTATGCAAGGATACGTATGGCTGGTGCTTTGGTCGGATAACGACAATGGACGTTGCCCAACCATTGTAAATCGGCAGCTCTTAATGTAGAATATACTTTCATTTCTAATATTTATTATTAAATAAATTCCCGACAAAAAAAATAAAAAGTTTTCCACACATATACATTCATTTTAAAACACATGACGCAATGTGTGATTTTTCAAGAAAATAAAAATAATTAAATAAATAACCTATAGAGATAAATTTACTTTCTTTTTTATATCAATAATGTTCAATATCATAATAATTAACTAATTTATTTAACAATATATTATATATTTTAAGCCATAAACTAATTCCTATATACTAAAATTTGAACTACAAATATAATATATTTTATATTATTATCTTATCAAAAAAACTAGAAAAACATGCAGTGGGTGAATACACGCAATCTAATGTAGTGGCGCCTTACGAGGGACTGAAAAGGAAAAGAAGCAAAATATATATATATATATACTAATATTAAAGTCAATAATTAGCTAAATAAAATTATGAACATGTCGGTTACGGATTAGCCACGTAAAATCACGATTGGAACCAACCATCAAATGTGACCATAATTACATTAAAAAATTTCAATAATTACCTAATTAATTAAATGAACAGTAATGTGTTGTGGCCCACCCTGATAAGTGAATCTGATAGCTTCCCACCGGCCAAGCAATGCAGTTATTTGAATAATGATATTACGTTGATTATTATAATTACGGTCCAGGCGAGAAGACAAATTCTTGTCACGACAAACTTTTTTTTTAATTTTATAACCCTCGAATTTAAAATCTGATTTTAAAAAAGCTATTAATTTAATTAGACTAAGTTGGGGGCATTTTGCTCTTGAAATTAATTCAATATAAAAAAGGGTTTGGTGGTCAATAAAAGATTTCTGTTAATTGCCGCGAGATAGCTGTCGGGATTAGACAATAAATAAATAAAATTGATTAATATAAAATAAATTAGAAAAAATTCCAACAAAAAAAAATCCACGAACATATACTTTCTTTGTCGCTTTAGTGGGGCCTTGGACATAATCCAGAAATGTTGGTGTTTTCTTCTAAGCTGCTATTCTCCTGCTGTGTGTGGTAACTGTGAGATGAGCCTGAGAGGACCACCGTTAACATGACTGATGTGTACGTTTCAATTAATTTTCTAGATCACGACAGTCTGAAGTGCATTTCTGAACATTGTGTGGTCTGAGTTCGAATGCTCATTTCATTGTCCCCTTAGCCCTTTCTCCGTGTGCCAGAACACTGTGTGATGTGTAGACTCGATAATTGATATAAGTACTGTCCAAATCTACCCTTGAATGTCCATATTTGAAGCACTAAATTCAATGAGATATTGAGATGCCAGTGATGAGATATTGTCTAACAATTAAAAGTGAATTTTATTGGGCCTCAATATGATCGAATAGATACCCTAAAGTGATAACGCTATTCCATTAGATACATTCTCCGACTGCCAGAGCTGTCTCTCGGATGGGGCTGGCGGTGGCTATGGCAACCAGAGCTCGAGCCAGAGTCTCCGATTAGTAGTTGGGCAGTTACCCAAGTTGGGCACGAGGTCCACATTCTTTTATCAATAAATAATAATAATTTCCTTGATTACCCAGTGTAGAAAATTTTAAAATAAAGAATAAATTATTTAAATGATGAACCAAACCCCGCAGGGGGAGGCTGTCTTGATATTAAATTTCTTCATACGAACGGACAGCTGCCAAATTAAGTATATGTGCGTGGGGCCGGTGGGGGATGATCGAGAATGGGGAGAGGGACCTCCCAATTATTGTAATGGCAGGGAGGGACCGCAGCCCATGACGAGTGACGCGTTACACTTTGGTTGGTGGATCTGTGGGCTCACATTCATCGACCTGATCCTCTCTCTGATCAGCGATCTCTGCTGGCTGGGCGGTCCTCCATTCGTTCATTGCAAACTGATTTCGATCCTGTGCCTTCACATCTCGGGACTGGAAAGCACGTCTGGACTTCTGCCTCTTCTGAAACCAATAAATGAGTTAACCGTTTTCTTCTATTAGAAGACAACATTGTGTTTGCTTTGCTTGGTGTGAAGCGGATAATTTCTTTAAAAAAAATAGGAGATTTTAATGAAAATAGCAATTTCGTACAATGATATTTTTCTCAATATGAAATCAAGGATTTCTTATTCGATTCTTGTAATAAAACTACTCGTCTTCCTATTTATACAGAACTTCTCCGTGGCCGGAAAAAGTCGATTTTGAACAATTTACTAATGAAATTCACCTAGCCTATATCACTTCTACCCTCCCTCGGTTCCAAGTCGAGGACAAGTGTGACTAACTACATCATATCACATTTCTCAGTTTTCAATCTAATTAGAAGTGCTGTGAAATTATGAATCTCTCCGGGAATTTTGAGTTAATGAGAAGGGACTTTTCGCACTTTCGGCATAGCGTGGATAGCTTTTCGTTCCATCGCCTCTTTTCTACTTTGTAGAGAATGAAATTAAGGGGACAGAACATAAATTTTGAATTGCAGCTGCCTCGATAGGAAAACAATTATTATCCTACACTTGTTATAGTATCCAACAAAATTTTCGAGACAATTCGGTGACACAGATTCCTGTCGGTGACATAGCTCGACGACCGATCCAGTGCTTTGTTCCATTGACATCTAATTGTGTGTAACCATGAATTCAATTCAGTATAGTCTATATATGTGGTTGAAGATACTGATCAGTGGTGGGGATGACCAAAATGTGAGAGAAATGAGCATTGGCCATATACAGCTGAGTAGCCCTGCCCTACGTGAAGTAGGGTTGGGAGGATCAAGAAGCTCTAGGTCATCAATGGACCCGATAATCATGTAGCCACCTTCACCAACTCGACCGCGTTGGCCCTACTTCATTCATTGCTGACTATTCATTCGGTTTAGACTTCTTTCGTTGCCCGCAAAAAGAAGGGTCGCTCACGGGAGTCTTATGAGTAAGTCAAAATTCATTGAAATATACTCTAGTTGATATTCACGAACACAGACGGAGAATAACCTGAAACACTTCGGCCTTCGAGTTTATTTCATCCAAAGCCATCGAGATCTTCCATCTCCTCGATCTATCTTATGAGTCTTTCCCAAGCCTACTTTCTCTCCTCCTACCCGCAATGTTTTTTTTTTTTTTACTCACCGGAACTGTAAATGTTCTCAAGAACTATGTATCGTGATCGATGATCCGGTACTCGCTAGAAACAAGTCACGACGACCCACAAATTAATTTAGCGCGGAGAAATTAGTGTATACTAGGGTCGCCTCTAATTTACGGAAAGGACTCACAGGGGGTACTGTTAATGAAGAGACTTATCTTGATCCGTGAATTCCTTCGACGAGTATTGAGCGCTGCCGAGGGCCACCCACCTGTAATGGCCGGTTTTCCCATGAAACGACGTCACATGGTGCCGTCCTCTTCATCACTCTCCCTGGTGAGCACATGGGCCCGCGGTCGCCTTTCCTCCTGCGTTCTTCCATTTCCTTTGTTTGCGCCTTTGGGACAGAATGAATTTAATGCTGCAGTGTTATACTCTAAAGACAATTGTTCTTCAATATAAATCCTTACGGTGAACGGATAGAATTGGAAGTGGCCATAATTACCATCTATCCTAAAATATTAATATTGATATCTGATTATTTGTTATTTATCTTTTGTTATCTAACATTCCGTCACATTAGTCCTGAAAGCCCATCCCACATAATAGAGTCGGCTCAACAGGGCACATGCTTAAGTGGTGTAATAATAGAGTTAAAACTCATCGAAACTCTCTATCTTGAAAATTAATTTTGTTAACTAATAATATAGTTTATTATTTATTATCTAATATCAGCATACCTATTTTATCTGTCTCTTTCTCGTGGATTCCTAAATCTTCTCCATAATTTTATGTTTGGAGTGATGGAACGGGATGGAATGGGATTGGCTCTGACACTTTTTCATTCTATAATTTTGTGGGGTTATAATATTCATAATTAATATGTTGATTCCAAAGAAAGAATTTTATGCAAAAAAAATTGATGGCAATGTTAATTATATCACATTTATCAAATTTATATAAAATTTATTCCATCATATCTTCAATGTTATCATAAAAAAATTACTAATAATATATAATATTATTATATTTTACTCTATTAATCTCATTCCTTCCATTCCGCCCCCATTCCCTCCTACCAAACCTAACCCAATAGTCTTTTCCACATCTTTTGTGGGACCAAGATTTTTTGGTTGTCGCCCTATTGCAACCGAAATCTTGTGGTTGCTGTCCTGTCCCCAAAAAATAATATGAAAGAAGAAGAAGAAGAAGAAGAAGAAGAAGAAGAAATGTGGTGCCTGTCGAGGTGAACAACAAACAGCATGGTCACTCTGACGGTTTTCAGTGCATTTTTCTCTGTAAATATTACCGTTAAACGTTAGTGCCACTTACATGCTCAATAGTTCTTCTGTTGTGGTGAGAGGATCTCGATAATTTATTGTGGAATGGGTTTGTGAGACCCTGCAATAATAGTAAGAACTGCTTGAATGCATGCACAACTTGCTGAGAGTTGGTAATCCCATAATGAGAAGTTAACAAGGAATGTTTTGCGAAAATAAAGAGGGTTTGTTACCATCTTCTATTAATTTTAAATTTAATAAAAAAAATCAACAGAAAAATTATACTAAAAACCTATAAGTTTGATCTCTTTTTTTTTTTTTACAAATGAGTCATATATATTTCAAAATATACATTTAAATCTTATATATTAATGTCTTTATGTCATTAAATTGATATTAATAATCACCATTAAAACTTTAGATGACACGTACCAACTCAATGTGTTTATGCCTGCATGACATACACGTCATGCTGATGTTATATGGCATTTCAACAACTTTTTATCACGTCACCGTCCCAATGCAAGCCAACTGTTACACCATCACGTTACTTGGAGAACTTTTATTATGTCTATGAGACACGCTAATGTAAAAATGTATACGTTAGTAGATAATTTCCATTTCAGTACGATTGTTATAGAGAGTGACGGTTGGAACTCACATATATTACGGGACCAAATGGATAAGAATGAATTGGGCAGTTTGAAACTTATAAGATATTCATTTGCCGGAATGGAGAAACTTATAAGATTTTGAGTGTACTAACACTATGATCCTTGAATTTATCAAGCGCCAACACTTGAGAACCTTAGTTTCAATTTTCATCAATTTAGTCCTCCAATTCTTGTTCGATCTAACACTTAGATCCTTCCGCTAAGGATTAATTGTATTGGATACTTCTCTACATCCATAGGATTTTTACAACTTGTGTTTCGTTCGCCTTCAATTCTGAGGTGGGTAAGTTCATTCTCCATAGTTGAATCACTCACCATTTACATTTCGGACGACTTTGGGGGTAAATCGAGGCTAGATGATCCTTATGGGTCATTTCTAACACAATTTGCATTTCGTTCAGTCTTTGTTTGTGAGATTGGAAAGTCTCTTCATCATTGATGAAGCCGACAAGACCGCATAATAAGCAATGCTTTCGCAACATTATAATCTCCATCATTTGTTCTCTTCACCTCCTCCTTCGACTCTTCCATCTTCAATCTAACATATTTGAAATACGAATCAATAAATGATGCCTCTTCAAGTACTTTGTCTTTTATTTTTTTGTTAGAAAGTCCCACAAGGGGTCAATCTACTAAAAAAAAAAAGACCTACAACCTCTATTCTCCTTATATCCCTGACAATCAAAGAAACGCCTTTCTAAGTTCAAAGTCCTGTGTGATATCCTCTACACTAGTTGTAGTCCACATTTAAAGAAGTGGTTACTGGCAAAGAATATGGTTGACTCATATGACAAGTTGTGACGCAACGGGACTGGGATAGTAGGGATCGAGAATTGTGGGTGTGGATTTGACTCACTGATTCCAAGGAATGCCAAGAAGAACTAGAGAGATGGGAAAAACCCTCGGAATTTGTTCATTCAAAAGTCTGACGTAAACATGGAAGATCGCTTCAATTTAAAGTGAGAAATTCTAACAAAAACCCTAGTGGAAGAAAATTACATAAATGTCACTATGAAAGAAAAAACAAAAACAGAAAATTGTGAAATTGAGGGCTTATTCAAAGGGAAATTGTCGAAAACCTGTTAGGGCACATTGTAGAACAATGTGTCATATTTGGAAGAGTGTTTCCTCCCAAGAAGTCATGTTATGCGCTGAAATCAGCATTTTTTTACCTTCCCATCAAACATTATCAAACTGGTCGAGCAGGTTTCCTAAGAGCTTTTTGGTTCTTTGATAGCTCCAACCAATCCATAAAATCAAACTCAATCCATGGCTACACCGAGTTATCCCTTTCATTCCTCACATTTCTAAACTACTACTAAGCGTAGAAGACAATCACAGCAAAAAAACAAGATCAAAGCAAAGATCGTACATAACCCTCATCTTCTTTGCGATTTCAGCAGAATTACAAGTGTTGTAATGCACGTCAAAGTGCCACGTAGTGTATATTAGGCATCGCACAATGCGTATTATTAGCCACGTTGGCAAAAAGAAATGTCTGTCCGTTCATGTCAGCCTATTTTTGACATCTTCGACTGAGAGGACTTAACAGCAAAATAGTTATAACTTTTATGACTAAATAAGATATTTTCAAAATTCTCAAGTTAACTTATAAAAACAGGTATATTTCTACAATTTCTTGCCCAAAATTTCCATTATTTACTATTTGACTAATATTATCTATTTGTTGTAACCATACTAAAAAATTTTAATGTATTTAATATGAGAAATTTAATGAAAATGTAATCGATATGATATGGTCTTTTTTTGTTTCCGGTACTTGTCTCGCCATGAATAGGTGTAGTTTGTGTTCTGAAAACAATGACTGAATTGGGAAGGTAACACAACTGTGGGGGACTAATTTGGAATTTTATCCGTCTCAAGCGTTTTCTATTGCACGCTCATATCCCTTTTTTCCTCTCCTCCAAGGGGAAAAAGGCACCACATTGGAAGTCACTAGTGACGGGTAAATAATATAGTACACATAATCTATTACGGATTCATCGATTAAAAATCTATCAAAGGATGACATGCACGTCTGTGATAGGTAAATACAATGTTTGATGGGCCGGATCTAGAAGAAAATAGAAGGAAGGGAGTTCGAATGCAATCAGGTATGGATTTTCCGTCGCAAAAAATGCCATGACTTCTTCTGAAGGGTGCTGGCCGTATCTCGAATCTTGGGCATGACAATGGTTATTTGAGATTTGGAGTTGCCATTACTTGGATATTTTCCATTGCCATCTAATGGGTCAACTTCAGATTCTTCCGGGGCAAATGAGTGTCACATGGCGACTCGTACTCCTCAAGGAAGAGATTAGAACCTTAAGGTACGTCGCCACCACAGGTTCCTTAAATCTGTGGACGTCGAGCTGATTATTAATTTGCATTAATTGTGATTGACCAGCGTGTGGCCATGATTTATTCAGCAATCAAGAATCGGGTATACGTAATTTTGCACTAGTTTCAACTCTCGTTGGACAGTACGTATGATATTTAATTTGCATTAATTGTGATTGAGACAAAGCCCCACCACCCCCCACCCCCGGTCCCCAACGTCTCGTGTCGAAATCGTGTCACCCTCGTGATTTAATTAATTATCATTTCTTATAGAAATAATTATTTCCCAGCACACAAAATGCCACAATTGTTTCTCGTGCACACGAAATTAAACAGACCTTATAATCGGTCTTGTTGGGATCCCGTCGGTGACTGCTTCATCAATTTCCGGAAGGTAAGGGGAGTCAATTGGAAAGCTATGGTTCTATCGCTTCGTGAATTGCTTGCGGGCAACTTCCATTGCCTAAGATTGCTTGCAACTCAGTTATCTACTCTCTTTTTTTTTTTTTTTTTACCGTAACGACCGTATGTATGATGCCCATGAACCCAATCTATTAAAATTGATTTAATTTTAAACTAATTGGCCTATGGATGAACAAAACTCTCCGAATGTAGATCTCCTGTCGGAGATCTTATCCGAGGAAAAGAAGATCGCACCCACCAACCTGAGGTAATAGCAATCTCATTAAATGCCTTTGAGCTGCCGTATTTTAGTTATTTTTCCGATTTAATTTTCAGTTGCATGATAAATAACAATGGAGTCCTGCGAGGTTTGATTGAGCCCTTCAGAGCACGCGAAAGAAGGCTTCCGCTCATTGAAGAGTAGATGCCGAAGCTTTTCTGTGTATGAATTTTAATTGTAATTTTCAATCTTCTTGTGTTTTCTTCATAATTGTTTTACTAAAAGTATACGGATTTGATCTTTCGATTCAGTACGAAATATCCGGTTGAGATTTTTACCTGTCCGTGAAGTTCTTTTACACCAACAGAAAATTTATGTCCAAAATTCTATGGTCTCCCTCTCAGGAGCCCACATCACCATCGACTGGCACCATCCATCGTCGAAGGCCCCCACGTCCACGTCCACGTCCAGCGAGCAGTGCAGAGTCTTTCTGGGACCGTCTCGGCCAATTCGGTAGAATTTTCCCGAAATTATCTCACCTGCATAAGTTGAGCTCAGAATAAAATTAAATATATATATTTTTGCTAAACTTTTAAATAAAAACCCTCCTTTTGCACACAATCATACTGAATTTATCCGAACCCACATAGATATCATGATAACAATGCCTGTGCTCTATGTTAGGAATGATCAATCGAGCAAGTGGGTCGATCGAGATCTATGGAATGTCAAAGAACAGGCAGTGTAGAACAGCACAAGTCCGAAATCTCGGCCGCAAGAGCCACTCACGTGTCTGCGCCTTTTTCATGCAAAAGGGAAAGGGTACAGCTGCCCAACAAATTCACACGATCGATTACAAAAGCTCTGCCTTCTACCTAAAGAAATCAATCATTGAATACCTCAAACCCACGTGAAAACCGTGCAGAATTAATCATCTCTGCATTGGTCTCGTGCTTTCATTTTTTTCCCCCCTTTATAGATTAGCTGGATGGGTCCCTCTACACACCACGGGGATCTTCTCCTTGCCCGCCCCCTGTTACCAAATATAATCCAACGGCACGTCCCACCTTGGCCAAACCGGTTCGTCCCCATCGGGGTTGGTGCACTTTCGCACTCCCGACGCCTGGGTAGAGCGTGTGCCGGGACGAACGCATGATGGAACGAGAAAGCAAGGGATCTTCTAGATTTTGAAACGAAGGGCTCGATATTTCCATCCTAAGTGTGTCGATCAAAGTACACACTACAAATCTATGCATATATAGCATATTATTATTGTGATGTTTTATAAGAATTAAATTTCATATATTTACTAGATCTACTACGTATATATAGTGTTTTTTCAATTAGAAAAAAGTCTAAAAATTTTATAGTAGATAGAATAAAATGGTTATAGTGGCGGACGAATAAAAAGATACAAATAATTGGATTTAGAATTTTTTTAGATAATACGATATTATATCAAAAAAATTAAGAAAAAATTCATAAATTTATAAGAGTACTTTGTACTATAATCTATCTTTTTAAACTTTTGAGTGAATACATATCCAATCCTTATAAACTCACCACTAAATTAAATATGCAATCAGAGCCGATGGGTTGATATCACGCCTTACCCAAGTCTGAAAGAAAAATGATTGGCTGTTGGTCATGACTAATTACAAGATTATGATATGATTTATTATTTAGTATATTTTTATTATATAATTCTCGGGATGCTTTAGTTTTTGAAGGTCCATCATGTAAAATTACTTAAATGGGGAACACGTGTGTACATAGGTCAAAACTGCGCTATAATATAATAATAGAGTTATAATTTGATACGACGATTACTATGTAAAAGATTAATAATATCATATTGTGATATAATTTATTATTTATTGTGTCTTTATTATGTAACATTCTTAATTTCATATGGTTGATGGTGTACCTTTATCTTATGACATTTATGCATATGACATGGCACTTAATTAAACAAGTGTTTTTTTTTTTTTTGCAATGACGGATACGCCTGACATTAAATAAATAATCTCAAAGAGATAAGTGATAGCATTTATGTTTCATTAAAAAAAAGGAAAAACTAGAAAAATATACAGAGTGAATACGCGAAATCTATTGAAGGTTTCTGAATGATTTAAGAAAAAAAAAGAGTAAAGATAATTACACATATTACAGTCAATAGTTAACTAAACGACTGATCCCACGTGGTTGATCACTTACGGATTAGCATCGTAAAATCATTATTAGAACCATCAAATGGGACCATAATTACATATAAAAAAGGCGTCAATAATTAGCTTATTAATTAAATGAACAGTGATACGTTGTGGCCCACCGTGATAAGTTGAACAATTCCGCCCTCACGCAATGCATGAAAGCTGCTCACCGGCCAATCGGTGCAATTATTTAAATTATTTATATCACGTTAATTATTTTAATTATGCTCCACGCGGGACTTGGGATAGTTTGTCGGACGTTCCGTTTCGAGAAGAAAATTGTCAAAATTTTCTTTCCATTGGTAGAAATTATCATAGCACTATTTTTCAACTTATAATTTTCTTTAAAATTTAATATTTTTTTATTTGAGAGATACAATTCAACTATGAATTTTTTTTTTATTCTTGAAGATTCATTAAATTTTAAATAATATAAATTTGAGAATTCGAGTGTAATTGTATTAATTGAAGGACGGAAACCTAACCGTCATTAATCTCCTCCGTGCACGATACTGAAAATTTTGTCCGACCAAAATTGTTGCCGACAGGCCGTTAACATATGAAATGTGACAATTTAGCACGAGAAAAATTAACTAGGAAAAGGACAGCTGCCATGTTAATGAAGGGACAGATATGACTTTTCATGTTAAGCACAGTGTGCCCACCTTACCTGGAATTTTTAGTGAGGCAGGTACACACACCGATACCAACAGATGGCATCCCTGATTGTCTATCGTGTTTAATATTTAAAATTTTAATATTTTTACTTAATTTATTTTTAAATAGGTAGAATTAAAATTTCTTTGTAAGCTAAATTAGAAATTTTGATGTTGATTCACGTACTTGATTATATTAAATTCAAGCATTTTCACTGTCGAAATTAATTGCACACAACAGGTTATCTTGTAAATTTCGTGATATCAAGCGTATCGTATATGAACCGAGTGCCACATATCGCGTAGCCATTTTGCCGTGTCGTATGTCAGCGGTCAATAAAAGACTTCCGATATTTGCCGCAAGAGAGCTGTCTGGATTAGACAACCCAATAGTACGAGCACGTTCGTGGAGTCCTCTGGTCAGCAGACAGGCATTTGTCACGTTAAATAATTCAATCAATTGGAAGGAAGAAAATTTTCAAACCTAACAGACACGGAAGGAATTTTTCTTTTTTTTTTTCTTTTTAATTTGGCTAATACCTTCTTCATTGAGTTAATCATTGAATCATGGTGATTGAAAAATAATTACTTAATCCTCAAAAAAATTTTAACCCATTATTTTGGTTAAAGAAACTGAATATCAACTTAATTAAGTAACGACCTGGTCTTGTTCATGAATACAAACTTAGGAGAAGAAACTCTATAAAATCCAATTCAACCAATTAAAGATTAATTCTATACATTTTGAGATACAAGAATAAAAATCTAGGTTTATGCACTTTTATAAACTATGCACGTATTCCTACGATATTGATATCACCGGTATAAGTTGGTTTAGATAATTTGACATCTTTTATTCTAAAATAAGGTATCATGTTAAATAAAAAGGTATTGAATTTAGGTCTTATTAATAGATAAATATTATGTGGAGAGAGTTTTACTTCATAAATAGGCTGACAATACTTAAGATGGATTATTCAGAATTCAATAACTTATTGATACTAATTGATTTATACTAAAAATAAATTATATTACTTACATGCAAAAAAAAAAAAAAAGGCACCACAGACATGAAGAGTAAATAAATCACGAGCACATTGTAGATGAGAGAGAGAGGAAGACATGAGGAAAATGTGGGAGGAGAGAAGGAGTTAATAAGGAGGCCCTTACTTCTCATGCAGGGAGCAGCATAAATTTTTCCAGCTACTCTCCTTGGACACTCTTGGCCGCCCCGCGGACTTACGTGATCAGAAACAGTACTCATGCGCACGACTCTTCAATGTAAGGTAGGATCGTACTCAGGGATGGAGTTAGCGGGCGCGGAGGAGGGCCATCGCCCCCTTTGTACCCGAGTAAACTAATGGAACATTATACTAGTTTTATCCGAATAAGTGATATTACTTTCACCCATAAATTTGATAATAAAGATAAATGTATAAATGATAGATAAGATTTTGGAAAAAAAATACATTGATAAGAAAAATTTGTACCCCTAGTACAAAATATTATAAATATATTATCTATTAATACAAATTATTATTATGTCGAAAATATTAATATTCTTAATTATACAAAAAAAAGTTGTGAAATATTTTAAATTAGTTCAAAAGAGGTAATATTTATGTGTAATATCATATAAAAATTACTTTATAATATAAAAAAAATCACATTATTATTCGTCACATTCAACTTTATAAAAAAAACCAATTGTATTACTTTTTATATCTCAAAAAATAAATTCAAACTAATTTTTTTAATTATTATGTCACTTCTTACTCCCTAGACCCATCATCCCTCGTCCAAGTGAATGGTTGAATGGGTAGAATGACAATTTTAAAATATTTTGCACTTATTGGCGCAAAAAATTTATTTTGAACTAATTTAAAATATTTTAAAACCTCTTTTACTGTTGATGCAATTTAACCATAACAATAGTGCCATAATTTTGATAGTTTATATTAATAAAAAACGCTGCTATAACCTATCAACGGAACATGAAAAATTCTTTTTTTTTTTTTTACTGATTTGTTTCTTTTCTAAAATTTTATGTACGATTTGAACAATTAACCCTTTGATAATATGCATTTATATTAAGTTTCATCTCATTTAAATGAAAGTTCTGGATCTGTCCGTCTTTTTATGTACTTTTATAAGAAAAACAAATTGGATGTTGTATCCCACATATATATATATATATATATTTGCTGGACCTGAGGCGTCCAGCACATGATGCATAGAAGACGACAAAGGTCGGAGACGGCCCATGGTCGCGGCGTCCTCCCGCCAATTAGCATTAGTAGGGGATGCGGACAATAATGTGGTTTCTACCGACCCACTATGAGCGTAGTCGAGTGGTTCGGCACTCATCATCCTAATGGGAGGACTCGAGTTCAAGTCCCATTTGCGGCGGGGAGCTCTTAACTCCTTAAATGGGCCGACGATGGTCGATCCGAATTAGTTAGCTTAATAAAGTACAATTGGATACTTACGGTTTATAAAAAAAAAAAAAAAAGGTCTCTACCAAGACGTCGAATCCACTGCCCTGCATGATACCGATCTCGACTATCATCCAGCATCTATCGCTCCACCAGTCCGATAGTCTTCTGCATGACGTGGCATGGCATGACTCGGAAGCAACTTAGAAGGCTTAGGTTTATAAATCCCAAGGACAGAATAAGCTAACATAGTATCAGAGTTGGGCAATATGCCTGTCTGTATATAAGGTCTTAAATTTTAGATGAGGTCCTGTACCATGAAAATTACGGATTTGTGAGGGAGTCGGCAATAAAAACCCGTCAATTTAAGGTTTTACGGGGATAGGGATTCAACATCTGATAACGGCCACTAACAACGGTCTTATACACCATGAGTTCCCTAGCTCGACTGTTCGAGCCTCGGCAGCTGACAATCACGATTAATCGAGCTTATACCCAGCAATTAATAGAACAATTTTTCGGAAAAGAAAAGGAGACCATTAATTAATTTAATTAAAGAAGTAATTGAAACAATTTGGTGGCCTTCGAAGGACAGAATTAATTTATAGCCAATCAGACAACTCTTGAATATTTGCGACATTTAACTCATAAAGAAAAACCAATTTGTCCGTGGCATTTCATCAATTCACACTCGGAAAATCCTGAATTTCAAGGACCAGACATCTGTAGAGGAGCATTCAATTGCAGTGGCGGTTAGATGTTGACACATTTATAGAAAATGTCCGCTCAGTCCTCCGGATTTGTTCTTTTTACTAATTTGATCATATTATTTATTTTTGTACGCAACCAAGTCCCATTCTTATTCTCTCTTATCGAGCTCTTACGCCTCCACTCCGTCGATGTTGGCTTTCACGTGAGCGATCCCTGCAGTGCTGATAGGTTTCCCTCTCACCCCTCGTGAAAATCTGACTAACTTTCACACATGCTGACCTAGGACAGAGAACAGCCTTGCAGGACCAAACTGGAACAAAATCCCAAGTACAGGTAGGTACTGGATAGAGAGAAATAACTGTTTCCATTTTTCATCCTTTATCTTCACTTTCCTCTTTTTCTATATATAGATATATTATTTTTTTGACCTTTTATACCATATATAAATATTACCTAATATCCAAAAATTAACTCATCATATTTGGACATGTAGGTTTAATTTGTAAAACCTTAATAACGATAGATTTTCTCATTTGATGTAACTTCAATATGAGATAGATAGTGGAAAGAAACACTTTTGATAGTGATAATTTGCTGGTATGCGGTAGGTTACGTTCATGGTTCGAATTTCTCGATGGTCGGTATCTGAGGTTTAATTGGCGGGCCCTAAACTGTACAATACACTGTCCGATATATTAGTCGTTGTTATGGTACCGAATACTATCGATATAAAAAATATATAGTTGAGACAAATGTGGAATTTTTCCTTTATTCTTTTTTTGCAAATTGTGCCCCCTAAAATTCGGAAAACAATTAGCTCCTATTGATATGTGTTTGAACTAATCAAAACATACATATATTTTTTTATATATAATTATGAATATTTTTAATTTATAAAATTTAAATTTAATATTTTTCTTTTTAGTAAGTTATTAGCCTATCTGAATTTATTTATTTAAGATAATGATCCCTGAAATCGTCCTATCCCAATGACTCATTTTCACGTACACCTACTCTCTTTTTCTTTTTTTTTGCAATTATATATGTAAACAACTTCTTTTTTATATTTTTCTGCTGCCGAGAAAAATTTTAAAAAAGAAGAAGAATAAGAATTTGAAGAAGACGATAAATGAGGGGGGAGAGAGAAGGGAGGAAGGAGGAGGAGGTCAAGGGATCATCGTTGGCGTGAGCTCTTTCAGTTTTCGTCTCCTCTCCTAATTCTCCTCTTTTTTTTTCGGCTTTCTGGGTCCAAATTGTGGATTGGCGTTCCGCTCCTTTGAATTCGAACAGTTTCAATATAATCCCAACTCAGAAGGCTTCTCCGTCCTTTTCCTCTGTTTCTGTTTCTTCCCTCCGTTTTAAACGTTTCAGAGCTTCCTCTTCCCGTTCCTCTTCCTCTTCTTCATTTGTCTGTCATCATCGTAACTCGGACAAACAAATACGGACTTGTCCCTGAAGCCACTGCTCTCCAAGACCGATTGGTGGATAAAACCCAGCTGTCTCTTCTGATAAACCCGCAATATACCCATCTGCGGTGTCACAGAGACAGAGGGAGAGGGGGGCAGGGGAGGTTCTGATTTTTAATGGTTCGGAAGGCGGGAAGGGAGGTGGAGGAGGAGGAGGTGAAGGAAATGCGGCTGGGGAAGTACGAGGTCGGGAGGACTCTCGGAGAAGGCAACTTCGGGAAGGTCAAGTACGCGCGTGACGTTGAGACCGGCCGCGGCTTCGCCGTCAAGATCCTCGAGAAGAGCCGCATCATCAACCTCAAGATCACTGATCAGGTCATCTCTCTACCAGGACTCACTCCTTTCACCCTCCATTTCCTGTAATCGGGGGTTGCTTCCTCCTTCTGTCTGGCTATCCGTCGGCCAATTCATCGAATCTCTCTGTCAGTTACCTTTCTCTTAATTTCGGTTCATTTCTACCAAAATCCTGCCCTGCTCCTTAATTTCTGTTAATTTCTCCTAACCATATCGATGAATGACCTACCGTGTGACTAAACTTCCTTACTGCAAATATTAGTGGGTCCTGTTTCAGATTTTGCAGGTTCTCCGTGTTTTTAAAAAAAAATTCATTTCTTGTTCTGGTTTATTGAGGGAAGAAGAGAAAAAGAAACATTTTTCTCCCTGACTCGAATTTGGGGTCTGATCTTCCTCTTCATTCCTGCAGATAAAGAGGGAAATCGCGACATTGAAGCTTCTGAAGCACCCCAATGTGGTGAGGCTCCACGAGGTCAGAAGCTTCTTCTTCCCCTACCTGCTCTTCTGTTTTTCCTTTTTCTCCTGCAGTTTCAGTCAGAATTTCCTTTTTCTTGATTGCAATCGAAGTAGAGACAGAGAAAATAAATAAGTCCCATGAGAATCTGATCGAGTCCCGGGCTAAGAGTGACTGCATCAAACCATATTTCTCTTGGGTGGGAATTAATTCGTTCGTTGATTAGCAATGCAAGCTCGATCAAGGCCACACCGGCCTTCTATTTTCTTTTAATTATTTATTTTTTTCTTTAACGATGTTGTTTTTTTTTAATGGATAATGATGATTCGTTCTGAAACGTACCTGGATATCTGTCTGTCTAAGGATGGAAAATCGAAGACTAGGACAAGAGAGATTAATGCTTTGCCAAAATTATGCCTGACGTTAATTTCTTTTCAAATACAGAGAGGAAGTTAATCCAGCCAAATTATCCTTTTTTGGAATTTTCTTTTCAGAATATAATTTTGGAATATTCATTTGGTGCATTATCCAGTAATAATATCCGTAATTATGAAAATATTTATTGAACTACGAATATCGTTAAATGTATTATGGGATAATTTTTCGTTAGTGGGAGGAGAATAATATGCTGGTAAATAGATATTAGGTGCGCTGATAATTTATCCTCCAGAGAAGAAATAAATTGGCTAACGCCGTTAATTTGGGGACGCTGAGAAAAGGGGACGGGGAAATTTGACGGCGTTATTATCCTCAGGTGTCACCTGCCTGAATTCGGACACGGCGCCGCCGCCGCTCAGCGTGAATCTAGAAGAGCCTTGGGCTGTATCTTTTTTCACTGACGTGGCAATTCTGAGCCAGTCGATCCCGTCTCCGCTGGGGATATATTTCCCTTTGACTGAACTCTGTGTGAGGTGTAAAACTTTAAGAAAAAAATTACTATTGAAAACTTTTTTTTAATGATAACGCTGATGAATTTATTAAATTTTAATTAATTTAAATTTGAATCAAATCAATTCACTTAAACAGTATCTCCTAATATTTTTTTTTCTGTTCGATCTTATTTAATGGAAGTAAATATTGAAATGTCTTGACTAGCTTACATTAGTTATATCCATATTATATAGATTTTTTGATGCACATAAAAGAAAGAAATTAAAAAGAAAATATATAATCTTACCTTGAAAGTGTATAATAATATAGAGTATATATATATATACCATGAACGTATGTGTTCATCATAGTACTCATCGAAGAAAAGAAGTGTGTATATGTTCATTATAGTGTACTGTGACGGGGAGTCCCTTGTATATGGACAACTCCAAGAAATGGCCAGTACTTCCACGTCCTACTGAAGTTCTTTTCCATTATTGCACAGATTTAATAGGTTAGCATGTGCAGAAAGTCCATTGCTGTGGGCCTCCTAGGCTCTCAGTAGGAGCCACATGAACGGACCCACCTCGAGGAAAAATCATCGTAGGGTGTGCCTTTCATCCTCCGTGTTTATCTAGTTCAGCACAATCCAATTATTGGCCACAATCCTGTATTGTTAATACCTGTTATCTGATTGCTCTACCGCTTTCATCCCCTCAAACCGGCGTCATTTTTTGGGAAATGCTCGATAAATGATGGGCGCTCACAGATTGTTATGGTGGCATCTGTAGATGGTGTCGCTGGGTGTATCAGAAATCCTATAACCTCATGTACAGATGGGTTCTACTTCTTGCTTATTTGGTCATCCATTTAATTACTACATAATTAGTTTATAATCCTAGGTGGGTCCTTACTATTAATAGCAGTCTACGCGGATAAGATCTGGCATGTACAGGCTACAGAATTAAGACAGAATTTGTCATCCCACCTCAGATGATGTTGGAGTTCTTTAATTATGGGGGACAGGCACAGGTATGGTTGTCTTTTAAGAAAATGGGTAAGCCATGTGTGGTCTTGGTTGGATCTTGCCGGGTTACTGTTAGTCAATCAGATTAGATCTGGACTCAGTCCAACAATCCATCTTCTTAACTAAAAGAGATCTTAGAACAGATTGGGACTTGTTCCTATCCGGTTGAGATTTTCCTGACTGAAGTCTTGAACCGTTCTCATTCCGTGTGGATTGTGTATGAGTCGTTCTCAGAGTCCTTGTGCCGTTGCATTAAAGCCAGTGCAGTTGAGAGACTAAAACATGCGTTGGTTGGATGAAAGTTCAGATACATTTGATGTTGGTATCATGGACTCGATCAGTAGATTGAAATTCTGTGGGCAGAGAGATCCATTCAAATGTGTTTCCTCTTTGGAATTCCCTTTCAATTATTGATTCTGTGAGCCCCCAAGATCCGATTTATTGAACTTGAGGCTCACCGACTATGAAGGAGACTGTTCAGGAATTAAATTAAATGAAAACTTGAAAATTAATGCTGATAATGCAAACCAATATAAATGCAGAGTAGACGTTTGATGAGTCATCTGTGGAGGCCACGTCAGTGTATGACGTGGACCCTTCTTTTCATGTAGTTTATAATTAAGGGCATTGACCTTCGTCCAAATAATGACACTTTTGAATCATTCACTTGCCACTTTTGGTTATATTCTATATCAACTTGCACGTTCTTTTGCGGAGACAGGAGTATTCCTTACAGTAAATTGCAGTTTCTTTTGCTTTTGTTGGTGAACAAAACAATCTAGTTTGATTGTTTCTTGAGCAATGACGTGCCCATGGGCATCAATTGGTCGAATGTTGTCTCAACATCGACCTTATCAAACTTCTCAAACTGACTATGTCCATGTTTGCCTTTGGGATATATTAATAATGAGATCCTAGTTTCAGAAATGTGTATGCCAAAGATTAAACCTGATTATGATATGCTAAATAAACAGTGAGCTTTTTAAAGAAAATAATTTATACTGATTGAAGTTCTGAGTCAAGCTTAAGATACCCAGAAAATTTAGTTTTTTGCAATGATAAATGACGACATGATATAATATTGCAGGTCTTGGCTAGCAAAACTAAGATTTACATGATCCTAGAGTACGTTACTGGGGGAGAGCTCTTCAACAAAATTGTGAGTATTTTTTGAAGCCTGGCTTCTTCTTTATCACTGTTCTGAGTTATCGGATATAAGTAAATAAGTTTTGGTTTCTGGTGTTTCGCAGGCGACTAGAGGGAAGCTTCTTGAATCCGAGGGAAGAAAGCTCTTCCAGCAGCTGATAGATGGAGTTAGCTACTGTCACAACAGAGGTGTCTATCACCGAGATCTCAAGGTCAAAATCATTTCGATCCCGATTCTCATTTTTACGTACTTTATATAGAGGAATCACCAAAGAGAAGTAAAAACAATCTGGTTGTGTTTTCATTGAACAGCTTGAGAATGTGCTGGTTGACTCGAGAGGAAGCATCAAAATCACGGATTTCGGCCTGAGCGCATTGCCCCAGCATTACAGGGTAAATTATTCTACAGCATCCCATTTTTCTCCTGTTTGAATGTTCTTTTCTTCTTCTTTCAAATCTCTGCATTTATTTTCTCGATTTTAATGTGGAATTCCAGGCAGATGGGTTACTGCACACAACATGTGGAAGTCCGAACTATGTTGCCCCTGAAGTTCTTTCAAACAGAGGATACGATGGAGCAACCTCAGATGTTTGGTCCTGTGGGGTCATCCTCTATGTGATCTTAATGGGATATCTTCCCTTTGACGATAGGAATCTTGCTGTTCTTTACCAGAAGGTACTACAATAGATTTCTTATATTCTGCACTGCATCTGATTGAAAGAAGTGATTCCAAAAAGTGCTGAACTTGTTTGATTTTTCCGAAACTGAGGTGGTTGTCATTGCTTCTGGGGGAATATTTTAGATATTCAAGGGAGATTGTCAGATACCAAAGTGGCTCTCTCTAGGAGCAAAGAACCTGATCAAGCGAATTCTTGATCCAAACCCAGTGACGAGAATAACTATGGATGGAATCAAAGCAGACGATTGGTTTAGAAAGAACTATGAACCAGCAGTTCCCGAGGATGAGGAGGAAACCGCATGTGTAGACGACCAAGCTTTCTCTCTAAATGAAGTGGTATGAGTTGATTTGATTTTCATATCTCTTCAGCAGATTGTCAGCCTAATCTTGCATCTTTTCCGGTCACCATGAAACTAAAGCTGGCTTTTGGATTTTTTTCTTTCTGGTGCAGACATCTCAAGGGGACAAAAGCCCAGGATCACCGAACCTAATCAATGCCTTTGAGCTGATTGGAATGTCCTCATGCTTGGATCTTTCAGGCTTTTTTGAGCAAGAGGTGAGAAAAAAACTGCTTCTAGCTCCTTGCTTTGCTTTAGAAAAGTTTTATCAGTATTCTACTTTTGAAAACTAGCATATTAATTTTTCGAACACCAATCAGGACGTCTCAGATCGGAAAATTAGATTTACATCCAATCATTCAGCAAAAGATTTGCTCAAGAAGATCGAGGACATTGTCAAGGAGATGGGATTCCGAGTACAAAAGAAAAATGGAAGGGTCAGTTCATCAAAACTCTGATGTCGAGTTTCAATACTATTCACAGACTTTCTGCACAGGAAACCGAACTAGCAACACTCTCCTGGAGGATTCTCGTCCCTGGAGTTTACTTGAATCATTGTAAGCTTGGATTAACATGTTATTATTTGGTTGTGATCTCAGTTGAAAGTAACGCAAGAGCGCAAAGGCCACAGAAGTCCAGGTTGCCTTTCTGTTTCTGCGGAGGTAAATGGAAATCAATCTCCAAGGCTATATCAACGCTCTACACCTCTTACAAACCTTTAGCACAATCTCATGCTCCAATCTGGCCTGCATCTTTTCCTTTCTTCTAGGTTTTCGAGATAAGCCCGTCACTATACGTTGTCGAGCTAGGAAAGTCATCCGGAGATTCTTCCACTTATAGACAGGTACTGAGTCCTCTCCTCCTAGGTAGCCCAATTCACTTTCAGGAACCCCCTTTTCACCCATTTTTCGCATACCAATTTTTGGACTAAATTGGTTTAATGCTGTTGTGGTATCTGCAGCTGTGTAAGCGGCTGTCGAACGAGCTCGGGGTCCCGAAAGCCACGAGGGGGCTCTAAGCCTCGGAGTCATGATGAAAGCTATTATTTGTTAATTATATGGGTTTGTATTCCAATGATGTGGGTAGATTGTGAATACATCATCCAGCAGAAGAGGAAACAGATGTAGAGTAAGAACTGAAAAAGTTTGCTTTTTTTTTTTTTAATTTTAATTTTATTTTCCTTCTCAACAAGTTACCCGTAAATATGATGATGATAAAGAGAGGAAAAGTTGCAATATGAGATTATGCCATTATTTTCAGGAGGAAACACAGTAGATGACATTATCGAGTAAACCGGTTCCAATTGCGGTTCCAGCTTCAGATCCTGGGATCAGAACCACAACCAAATTAAACGATACACAACCCGATTACCATGATTCCATTGACCGACTACTCACCTTTTTTATAAAATAAGTGTAATTATTTTATGAACATAACTGGTTTTGAAATTTTGCAAACCCAGCAGATTGATTCTGCGTCTGTCTTAATTGGAAGCAGGGTTGGAATCATCGAGCTACTTTTCCCAATTGAATAATTCCCCTGAAAAACTGGTCCACTTTAAAGGGAACGAACTTTCTCTCCTCATATCGTGTTCTGAATTTTCATAACGGCCCCTTGTTTTTCTGATTTTTCACAAGTACCACTCATCTAGGAAAACATGTCTTTTACACCCTCTGCATGCATCCCCTGCAGGACCCGATCATATTTTCACGCGATGGTTTTTTGTGGTTCCCTTTTCAAGATTCCTTGAATTTCTATTTATATGATATTGTTACGATAGAAGAAGTAGTTTACTTTTGTAAGGGATTGTAGTTATCTTATTGATTATTTGGGATGCATGATAAGCGCGTAATGTGCTAGGAATACAAAATGTAGGGACCGAATTTTAATTATTCAAACCACGTAGACAGAAAAGAAGTTTCTGGTGAAGTCAAACGCCGAGGCTTTTCTTATCGATGATTCCACTCTCTCTCTCTCTCTCTCTCTCTCTCTCTGTCTCTGTCTCTCCCTCTCTCTCCAGGCCTTCGCTCGCTGATTCCTCTGATCCATCTCCTTCAACCTCTCGCTAAGATGACGAAACCCTACAGTGATTAGCTCCTTTGCATCCGAAAGTTAGATTTGTTTTCGGGTGAATTTTCCACCCCAATGTTGGATTTGCGAGCTTAGGGTTACCGTTGTTGTGCCCAGAAACCCTAGAGTCAAATGCGAGAGTCCCGATGAAGCGGGAGCACGATCAATCCCCGGCGACAGCGGCAGAGGTGCACTGCGGGGAGTGCGGCGGCGGGAGCTCTTCGGAGGAGCGGTGGCTGCTCCACAATGTCCGCCACAAGGCGGCCTACCGCCGACTCTGCACCCACTGCGTTCTCCACTGCTTTCGGGGCCACTTCTGCCCCGTCTGCCTCGACGTCTTCGACCCCATCGACTCCCCGCCCCGCCCGAACCAGCGGGTCATGTGCCTTAATTGCCCCTCCATCTCTCACCTCTCCTGTGCCACCTCCAACTCCGGCGGCCATCCCTTCCAGTGCCCCTCTTGCTCCAACCCGAACTTCTCCTTCTTCACTCTCAGGACTCTTCCGGTCTCTAACAAGTGGATGAAGCCTGAGCTTGATGCTGATGGCGACTTGGGTGCCAGCAGAGATGGTGACTGCCTCTCCAGGAGAGCTATGGATAAGGAGTCGGCCAGGGCGTTGGTGGCTGCTGCAAGGATCGCTGCTGCTACTATGAGCAAGGCAGCACACACTGCCAGGATTGAGGCAGAGAGGAGGGTAAAGGAAGCGGCTTTGGCAAGGAAGCGGGCGAGGGAGGCACTGGAGAGGGTGGCTTCCCTATCTTTGAAGGAAAAGGAGAGGGAGTTGAAAATGACCGTCAATGGGGGTTTGGGGATAGTCCAGGAGCAGAAGATGAAGCCTAGGGTTGGTAGTTCTGTCCTTGACATTACTCAGACTCAAAATCAGATTTGTCAAGGGGCTGATGGGTCGAGTGGTGTTCCTGTTATTGGGAGTTTGCAAGGAGATAAGGGGACTAATGGGTTGCACTCAGTTTTGCCCGTCTCTACTCAGAACCAGCGGAGCAACCCCCATCGTTGAGATAGTTATGCAATCATTCGATGGCGGACTTGAGTATTTCTTGGAGTGCATGATGGAATCCTTTGCCTCTGCGAAGCGAAACTGTTACTTGTCTAAATGTTCTGATTTTATCTGTTCATGATGGCCTAGTGATTGAGTTGATGTGCAAAGGAAATCTTTAGGGTTAGGTTAGATTTTTCCTTCTGTATCAAGGCTTTCTGGTGTATTGATTAGGGTATGACTAGTCTTGATCCTTTGCTTCCAAATTGTACCTTAAGAATCCAGTAGTTTTCTTCCATATGGCGTGGTTTCACCTTTTGATTCCTTGTCCTGGTTTCTTATTACATTGTTTGTCTGCTGATGCACGATCCTTAGCCTTTCTACTGATTGGATTAGTTCATCCGTTCAGTTGCTCGTATTTTACATTTTGTTGTTTGGATATGGCAACATGGAATGATTCAGATGGTCTACAGTCTTAGTGATCTTGTTTAGTCATTGTAATTGTATAGTCTTATGAGTTGCTTGAATGGGGAAAATGATTGAGAGGAAAGTATGGAACTGGGGTGCTTGCTTCACTTATTAGCCGCAACTGCAAAGATAGAATGGAGAAACTGTTACGGGTAGTTAATGTTGCTATCTCATTTCCAGGCATGTTTTCCATTTTGCAATCTTGTTAAGACTTTTCCAAATTTGAGAAAGAACAGATTATTTGAATGGAATAACAGGAAGGAATTGCAATATTGAGCTATCCCACGTTTTGTACAGTAATTCGATTCTGAGGTGGTATGTTTCTTCTCTCTAAACATGTCTTTGTACTTTCGATGTTGTTGCTTATCATTTACAAGATATCATTTTTCAGAACTTTGAGCAGAATTGCTGTACCTGTTAATCTCTCTTGAGCTTCAGTTTTATGGGACGATTTGTATGATGGGTCAGTTTTGCATGAGACATTTAAACCGTGCCGTTTATGCACATATGTTGGCCGTCAGCATTGGAGTTCATCGGTTGGGCTATGCTTATACGATATTTGGCATATTCATCTACTGATTGTTGTGTGATTTCATTACCTTCACAGGGTCTAGCATCATGATTATTTACCCGTTTTAAGCTGATCTGCGACCTTTATTGGATCGAACTGTTGGAAGAGGACCTTAGATTGTATCTCTCTTGTCATGGTCACTTGGGTCTCATGCAACTCATTGCATTTATGCTTGCAAAATGGGGGGTAGATTCGATTTTCGGTTCTCAAGAAACTACACAGTACAAGTTTAAGCCTCTTGAAGTCGAAATTGTCTTGCAATGAATTCCTGAATCACCCTTTGACCGGTGCCAGTTGATGAGCTTTTCTGATTCGGAGCGGGTGAATCGAGTATCATGTCGGGTTTAAAGTCGCACTGACGATTTTTACTGAGTGGGTTAGACTTGCCAAATGGGCCTTGTTCGGCGTTGTGAATCTGCTTTTCGTGAAAAAGATATCTAATTTATGTCGTTTCTGTTGACCAACAGTTATGTAATTCCTTAAAGAACGTCAAATGATTTAAAAAAAAAGGGGGGGAAACATGTGATTAATTGTATTTTAAAGATAATCTAAATATTACGTTTAAGGTCGCCGTAAGAAAAATTAAATTCTAAAAAGAACGGTAATTTCCTGATCATTTGGAATATTTACGCAAAAAGAAAGTCTCAAATTTAAATACTGGAAAATTGGATAAAAAAATCTAATAGGGACTAAAATAGGACAAAGGTAAAAGTACCGGGACAAAAACATGTCGATCAATAATTCTGACTCGGGCGCGAGCCCCTTCAGACCCACCGAAGCCCTAAATCGCTGCCTCTATTCTACTTTAACTCAGCTAATAGCTTCGTCCCCGAGATCTCTCTCTCTCTCTCTCTGGACAGAGATTTCAGTGCTTCTACGGCTTCGAAGTTCTCTAAACTACAATCCGGCGACGGCCCAATCGGTTGTTAAAGGACCTATAGGAAGGCTTCTGCTGGTTTGGGGTTCGAAACTATGAGTGGTAAGGCGGTGATCGGGCTCTCGTGGGAACCGAAGCTTCCCGGCTTGACACCATCATCGTCGGCGTCCACTGCGGCAGCATCAGGGAGCAAGAATGTATCTGCGGAAGCTGAAATTAGCGGCCTTTGGAGGTCTAACTCGGAGCTTGTTGATGGGCTCTTCATCCCGCCAAACAATCCCAGGAAGCTTAACAAGCTGTTGAGGAAGCAGGTCAAGGACACGGCTGGCTCGAGTTGGTACGTTTACCCCGTTTTCTCATGCGACGTTATGCTCTTTCACCGACACCAAGTGGAGTCAATTCGAAGTTATAAGCCGGCAGCTATAATTCTCAGTGGTTTTTGGGGAGATTTTAGTTTTAAGGTTTGCTGAGTGTGGGTGCTCTAGTTGAGGCGTGTACTCGGCGCTGCAATAAGTTTCAAGTTTGCGAAATTGCTGCTGAATTGATTTGAAGTATGGGCAGAAAATTAGGCTCTGATTGCAGTACTTGGGTTCTGTTATGGAATATATGGTCTACAGCAAGTGTAAAAGAGTTATTTAGGTTATGAAACTTGTTGTCTCCTTTTCAGCCATGCAGGCTCAAGCTGATTCAGAAAGCACGAATTTTCTAAAATATGGAAGTGGTGAAGCGATTTTTCTTGCTTCCTTTCTTCTGGACTGTGGTAGCAGGACCTGCAAGGCGGTAACAGGGGTTAATGAATGGTTTTTTTTTTTAAGTTAAGGTTTTGACGCAACAAAGCCTGCGTTGTTTTTATGCACGTAGGTGCACAGCGTGCCCTTGGCAATGATTCTACTATGGTCATAAATTTACAAGTTGATCCTACGGTTTCATTTGTAGAATTCTACCTCAGTGAAAGAAGTTTTTTCCAAAAGCCGGAAAAATAATACTCTGAAATAACTTTTCTTTTCTTTTAATAACTGAGTAGTTTTCAAATAGTTCTTTTGTCTAACCTTTTTCTCGATTCCTTTTTATTCTTGTGAACCGCATATAGGTTTGATATGCCTGCCCCAACTATAACTCCTGAATTAAAGAAAGAACTTCAGCTGTTTAAGGTATGTAATATGGTGGCGTTACTGTCTCTACTTTCTATGTTGTTGGATATCTCTTCTGCTATTAGCTGGTATACCCTTTTTAGCCACTGTGAGCAGCGTTCTATTTTTGCTTTTAATTGAGGTATGTAGCACTGCAAATTGCTTTTGTACTTTGTTACATGTATTGTTATCACACTCAAGTTCATAGCAGGATAAGTAAGGTCAATTAGCAGCTGTATTGGGAGAAAATATTTAAACTTTTACATGCACTGTTGATGTTTTCCTTTGGTGGCCTCGTTTCTATTTGGCATATCTTGGTTTGCTCTGTTTTTCTTCTTCTTCTTCTTTTTTAATAGCAATGCACAGAGTGACTTTGTCGCTCACTCTTTTATGACAAGTCAAGAATCACATATCAGTGCCATTACCTGCTGTATGGCTGGTTGGTTATATGGATTAATTCTATATACAGGTGTATAGGGCACGAAGCCTAACTTGATTCTTAATTGTTGAATAATTTAACTATCTTAGCATAATTCTATCAAATTGGCCTTTTCCAGTGGATAATCCATGAGAAATCAATTTGAGAAAACAATTCTGGTAATTATGTGAAATGCTTGATGAGTCAAGGGGACGAAATCCATGTGTTACATAACTATAATATATTGGAAGATTCATTTGCCATCAGTATTTTGATTAGTTTGTTATAAGGTGATACAATATGATGAAGAGGGTGATTCAGATCTTCCTAACCTTATGATGATTGAAAGAGGTGTTTCTTGTGAGAGAGATATGATTACTAAACATGGTTTTCTTTTAATTTGTCCATGGTTACAGTTGAGGGATGTCATTGACCCTAAAAGGCACTACAAAAAGGGCGAACCAAAAACTCTACCAAAGTACTTCCAGGCAAGTCTTTACATGTTATATTGTTATTGACCGATGTTTTAGTCTGAAATAAACATTGATGAATATGTTTTACATTTTTATTAACCTTAATGATTTTAATCAGGTGGGGACAGTGATAGAACCTGCCACAGACTTTTTCAATAGGCTAAGCAAGAAGGAGAGGAAGGCTACTTTTGCTGATGAGCTTTTGTCTGATCAAACGAGGAAGAATTACAGGTGGGATAGGTTTCTTTTTTTCATACCTGGTAATGTATCCTTTTAGCTAGTTAGATCAGTGATTGTTAAACACTACAAAAATAGTGGACTTGAAAAAACTCTTGCTTTGCAAGCTTTATCGTTGGAAATCTGAATATAAAATTTGGCTAAGTGCTGAATATGTCTATGGAAATCATATACAAATTTTGCATTCAATCATCTTTATCGGCAAAAAATGTCGAAGCCCATTTGCGAGAAAAGGTTATATATCTTCTCATGAGAATCCTCAAAGATTTGATTTGTACTGGATGGCCCTGACAGATACTAGTGCTACACTTTTGTGGTCCTGTGATCTTATTTAGTGTGAAAGAATTTCTTGATATTTTCCATCTGTGTCTCTTGATTTGTTCGGCCCTGCTGCGGTGCTGCCAGGGAGCGCTGCCATTATTTATATATTACAAAAATGTGAAAAACCAACTCTGGCTCATTGTCTTGCTTTTGCTTCTTCAGGAAGCGTAAGGTCCGTGAGATTGAAGAACAAAATAGGCCAGCAGGAAACGAGAGGTGGAAGATAAAAGGTAAGCTGTCGAAGAAGCGCGCAAAGCAACGAAGGCACTGAAATACCGTCAGCACCTTCTTTTCTCAGATTTTCAGTCACAGTTGAGAGTCATGCATGATTAGAAAATTTCCATGCCTGAAGATTTGAATTGTTTTGTATAAGCATTTGCTTATTATTCATCACAACAACTCGGTAACATTGGTGAATAAAAACTTTCCTCGGTTCCATTCACGAATTATTCTTTTTCCCCTGGATGGTCATAGACACAAACACGATCCACATTGTTGCAATATCTTCACCCCCAAAAATCCATCAAAGTGTCTGGTGATAATGAAGCAAAGAAGCATTCAGATCTCAGTAGATTCCTGAGGAAATTGTTTGTGATCGTCCTACTTCCTATTCCAGGGATCAAACGTGTAAAGAAGGTTGAAGGCAGATAGATTTGCAGAAAATAAATCGCATATAAATTAAACTCCCACAAGCAAGCAAAAGGCCTGCATGCAAATGCCAAAAGAAAAAATGAAAAGCTACAAAGTGAATTATAAATACCATCAACAATGAATTGCAATTTGCCCTCTCAATCAATCATGCTTAAGGCAAGATACTTGTGCTAAGGACCGAGGGTAAGAAAAGCAATCGCTTCGTCACATCATAGGTTGGGATAACTGTCATACAGGGTAGTAATAAACCCAACCTTATCATGATCCGAGAGAGAGATCCCTATCGCTTTCCCCTCGCACTCAATGGATACAAGCTGCTTGTATATATATTAATTATCCTAGGACTGATCCCATGAACCTCATACCGCATGGCTATTGGCCTGTGTTCTCCCAATGTGGGATAGCCTTGACAAGGCAATTAGAGGGGCTGCTTCTTCATCTACAATAGAGTCTGAGGAGAAACCGCCACTCCCTAAATTGCCTCCTCCATTGTTGTCTTCGTTTTTGTTGGGTGTGAAGATGTCAGAGGATTTCTTCTCCGTCTTCCAATCCTGAATCAAGATCGCAACCTCACAACTGTTAGAATAGTCGTATAGTCCAAAAAGAACATAAGGGAATCTATCCAATTGAATTCTCCCATGGAGAAGAACAAAATAAATGGTTTTTCCAATGCTCAAAATAGCAGGACCATGAAAGTTTGTCTCAAATTATTTGAGTACGGACAAATCTCAGAGTCAAGGCTATGCAATGTGACTAGACATAAAAAAAAAAAATTCTTCTTTCCCCCTTTGCCTGAAGCAAGCAATCTCAATAAAATCAGCTAAGTAAACGTGTAGGGATGAGAACAATGAATCAGGAATGCTGCTTCCACTATAACAATTCTTTGCCAATAGATGCTTGTGAGAAGAAATGACCTTTGACATCCTTTCAGGGAGACCATCAGCAGGCAATTGAGAGGCCCGTACATCCCGGACTTTTATGTAGTTGTACATGACAACGCCACAGAGAGCTGTTCAAGACACATTTTTGCATCAGAGGTTAATGGAGAGCTTATCGAATAAATTACAATCTTAATCTGCTAAAGGGTGTGATTGCAAGTATTTAATTACCAATTGCATATCCAACTATATTAAGACCAGTAATTGTAGATTCAGGAAATATGACAGTTGAGAGGGCTATCAGTATCCAATCTTTCAAAACTCCAGCAACTCGAATAGTGACTGCACCGGTCCGTCCAATGACCAAGAAGATAGAGAAGTTCAAGGCCAAAGCACACAGAGCATTTGAGAAAAAGATCCAGAAGTTGAACTGTATCTGCGAGACTTCAATCTCGGGCTTCTCAAGCAAGTACCAAGGAACAAACAGAAAAACAAAGCTGCATCGATAAAATAGTAAGTCACCAAACAGCAGGAAAGGGAACTCAAGTCATTTTCACAGATTACTCTAGATCATACCACTAATTACATCTGAACAACCGATTTTACCCTTAACGCTTGTTATCTTTCCTCTTTTATGACATTTAGTCTTGTACAAGATTCATAATAAAAAAATTGAAAATAAATTACCTGCATGGAGCTATGTAGTACAGACTGGTGATGGGATTCAGAGTCAAGCCCTTCTTCTGTAGAAGGACTTGGGTCAGGACCAACCTAAGGGCTTCGGCAAAGATTCCCGTGACCTGATAAACTGTTCCAATTATGTTGAAGTGAATCTCTCCATACGATGAAATCACGACTCCAACACTGACGAGCACCATGTTCAAGAATACATCACACCTCAACTTATCAGTCCCGCACAGAACAGCCATGAGAAACGTTGCCACAGGCACTGGTAAGATTCATCAATTACATAAAATGAGACTTATATGTGCAGGAATGTTGATTACAATAAACAGTCAATAGCCAATAGAAATTAAATAATTAGAAAAGAGGTAAAACCTGAGAAGTGCCCTCAGAATACTAGTCAAGGTTTACTCCATTACATCAGGATATTATTTCTCGGAATATAGGAACTTTTAGAATATCTGTTGTTCCTAATGCATGTATCCTATTCTTTAGGAGTGAATTTGGAATATCAGATATTCCAAAGTTTCATCATATCCATCGAAAAATCTGCAGATCCTGATGCAAAAGAGCATTCCTTGACAGACACCCTGAGCACAACTATCAGGCTAAACCTGGGAGAAAATATAGAAAATTTTCACGTACTTAGGGCTTTTAGCATCTGAATGAAGGCAACTGAGATGTGCAAGTAGGCAGTGTTACCGAACCTATGCAAAGGCAAGACCAAATGCATTACTACATTCTGTAGTGTGCCAAGTATCCTATTAATTGTTATCATCATGAGCAAAATAAAACAAACATCCAAATGAACCTAGTGATAAAATTTTGCTTTTATGGCTCTAATTATGTCTAAAGGTTAAAGCTGCAGGATTTGGCTCCTTAGCTCATTTGCAAAAGTGAAAATGAAAATGAAAAGGACGAACTACACTATTCTCCAGAACAAAAGTTAAGGTCTGCAAACTAAATCAGGAAACCAATTCATCTTTAAAAAGCCAGAAAGCTAAGAGTAAAATACTGACATAGATCTATCTCATGACAGAGAGAAATAAATACGATTACATCGGAAGCTTGGAGGCAAGCACCTTACAGCAGAGTTACCATTAAAATCTTGCTTGGCTTATCCACCTTTTACACATTGAAGTTGATCAAACTTTCTTGGACATATGTTCCACAAAGTACAAATTTGAAGGAAAAATGAAGCTTTATTATACTTTGACAAAGAATAATATTGGAAAAATATAACATACAAAGAAAAATAAAATTCTAAACCAAGCATATGATGATGAAATAACAAACTGAAAGCCACATATCACATACTTACCAAAGACTCGAAGCAAAGAATGCACTTATTGGGATGACACAGGTTGCATATCTGCAAAAACAAAAAAAAAGAGCAAAATTTATGAGGAAAAATGGTTAAAGAAAAATGAAAAGGAATACTATAGAAACAATTAAAGCATATGCATTGCTTACATTTCAAATGTCATTTTGACAGGAGAGACAATCTGTAAATAGAAAGGAAGTCGCTAAGCAATGTCAGCGGATGCAAACAAAGATTCCCAGGGCCATCATTATTACCCAAAAAAAGATGGTTTCGATGAAAGTGGACGAGACACAGAACTACAGAAGAAATATACCTTAAAAACACGAACAAGGAAAAAAGATACAGCCCCTGAGAATCCCATATGAATCATGGTAAGTGTAATCGGCAGTGGAAAATTGAAGTACTTGGGAGATAGCACCCACTGCAAGAACATTAACATGGCCATTAAAGGAAAATAAAACAAGAAATGATTGAACGTACAGATTGAATCTCATCAAGAACTACGACAACAATGTTTCTGCATTTGGCTTATTTTATGACGTTAATACTAACAGATGCATCAATGTTAGCCAAAAATCCAGCAGTGATGATCATAATAATGCATAGAAATTGCTTATTACCTTGTTATACAAAATCACTCCTGAGGAAAGTAGAACGTAGATTAATAGGTATAAATAAGTCAAAAGGAGGGGCTTGCTGATCATTTTGCCGGTACTCTTGTGTTCTCTGAAGGAGGAAATTTTACGGTATCTTACTCATCAAGCTTACAGCCACTCCCAGGGACTATTCTGAAGCACAAGAAACAAAATCCCCAGTAGGGGCAACAGAAGTATAAGTCCAGATGAATAGAATATATGTCCTTGTTCAATAGCTACTGAAAAGGAGATACTAATTGACAATCCTGCAGAATTCAGGGCAAAATGAAACCTTTAGCAGCAAGTTATGCAGCAGAAACAACAAGAGCCACCGTTTCTTGACTAAAAGCAAAGAGTAAAACATACACCGAGTGACTCTCGAGCAATATAAAAATCCCAGAAGAGCTTGCATAGTCAGCAAATTTACGAAGCCGATCGAAATCAATCAGCATTCAACCATAGACAACAACAAACCTGACCAAATCCCAGTAAGAGGCCATAAATAACCGCACATTGCAGAACAAATGCAGAGCGAGATCTGACACGAACACCACAATTCAAGTCCCGCTGTAGCAGAAATTATACCTTTCAAGAGACCTTTATGGCAGATCCGAACTGGGCAGGGAGAGCAAGAACCAACGAAGGAGAAAGAGAGAGATTTCAGCTTCTCCGGGTCTGCGTTGGGACGGTGAGAAACCGGTAAATGGAGGCAGTTAGGAGGAAGGAATCTTGACTGAGATCTTGGGGGGTTACCGATGAATTAAAATGTGGGGTTAACTCAAACAGCAAGCAATGGATCGGTCAAATCGAATGCACTGTTGGGATGCTCGTCCTTTATCGCTGGATCCGACCGTACCCCCGGTCTTGTGTTGTGGGCTAAAATTTTAGGACGCAATATGATTGGTGGCTACTGGGAGGAGTACTCCATAGCTCCCACTCACTGCTTGGCTTCCTGTGCGCTTGCTGGCAGCAGAGTAGGGCCCGCACCACTCTAATAAATTCGGTAACTGTCATCTGATCCCCATGTCTAATTTACTTAGTGATCGAAGAAAGATGAGGTTGGGGTGTTCAGAATCACACCGGACATCCAAATTATAATATAATATGTGAACTGTGTTGTTCTGGCCGAGAGAGACAGAGGTGCGCTGTTAAGTATAATATGCGAGGGTGGTGTAGTCAAGGAGAAGGGTTATGAGTTCGATCGATAAGTGGACCTACTTTTGAACAAAGTCTCATATAGGAGGATGTCAATAAAAACAAGACACTCTGCAGGATGAATTTAAAATTTTTATTTTTAAACAAGTCGTGAGTAAATCAAGGATGAGTTTACCTTAATTAAATAAGATATTCTAACAATAAAATATAATAAATTGATAAGTATTATATAAAAATTTATAATCATTTTTTTTATCAAAGCGCGAGTAAATCGAGGAGGACAACGTGGGTGATCCACGGGCGTCATTTTCATGAAAAATTGTTATACATTAAATAATAAAATGTTAATTTTACACCAAGTTGGGCGATTGTTTTTTCTCATATAAAAATCTTAATATTATTTTTCTTGGACCGCTACATTTTACCTGATCCTATTAAGATTACACTTGATTTAACTGACACTTTCCTCGCACACAATCCCCCAAAAACAAATTGTCATAATTTAAGTTTGTTTAACTAATAAATCTTAACATTGCCACTCCAGTAATAAAATTATACAGTATTTTAAATATATGTTTAAAAAAACCTTTTTTTATTGGTTTTCCATCGTGGTCGGGAAAAGTAACTCGATGTCTTATTTCACGTACGCAACATTAAATGAACCTGACAGCGACATGACATATCCCAACTGCTGCGCATGAAATGCTACATTATTGATTGAATTCCTCGCTACTGCCATAAAAAGAAATTAGGGAGAAATACATATATTTTTCTAGATTTTTGTACCTCTATTTATTTATTCATTTATTTTTATTTTAAACAAATAAATCTATTACTCAATCAAAATTAGAATAAAGAAAGAAAGAAAGAAAGGGATGAAAAAGGCAAGCGAGGATAAATTGATTCAGGTCTCGTAGTGGTGACTCAGAAGGGTACAAAGACACTCTCAGATCATCAAAATTCGTAGCTCCCACGTGGCTTTGGCAAAATTTTCATAAAATAAAATTTACTGAACTCCAAATTCGATCAACATCCCTCAAAATTTAGCTCAAAAAGTCACGACGCTATTGTCAAAGTCTCGTCCCAGTCGAAACTTGTTTGTCCTTCTTATTTTGTTGAGGTTTGATATCTCACACTGCACATTCTGAAAGCTATCCTGCACGATTTTCTTTTCTTTTCTTTTTTGCCTGATGCTAATTAATTGATATGATTAATCAAGAAAAAAAATTTCTAATAATTCTTGTATATAAAAGATAAATGCAAAAAGCTGAGAATTTTACTCATATAAATCAATTTAAATTAAATTAAATCAGATAAAGTAGATATTATATATGTGATTAAAACTAAATTTACTATAATCTTTTGATTATTGGGCATGTCAAAATTAAGAATGGATAAGAATGCAATGACCCTTGCCTTTTTGTCCAGTGAGCACGAACCCTGAACCCTGTCGAGCGACTATAACTCTAGATGACCATTCAGTAGAGGTCAGGTGCAATGGGAGCGCCCACGTCGAGAGGATCAACATCGAGTAGCCGACTCATTAGCCCCTTTCACTAATTCGAAGTTGATTTAGATAGTTTTATATATATATATATATATATACTTAAATAAATGTCGTTATTGGACTTTGATAAATATAAAAAATATATGATTAAAAGAGTTTTATCACTTAATAAATTAATTCTACTAAGTTGAATGTGAATTGATTAAAATTCACAAAATTTATGAATATAATATCGTATTTTTTTTAATACTCTGCATTACCAACTCCCTGATAAGTTCTACGAATCCATGTAATTAGTCCAAAAGCGTATATGTATATACCCTAGGAAAGAGTATGCACGTGATGAACCAATTTTTATAAACTAAAATTCTTCTGCAACAATTTGTTATCTATTTAGAATTCTTTAGTAAGAAATCAAATACCAACATGAATTCACTTCAGTTTATCCGGCACCCACTTGTGTCTCAATTTTTGTGCATTAATGAATTAACAAAGGTCAAATAATAAAGACATTTACTTGAAATAAACTAATTTGATTCAAATCCGAAATTACTCCAAATCCAAATGTGCTATAAAGTTACAACTATGTCCATATATGATGCACCTCTGACTATGAGTATCTACTGGCATGATAGGCCTATCAATTCGAGTTGTGCCGGCGTGACCTACTATTTTGATCGGCCTCAAAATCTAGGTCCGAACATGAATATTTCATACTTGGGTGGTTCATCCCAGCACAAATAATATAAATAATTATTTTTAAAAAATAAATTTAAATAAAAGTATATTTTAAAATAAATTATTATAATAAAATTGATTGATTAATATAAATTGAATTATTTAAATAAATATTAAAATAATTATTAAAAATATAATTATATGTGTATACCTTTTAAAATATTTTCATAATTTTTTTAATTATACAAATTATTTTTGTACTTACATATTGACACTTGTGCTAGCACATCTACTTACAATAAAAATAAAATTATGAGAAAATTTTTAAAAAAGTGATTAATTATATACATAATTATATTTTAATAGTTATTTTAATATTTTATTTAAATTTATATAAATTTTAGATTAATCGATTAATTATATCATAAAAATTTTATTTTAAAATATAAATTATTTAAATTTATTTTTAAAAAGAAATTATTGCATGATTGTATCATACATAAGCTGCCTGCCTGAAATACAAAATTTGTGTGCTCAGACAAGGATTTTTATGTCGCTTGAGATGGTGAACCGTGCTGGCACGGCCCCATAGTAAATTTGTGCTGGGATTGCCCAAAAACTCAGTGCCGGCTCTATCTATGAGAGACCCAGCTGGGAAAAGAAAAATCAGCAGGAATAAGCCAATTTTCGTTTTCGTGGGCTTTATCTAAGCCACGGGCTCTGTTCACTTGTCGTGAGCAAATTCGTCCACTCACAAATGAGCCCACTGGGCCTTACACTCCATCCAAGACCCAATCATCTTAGATGGCCTAATCTTTACCTAAGGTTGGACCGGACCATCTACGCTCGAACTTAAATCAATCCAAAATTTGATATATTGTACTTGGGATATGCATCATACAAGTGGATACTGAAGTAAGCTTTTATCTAATATTCGAGTAATTTTTATTTTGGTCGCGAGTAATTATTTATTTTGGACACATAATGTAGTCAATGTAGTATCCATCCGATCAAGGTATGGCCTATAATACAGGCAAACGAAATAAGGAGAGAAGAGAAAGAGAAATGAAAATAAAATTCCAAAAAGTAGACCTTCGTTTCTGATCATTTCAACTCGAGAATATCTAAACGAACTACCTGAAGGTTGGGGGGATATTGATTGGGGCAAAACCGATAATAAGATGAGGATTGAAGGCCAAAAATGTCATGTCGCTAGACCACTCTTACATATCAGAGTTTTTGGCACGGTGTCGCTTTAGTGCAGGACCAGGACCTCCAATGGCGCCTTCGGCATGCCTCTCCTTCTCGTCATCTCTCCTCCCCTCTCCGCTCCAACAGAACCTCATAAATATCCCCAGCATCTTTAAGCCCGCCAAGCTGTCAATATTCTGCGCTTTCGCTGCTCCTGCGGGGAAGAATATCGCAGCCCCGACGTCTCCCGTGGGCCCCAGGAAGAGGCACTGGAAGGAGGGAGAGTTCCCCGGAATCTCGGAGACGGCCCTCACCGGTACCAACAGGAAGGCGCCACTGAAGAATGTGAAGAAGAAACTCGACCGCAAGAACAGTGCCAAGGCCTGGGTGAATTCCGTCACTGAAGCATTAGCTGACCGCATCAGCAAGAAGCAGTGGAGGGAGGCTCTTGAGGTTGGTCAGATTTTTTAGACTCTTTTTATTAATCGGTCTTATTTGATTTTTCTTGTGAGTAGCTTGTGGATCTCTGAGTTAGGATTGTAAATTTGGGGTTCTAGTGATGCTTCATTGGGTGGGTGGATTTGAATGTTGGGGAATAGCCCGATGATTTCTGAAAAGTGAATTCCTGCTTTTGCTTAGCTTTTTTTTTTTTTTTTTAAATATGGGCGAATAGTTTGAGGGTTTTTTGTGTAAAGATGGTAAACTTCGGTTTAATTGGGTTGCTTGAAGCTCTGCAGATTTCTACAGCTTGTTGGTTTCACAGTAAAGGTCTAGGTAATCTTGATGTAATGGGCTGACACAATCCGACGTGTTGTTTTGTAGCATATAAGAATGTGCTTAATTTATAGTACATGTGGGGATGTAGGACTGCACCTAGAATGATGGCAACGCAAGACACACAAATCATTAGCCTTGGCCGGGGTTTGTTCCATGTGTATGAGTTGATATCTCAGTGGGCTTTGATATTGACCTTCAGTTGACCATTTGAACAATTTTGTTCCTTATTCTGCATTATCTTGTAGTTAGAGTGGTTTTGTGCTTCTTTGTTTCATGCAAATATATACTGGTCTTCATATTATCAGGCATATACTTCCTAGTGAAATGCCGGTGCTTAAGATATGGTGGTGGCTTAAAATGCCTCGCTGATTGGTGTTGTGCTTCTCTGTATTGGTATTCAACTCCGCTCTTTACATTCCTTTACCTCATAATTCTTAATGTCAGGTCAACTTCTTGATCTGTAGGTATTTGAGATGCTTAGAGAGCAGCCCTTTTATTACCCCAAAGAAGGCACCTACATGAAACTCCTGGTCCTGCTTGGAAGATCTGGTCAACCTGCTCGTGCCCGTCAGATCTTTGACCAAATGCTCGAGGAAGGCTGTGGGCCCACTCCTGAACTCTACACAGCCCTGCTTGCAGCCTACTGCAGGAACAATCTCTTTGAGGAAGCCTTCTCTGTCCTTCACCAAATGAAAGCCCTTCCTAATTCTCAACCTGATGTCTTCACCTATAGCACCCTGATCAAAGTCTGTGTCGATTCGGCACGCTTTGATTTGGTTGAGTCCCTTTATGAGGAAATGGCAGAGAGATCGATTGTTCCCAACACAGTAACACAAAACACAGTCCTGAGTGGCTATGGGAAAGCAGGAAAATTTGATCAGATGGAAAGAATTCTCTCGGGAATGCTTGAGAGCAAGGAGAGCAAGCCTGATGTGTGGACTATGAACATAATCCTTAGTGTCTTCGGGAACAAGGGCCAGATCGAGGCCATGGAGAGGTGGTATGAGAAGTTCCGGAACTTTGGTATTGAGCCAGAGACCCGAACTTTCAACATCCTAATTGGGGCTTATGGTAAAAAGAGGATGTATGATAAGATGTCATCTGTGATGGAGTACATGAGAAAGCTTCAATTTCCTTGGACAACATCTACTTACAATAATGTGATTGAGGCCTTTGCTGATGTTGGAGATGCCCAAAACATGGAGTACACGTTTGATCAGATGCGGGCTGAGGGAATGAGGGCTGATACAAAGACTTTCTGCTGCCTCATTAATGGGTTTACAAATGCGGGATTGTTCCACAAGGTTATCAGCATGGTTCAGCTGGCCAAGAGGTTTGAGATTCCGGAGAATGCTTCATTCTATAATTCAGTTATCTTTGCTTGTTCAAAGGCCATGGATTTGATGGAGATGGAACGAGTTTTCAAGAGAATGAAGGAAAAGGAATGTGCACCGAATTGGAGAACTTATTCCATCATGATTGAAGCTTACAAGAAAGAAGGCATGCATGATAAGGTTTATGATTTGGAGCAGGAGTTGAAGGAAATGGTGATAGTTGATGATGGTTCCTCTCCAAGTCTTACTTCACCTCTCGATTGAGGGATTGTGTTTCCTAAGCCAGTTCTTGCTACTTTGAGTGCCCAATCACAGGGATGCATGGCTTGTACTGTCGATGAAATGCACTAATGTGTCTGCAAAATGAGAGGTTAGTCAGCAAACAATTGAGATAATGAGCTTATATGCAGTTTGCATTAGGTGTTTTCCTCCTCATTACTGTTGTCAACACAGCCACTGTGTGGTAGACGTCAAAGGCACTCTGAGATAGTCTCACCAACAGTCTGCAGAGGCTCTACTTTCGGGAGATGAGGTATCCCCTGTAATCACATGTATAGATCCCATATCAGAAGAGAAATGTTTGTATCTACAACAAAACTGATCTACCAAATCCTGATCCAGGATATCGTCCATCACAGCGTGCAACTCATTTTTATCATACTTGTTCATTATATTTTATCTTCTCAATCTGCTTGTAGCGCATAATGCAAGTTCTTGAGCACTGACTGTGATTTTCTGGCTTCCCTCATTAACTGAGTTCACTAAAACGTGGAAGACATCATTTGAAATTAGAGCCGCCTTTACAAGTAATTAGTGGTAATTTAACTGACAGGAAGTGAGTGTTCCCTACAATATTTGCTTCTGTTGAATTGAACGGTGAAACTGCTGCAGAAAATATTGAGTCAAAGAAGAATTTTAGGACAAGATGTTTATAAGGTTATTTGGGATGCCCCAAGTCCGACTGGTTAATCAAGACTTTGCTTAGGGGCACGCTTGTTTTGGTGTAAAAAGATATTATATCGCGCTGCAGTTTATAAAGTTACGTGAGATTTACAGCCAAATCTAAACACATTGAATAAGCACTGTGTCACAATTGATCTGTAATTCCAGAAAATTTTCCTGTCGTTGAAATTTTCATTAAATGTTTAACTCCTCATATCAAATGCCCTTTGACTTCTACTGAAATCTCTTGTTCTGACTACAAGCCTTCTGCATCCGGTAATAGTCCGAGAAAACAAAGACTACCATGAACGATGTTGATGATGTACGACAAGCTTGTCCACTTGTCTCTCAGTCGTAAGGCAAGATACAAGTAAAGGTAATAATCCTGTAATTTCCGATTGGCGTTGCACCAAGAATTGCAGCAACAATCTTTCAAGAGACCCATTTCACACGATCAAGAAACAACAATCTGGTAATAGAATAGCCTGCTGGGCAAAATAGCTTTACTACTAAACTTTCGAGCCTCGTTGCATTAACCTTAAGCTTGTGGTTTCTCCCACTTGAGTGGCTTCACAACCTCCCACGAGAAGTCGGAGTCGTCCCTCCCGAAGTGACCATATGCTGCAGTCTTCGGGAATCGACCATTGCCGCCCCTCCTTAGGTCCAGGTCAATGGCAATCATCCCGGGCCTAAAGTTGAATTTCTCCTTGACAATCTTCAGGATCTCCTTGTCACGAATTTTCCCTGTTCTGTAGCTGCCAACAAAGACACGGAGTGGCTCCGTCTCCCCAATCGCATAGGAAAAATGGACGAGACACCTTCTTGCGAGCCCATCGGCCACAATGCTCTTGGCAGCTTGCCTCACGAGTAGGCCCCACTGCGGTCCACCTTGGTTGGGTCTTTCCCAGAGAAGGCACCGCCTCCGTGGGCCCCCCACCCTTCATATGTGTCAGTGGTGATCTCCCGGCCCGTGAGTCCAGCATCCCCACGGGGACTGCCGAGTACAAACCGGCCTGATGAGTTGAGGTGGAAGATGGTCTTTTCATCAAGGTACTTCTCGGGGATCACGGGTATGATTACATGTTCCTTCGGGTCTGTGGCGATCTCATCATTGGTAATGGCCTCATCATGCTGGGTTGAGATGAGAACAGTGTGCACACGGGTTGGGACCATCGCACCATTCTCATTGTAGTACTCCACAGTCACTTGGGTCTTCCCATTGGGCCTGAGCCAGGGGCAGGTTCCATTCTTCCTTACCTCAGTCAGGCGAGGCCCAAGCTTTGTACGAGGACATGGCTGAGATGCATGAGCTCAGGGGTCTCATCAGTGGCGTAGCCGAACAAATGACCCTGATCTCCAGCACCAACATCCTAAGGCCGTTTGGTGACTTCCCCCACTGGGCAATATCAGGGCTCTGCTGCTCAATGTTCACAAGGACCATGCAGTTATCAGCATGGAGGCCAACATCATTGGACACAAACCCAATCGAGCAGCATCTGTCACGCACAATCTTTTCATAGTCAACATCAGCTTTTGTGGTAACCTCCCCAAAGACCATGACCGTGTTGGTCTTGGTGCAGGTCTCACACGTGACCTTGCCGGTGGGTGCCCCTCGTTCACTGACTCAGAGGTGAATAGGAAGGTCTCCATCTCCTTCAAGCTGCTTATAATCAGAGCCATCACAAGCAAGATCAGTAAGTCGATAGAGCAAAGATTCTGCCTTCCGGCAGACCAGTTTTGTAAGTACTAAAATTATGACAAACAGCAACTGCCACATGAACAGCACATAGCACTGTCCATAAATGGAGCACAAAGACATCCTCAAATCATTATTTCCTTCACCGGCCAACCACATAGCCCATAACAGAAAGCAGAATGTACTAAAACAGAGCGCAATTCTCAAGACACACACACACACACATCAGCAAATCAAAGTGCTATCAGATTTGCAGAAACTCTGATGATCCCAAACAGTTTCACACTGAATGTAGAAGAATTATAACTACATCGACCCATCAACAGAAACAACAAAAGAAAGAATTGGAATTTCCACATTCTAGTACCTCTGAGGAAAGAAATCCGGCGAAAGTTTGGCGCTTTGAAAGAAAGGAGACGGACCGTAACGCTGCAAATGAAGCGGGCGAGACACGAGTGCCTCCTCGGAGCGTATTTATAGTGAGTACTCTTGAGTGACCCCCCCGAAAATCAGAGTCTTGGTCAGGTTCACCCTACGCGTGTAGCGAACAAGCAGTATTTGAATCGGACGGCTGGACGGTGTTTCCGAGGGGTGATCCGGACCGTTGATTGCGGGGCAATGAGATACCGGGTGGTAAATGTCAATGACGTGGACGTTGACGTCGTTGAATTTTTTGTCAAGTGTCTACGTTTCATTTTGACATGGGAAAAGTCATCAAATGAATAATTCTTAGTAGTCTCGCGTATTAGTTAATGGACATGTCATCACGCCACACAAGCATTTCATAAAAAATTTAACCAACAATGATGCCGGTGGCATTTTGTAAAAGGCAAGAAAATATAATATTATTTATAGGAATATTGAAAGTAAACTTAATCGTCAAATACGTGAAAATCAGAACATTTCATAGGTTTTTTTTTCAAATTATGGGGACGAAGGCTGCCTAAATAGTAAATACATCCCCGGCCTCGAGGCAAGTTGGGTGTTTGCAGTTTTATCGAAGCTGTACTAGTGGCCAGACCTTCAATTGATTTTTGTTCATCGGACGTGCGAAATGAGGTTCAACAATCAAGATTCGGCCGATCTAAGTGTGAATTGAAGTGTTTTCTATTAGGGGTTTCGAGATATATGAGATGGTTTAGGGATGTTTGTCAAGTATGGAATCAATAATTATTATGAGAATGAGTGAACGTGGAATGTGATGAAAATCCATTTCGACATTCGTCTTGCGTGCAGCAGTGCACAGAGTCAATGAGTTTCCTATCGTTGAGTGGGCTGTTGAGTCGCGGAGACCAACATTGTAGAATAGTTCTTCTATAGCCATGAATTCGTACAGTTACACCATCACAGAAGATTTTGAATTGAATTATTATGGGTAGGACATTAATGTTCATCGACCAAAAAGTTTTCTAAAAGGGGATTTCAGAGAGTAACATTGTCCGAGAGCTCGAAACGGAAGATTTCGAGTTAATTCAGTACTTAGTAGTAGCACTGTTTTATCATCATTAATTTTGCTCGTTCTTCTATTCTATTAGGAGTCTATGGGTCTCTTCTCTAACACTAAAGTTTTTTTTTTTTGCACTACGCAATATTCCCTAATCAAGTAAAGCGCACATCTAGACTAATCTGCGATTTGGCCAGAATTTCCGAAAAAATCTCCGTCACTCTCTCAAATTATGATTCAATTCCTGAATCCCTATTTAAGAATATAATAAGGGAACCACTAGCTAATCCTAAGTTGGCCTCTAACTCCAAAACTACTCGTAGGTTATGCAATGGTATGTGAGATCAATGCATTCATTGGATCCTTCACCGACAATAAACAATGTTTTATGGAACTTCACTTCCCCAAATTTCTTATTTATTTTCACACGGCAGTTGTTATAGAAATGACATGAGAACCGAATGAATGCACACACAGTACGACATCAGAGAGGTCTTGTATTAGTATGAACACACGTAAACTTATGCTTGATTTTCCTCGTGAGGTTGGCGGAATCAGGAAAGAGGATCTACGAACCCGAGAACGGAAACCTCGGCCTTGACCAAACATCTGTCGTTGACCAAAGGCCCGTCGTACTTGAAACTCGTGAGCGAGACGAACCTCATCCAACCTAATTCCGGATTGGAGGCACTGAACCAATGAGCAGCTGAAAGGAGAGGAAAGGAGATGAGATGGAATGTGACAGCAGATCTCACTCAAACCCCATGCAAATTTAATTGGGGCTTGACTTTCAACGTAATCACAAGTAAATCTAACAACGTTGTGTTACCTTTTCCGGACAAATGCCTCCCATACCTCTGATCAAGGATTCGCAAGGTGAACTCTGCGAATATTTTCTTACCAGAAGGGAGAGATCCCGCCTCGGCTAAGTCCAGATAAAGAGAGATGTAGCTCCCGAGCCCAGTGCCTCTTCCGTTAGGATAGAACCTTATGTTCCTGGCATACCAACATATCAAAATGTTAAAATTTAAGCTGTCCATTCACGCAAGAACTGCCTTGTCGCATCATCCTCGATCCTTATATTCTCATTTTCGACGATTGCATATTTCGTTTTAGTCGGTTACTTCCTGGACTTGAAACCTCAGGCGGTTTCCTCATTGCACTTTTGAAGACGCGCATGTTAGGTTACAACAAATCATACGTCTGAGTGAGTGATTTGGAGATGACAGAGATGGGCAATTGAACAGTTTCTCCAAGGCAAAATGGACCTCCAAATATTGAGGAAACCAGCAATTAAATGATCATTCGGGCAGAGAATGGAAACTGGAAACTAAACGATTTTTTTTACGTAGAGAAAAGTTGAAAGAAGTTTGGAACAATACCATTTATAGTTTCCCGCAGAGAACCTGTTTGAGTCATAATACTCTTTATCCATAGCCGAGAAGTTATCAATCTGCCAAATAAAGTTGCGGCTTAGTCTATCCTTAAGCATTATTATGCTCTCCCCGCTCCCTCTGCTCATTTCCTTGGAAACGAAGACTTCTGCCCCAAGAACGCATGTATCGTCCACAAGGTACCCATTTTGAGAATCATTGAATGCCCGCAGAGGGATGAACTGATCGAGCCCGCTTTCCGATTTCATCCAGTGAAACCGTCTGCGCCTTCCCATGGCATCTAATATTCATTTAACCAGTACAGAACAAACAATTCAGAAGACAATGGATGGTATTACAGAAATATAATCAAAAGGAAAGAAATTCCCATTAATCTTGTAGATTACTTATACATTGTAAGTGTCAGGGCACCCTTAACTAAAACCTGCAACATATCATAGTGAAATCCGCAAAACTCAACTCCTCATGGCAGAGAATTTGATTCCATCTAGGCCAAGCTTGGCCTTGCCAATCTACACCTGTCCTATATTATTTAGGCACTTGTCAGTCTCATGAGACCATGCTCAACCTTCAGGGAGATTCATTGATGTCAGCCCCCGTTGCTGACATGCCACAGATAGTCTTAAATGGCCAAGTCCAGGAATAAATTATCTTTGTCATGGAGTCGATTGTATCCTAAGATGGGAAAGGTAAATTTGTACCTTGAACTATCAGGTAATTGTTTTCATTCTGATCGAGCAAGAATATCCTAACGACAGCATGGACTTCCCATCCGGAAGGGAGACAACTTGTTTCGGCCATAGACAGGTAGACAGAAACGTGCTCTGTAACATTCTTGGTCTTATTTCCATTTGGATAAAGGATTAACTTCCTGTAAAAGAACGAAATATAAATACATAAACTTCAGGAGATTTAGCATGCAAGTAATCTAATGAAATGTACGGTCGCTGCGGAGACTACTATCTTTTCAGTCCCTATTCCCTACGTAAAACTTATATTCTCGTCAATCAGGACGGAAGCTCCTTACCATTTGTATCCTCCCGCTTGGAAGGTTCCTGATTCGTACTTGTCATTGTTCTTTGCTAGCAATGAGAAAGATTGTATCTTGACGGTGTAGTGGGCTGGTGGCACATCCGATACGAGCCTTTCAGTTCCTGCAAATGAGTCGAACGTTAATAAGGTGGTTTGGAACTATAGGTTGAAATTTAGTCTTCATTTTCTCATAAGATCTAGGCAGTTGCTCTCTATAATTGGTATAAGCTAGCATATCGAAAGAGAGAATGAGATACCATCTTCTACATCAAAGGCTTGCACGCAGGCCATTGCGAGAATATGAAACAACACCTATGAATATCGCGGTTTTTTTTTTTTTAATCTTATGATGGCTGTGAATGTGGTGACATGGGAGAACACACAGAGGGTTTCTATTTGTAGGGAGAAAATAAGCAAATCCCTTTCTTGTTTTCACCGTTTCTTCACACAAAATGTTATCCTTTGCTTCGGGAGCTTCCTTCATCTCAAGAATAGCATCTACAATATCTTGCGGCAATGCTCATTATTAATTATCAGCACTGAACCAGGCATCAGAATGCGGGTGATCTCCCCGGTCTGTGAAATTTCATACCTATTCTTATACAGATTATTCTGTATAACCGAACAAGCCGAATGACTGGTTCAAGTATGAGCCAGTTTGCTCACGTACGAACCACTAGGAAAATAAAACAATGGAAGAAAATCTAATTCGGAGATCCCCTGCTCGTTGGGAATGACTTTGTAGGACCATTTGCGAAGAGAGAGATGCATTGTCATCAAAACAAAGTATCATCCTAAGCTTTTTTCCAAAGTAAACGAAAGGGGATTGCGCCCTTCCGATTGAAGACAATATGACCATCTTTACATGTGTGGCGTATACCGATTGAATATATCTTTTAAGAGAAATGCCTCCTTTTGCTAGCGTATTCCCTTCTTGCTTTTTGATATGCAAATTCTCTAGTAGCCGTCTTTTTTTTTTCCCTACGAGAGACATTGGGGGAGGCTAGGGAGTTGAAATTGAGGTCGAGCCACTCAAACCCAGAAATGGCACAAAGGTGACTGCTCTTGTCACTAATGAGCATGCTCATTTAAATGTCCTACACCCTTCACCTGCTAATTTGTTAATAACGAGCAGGTACATAAAATTACTCAGCTCCCTACTCCACATATCTTAAACAGAGAGTGCCAGGGTCCAGGCCAGGTCTATGCAAATCCATTTACTTCAAAAATCTGCTGAAAGGCCGAGCTATATGTACGCGATCCTTCTTCCAGCAACCGATCCTATATTGGGTATCTTCGACAGGGGCACGCTCAACATCCACTGGGACATACCCGAGCTTACCAGAAATTGAAATCCATGACCAGCTGGACGACGTTGTCATCATTATAGTAGATGGGCTTTTACTACGATGTGAAAACAATGGGATTGCGTTCTCGGATATCGGAAATCGAAGGTGACGATCCAATCTAATTCTAGGATACCTAATCAACAAAATGCACAGAGATAATGCTAAACGGAAAAGAGCTTAATACCGCAGGTCAAGTGCCGACTAGAGAATTAATCAAGAGGTGGTGTTCGATAAGAGAATGACACGCGGATTATGACAATGAAGATTTTCCTCTTAGTTTAATTAATTAAGGGTACGTAGACCCTTTTATCTTCGCGTACCTTTACCTGTTACGTGTGATTATGGCAGAACTATCCCTACTGGTTTTGACTAATTAGTAAGTGAAAATAAATAAATAAATAAATATAAATATTCAATCCATTTGTAAGGTTAGAATTACTTAAAAGAACGAAAATTTTGCATGTGAGAAAAAATTTGAAGTAAAAAAGCACATAAAGGGAATAGGAAATTCACTTTGACACCGAATTCATGGTAACGTAATTAGAAATAGAATCAAATTTTAAGGTGATGAATATGTCCTAAATAAATCCCTAGCCTCGAGGCCATAGCTTTTAAAACCGGACCGAACCGGGAACTGGTCAAAGTATGGGTTCATGGATCGGACTGAGGGTTCAATGAGTCGAACCGCATGTTTAATAAATAATATTACTAATAAATCGACACAATATTATAATTTAACTATGATTTCTAATAAAAATTATTTATATAGTTATTATATTAGTCCCAAATTCAACATAAAATATGAATATAAGCATAGTAAAATAAAATAAGTACATTAAAAAATATTTTTATTTTTAAGTTGACCGGTTTTTTCACTGGTTCAATTAGGTTCACCGGTTCGACTGGGAGCCAGCCGATTCAACTGAATTTGACCCAATTTAAACTGTAATTGGATTATTTATGAGAACTAGACCATGTGAGTGGTTAGTTTCTGGTTGAACCAGTTGAATAGGCCGGCTCAGTCCGATTTTTAAAACTATGTTTGAGTCTAGTTGGGTATTTGTAGTTTTATCGAAGCTAAATCGGTGGCTAGACCTTCAATCAATTTTACTTCATTAGAAGTGGGAAATAAGGTTTAAAAAGCCGACCTAAATGTGAATTAGGGTGTTTTCTAGGAGGGGTTCCAAAATAGATGAAATGATTGAGGATGTCTGTCAAAGTATGAAATCAGTTATTGTGAGAATAAATGAAAGTGGAATGTGTCATGCCGTGAAAATCCATTTAGACACTCGTTTTGCATACTGCAGTATCGAGTCCTTAGGTTTCCTATCATTGAGTGGGTTGTTGAGTTGAGCACACCTTCAATACTGTAGAAACAGAATTGATGCAGTTACCCTACCCTAATCATATAATTAAAAGATTATTAGTTCAATTATTATATGTGAAATATTAATGCACATGAATTAGAAAAATTTTTAAAGGGGAATTTTGAACAATAATATCATTTTAGACTTCCAACAAGGAGATTTCGGATTAATTTAATGCTTCTTAGTAGCACCATTCTATAACCATTTTTATTTCACCCGTTCCTCTATTATATTCCGTGTCCATAGGCCTATTTTCTAACCGCAAAGCTTATAGAACTTTCGTTTTCTCAATGTCTTATTTGTTTTCGCATGACAGCTGTTATGGAAATGACCTTTGAACCAAATGGATGCGGTACGATATAAGAAATGTATAGAGAAATAGACATTCCTCAGTTTAAACGGTGGAATGAAATGGGAGATATGAGGCTTCTCTTCTCCAGCTTCGAAGGCAATTTCTAGGATATTCGATACGACTTGGGTGTCTCCATCCCGTGCGCTGCCACCGCCCCCGGTCGTCTCCTAGCTTGTAAGTCTCCTATTTTGCATCTCCTCGCTGCTCTGTCGTCTCCTTTGTTGTCTGCGTTTGACTGGGGCAGCTACCGTGCCTTTTGCTAGTTTGTGGACACACTGTGTCACTGCGACCCACTCTACTGTCCTCCTCCTCCTCTTCTTTGTTCGTACCTCCGATCACTGGAATCTTCCCTCACCGCAGGTTCCTCTCTCGGTTCCTAATAAGCAGCTTGCCTTAGCTCTGATGCTCCAGTAATGCATTTACCTGTGTCTGCTCTGTTTTTGAAGTCTTGATTTTTCTAGCCGGTTTCCATCATTCACCAGTCCCTAGAAAACACAGTCATTTATTTATTGCTGTAGATTCTGAGTTTATCTAATCACTTGTTGCATTAGCATAATCATGCTTGTGCTAGTAACTACTGTGTTCTGTTTGAGACTGAACTTAATCCTTTGATCTTGTCTTGATTTTATTTAACTCTTAATTATCAAGGACTGATTTCTCTTTGAGGTATCATGAATGATGTATTATGGCATGATGCGAAGTCCTGTGGTGTTGGAATGTTGGTTTTTCGATTTGTGGTCTTTAGATAGATATGACTCGGCACATTCGGATTGATAATAATAGTACACTTAAAAATCTTATGTTATCTGTAAGTGTCAGAAGTTGGATGATAACTTAATCTATATTCTCTTTTGAAGGCATATGAATTTCAATGTTTGTTGAAATGTGCTAAGTTTTCATTTCCTTGTGCTATTTTTATGTTTATATTCTTATGTTGAATTTGGGACATGAAAAACCTGTAACTGACCTGAACCTCCTTCAAACCGGCTTGTAATCGCTCTTATTAAGTTGAAAGATTGTTATAAGTTGAGTCCAAAAAATAGACTCGTTGAACTAAAATCGGCCCAAAACTGTTTAAGAATTTGTCTGGAACCTTTGCAAAACCGGCTTACAAATTAATGGTAAAATTTTGTCGAATTAATTTAAAAAAAAAAAGATGAATGGTTTCTAAGTTAGTTCATATATACTTGAACCGTGATCCGTAATCAAATCGGTTTATTAAGCAAATTGGCCAAATTATAATCAAGTCAAATGATTTTAAATTCATTTTGAACCGATTCAGACCGTTAATTTTAACACCTCTAGTCTTAATAGACCAATTTCACCGATGGTAGATCAGTCGGGTCCATTGGGTTGTGCATGGGAAACACCCAGCCCATTAACTTAATGTGCTTCTTCATATCTTTCCCATCTCCCTCATAGTTCTAACAACCGGACTGGACTGGTCGGATGCACCGGTGAACCCTTGAAACGCGGAGGCCAGACCGGTCAATTGAAAACTAAAAACAACTACGCTTTGGTTCTCTGTCAGTTGAGCCCGCCCCGACACCACTACACCAGCGCCACCACCACGACGACCACCCCACCCCACAACGCAACACCAACCTCTCTCTCTCTCTCTCTCTCTCTCTTTTTATTTGGCTGGGACCGCGTCAATCGATCTGAGCTCTCAAGCTCCCTCTCCTATCACCACTTTCAAACCCTAGGAGCTCTGACAACCTATACGCTTCTCTTGTTTATTCGTTAATCATTGCTTTGGCTCCTTCTCTTGCTCGAAGCATCCTCTTGGTTCGAAGAGTCGCCGTTCTTGCCATCTCCGAGGTACTCGGTATCTCTCAACTCTCTGTTTCTGTCAGAATTTCTCTCTGTTTTGCTTTATTGTCATGTTAAAGTTAGATCATTGATTATCCTGCAGCAGCAAGTTGAACCTATGTTTCTAATTTTTTCCCCCCGTTATGGGCTTGTTGCTTCAATGTTTATGACATTAACTATTGTCTGTAATAGCGATTCGATGTGGACAGGTTTTCCTAATCTGACTTATTATTAAGCGCGACAATATTATTTTTGTTTGCACACTCTGTTGCTTGCTCGTGTTCGTTCCATCCCATTTCTGTAGTTTATGTCACTGGTTTCTGATTTTCAGGGAAAAGATTGAATTCTTGGTTCATCAATCACATTATTCATGGGATGCTAAGATTAGCTTAGGAGAGCATTTCTAGTCGAAATTCCTAGATTAGCACTGATGCTCTGCGCTAACTAAGGGCCATAGCTTCAACGTAGGTGTTTCCTTTGTGCCTCTTCTGGAACTGTGCAACCAATGTTCAGGTTTTTTTTCAAATGGTTTTGCTCTTGGTCTGATCTTTTCTGGCTGGCTTTATTTTTTGGGCTGTTATTTTGTTCCCTTTCTTGTGGTAGTTACGAATATATTGCTCTAAGTCTTAGAATGGTGCAAATATATGATGGTTGTTAATAAGATGACTCAAAGGGAACAACGTTGGTCCATTTTGATGATCACTCAAGTTCTCGTAACTATTTTAAGTTGAAAGTGTCGGTTATGTTTTGTATCTCAAGTTGTTTGTTATATTATTTTAGTTTCTTGTTATTAATATCATTATTGCTATTGTTTTGAAACCCATTTGGACTTATTAAACCCGTTGGACCCAGGAATCTATGGACTACTGTAACTGGTTCCCCGTTCCCAATTAGGTCCAGTTTATAAAATTATGCTTTCTCAATTTTACAGTGCTGTTTTTGTTTGTTCTTGATGTTCCTCTCTCAGTTGCAGTCCATTGCACCTCTTCTCTTCGTGCCTCTTTGATAGGCAATTCACTTCATGTTTCTGCCCCTGCAGCCACTTGGTTACTGGTCAATTGGACTGAAAGAGGTGAAGATTCTTGTTTTGAGGTTCTTGATTTGTAGATTTCTGGTCTTGTGGGTGAGTGGATTGACTTGCAATTGTTGCCTGTTGGTCAGGATTAGGAGAGAATTTCTTTGCTGTTGTTTCAATTGATTTGAAGTGCAACTGCTTTTTCATCTCTTGGTTACTTCTCTTTTGGAGATTCTAATGTTTGACAGTCAATTTCTACTATCTTCAATGCATTGACATTTGAGATGTCAGATACTGATTCTGTTTCTGTCTCTTTCATGGTTTCCATTGTTTTGTGAGCTGATATGTGGTGAAACTTTTATAGGCAGGTTTCAATGGATAAGGTGGTGGAGGCCGTTGAGGAAGTGAAGAAGGAGTGGGGCGAGGCATACTGTAAAACCCAAGAGCACATAAAGGCAATAAGTGAGTATGGGAAGTCGAGGGAGGAGAAAAGCTCGCTCCCTAGGTTAAATGGGCTCGCACAGGATGGGTTGGCCCTGTTGAACTCATTGCAGTTCAAACTTGACCTTCTTGCGCCTCAGTTGCCATCTGAGGAAGCTGTTGAGTCTGCCAAATCTTTGCTCGACTCTTGGAAAAATCATTGCCAAAAGTATTAGATCTTCAACTCATATCAACTATCCTTTTCATGGCTTTCTTTTGCTACAGATGGTACAAGATTTCTGTTTGAAGGCTTGAAATTTCAATCTGTGATGTCACTACCCATTTTGATACTTCTATGATAAGAACTTGAAAATATTTTCAAGGAACTTTAGTCCTTTGTCTTGCATGGTGAGAATGCTGCTAAGTTTGACTATGATGATCAGCAACATGATTGCGACACTAAATATGAATTGCCAGCTCTAGTGAAGGCTTAGCTGAGGGACTTAATCTTAAAATTGAAATGCCTTTGCCAGAGTTTTGCAATTTCGTTATGAGCAACCAAGAATGTCAATTTTTTAGCATGCAGACCTAACAGGTGAAACCTTTTTGGTTTCTTTCTTGGTTTTGCTGTCTTATGGTTCTGCATTTGGTATCAGATGAGTTCAAAATGACTTATTTATTCTTTATATTATCACTGCTCTCTTTGTTCCTGAGTAATTTAGATCTCAATACACGGAAGAATTGCATTTTTTTTGAAAATGGGAAGGTCTTTCTGTTTATTTAGTTCTTCACCGTAGGATTGCTTTCTTCTTCTTATTGTTGGCTCATGTGTTGCTTGTGAAAGTCTGCTGATGTTCTTCTTTTTATTAGTTTGCGAGTCAGCCTTAGGAAGGCCAATTTACAAGCAAAGGATAACATGAGGAAATCCGCTAAAGAAGAGGTACTTAGTTTATTGGCCTCCAAATCTATGTTTACTTGATCATTAGAGGTGTAACACAGACCAGTAATGATTCATTGCAAATTTAGATATTATATTGATTGTATGTTTTCACTGTGTTCAGAGAGAACTTCTTCTTGGTGGAGGAGGAGAATCCACAGCTCGGAGGCGCAATTTGCAGTATGTTATTAAACTTTCACTAAAGAGTGGAACATTAAGTGTCTTATAATTTCTTGGAAAATTTCTCACCGATCTTCTAATAAAATTTAGATGAACCATTAAGTTGAATATTTTATTTGTTGTTAGGACCAAAGCTGGAATGACATCAGCTGCTGAAAGTATCACAGAGAGCCTTCGTCGGACACGTCAGCTGATGGTCCAGGTCTGTAGGCTTGTTACTTCCCTTACCTGTGACCATTTGTTATAGTATTAGAAAGGAATACAGTTCCATTATGTTCTGATTTACATTTGACTTTATTCCATCCTTTTGTTGTTACATGTTAATTTTAAATGGCCCATGGATTGTTTATGTGTTCCCAGACAATTCATGTGTTGGCTTCAATTTTTTTTCTATTGTGGAAATATTGCAGGAGGTGGAAAGAAGTGCTAGCACACTTATGACTTTTGGTGAGTATAATTTAATCCTAAGAAGGAGATCCTGAAAATTGTGATTAATGCTTATGCTTCATATTGTGATTATTGCATACTATTTGGCTTCGTCCTTCCAACAGTTGTATTCTGGATAATGAATTGTAACTTCTGCATTTGCCTCTGAAGTATTAATGTAATGTGTCCTTGAGAGCTTTCATGCACCAAATATGTGCCTCCAGCAGCTTAATTTCACTGCTTCCTCCAGCAGTCTTAACTCAATTCTTTTATTTTGCACGTTGGGATTCTTAGATGAATCAACAGGAGTCCTAAAAAAGGCTGAGAGTGAGTACAAGGGCCACCGATCTTTGTTGATGCGAACTCGGAACCTCCTCTCTACGATGCAACGTCAAGATGTCATTGACAGGATCATTCTTGCAATTGGATTTGTACTGTTCTTCTCTGCAGTACTTTATGTTGTTTCGAAGCGCATTGGTATTCTTACCCTGCAGAGGAAGGTTACTGCAGCACTTAAGGCTTCTATGGTGGGACAAGCAGAAATTATAAATGAAGTCAATCTAGCTGGAATCAACTTCCCTCGAGGAGAAGTTAATGGGAACGAAGAGCTACCCATTGATGGAGGGATGCATGATGAACTTTGATATTCATTAGGTACGAAACGCAGCTTCAATTTGGAAAAAGCGTTTGAACATTTTCGGTTTGGCATGATATTATCCTGTTTCTGCTGGAGAGAACAGATTTGACTCACAATGTCAAATGAATCAATCAAGTTATCAATATTTGACAAAACCAAAATTTAGCATGAGCTTTTCAGCTTGGACACAACAAAGAGAGACTTCTTAATTATGCCGCTGCTGTTTCATGAATGTTTGGTTTAATTCTGATCTAGTAAAGTATTTTGTACATGCAGCATTTGCTCTGATGTTCTCTGACCAACTGCCTTTTTAAGTTTAACATGCTAATCATCATTTCAGATCAACAATAGAAATAACCTAATCTCAAAGCACCAGGAGGGCTCGAACTGTCTCTAAGCTCCGCTTCCTTCATTATCAATGCAATTGGATGGGCCTTGTAGCCTGCCGGGATTGGTATCTCTATTTCTTCTTTTTCTCTAAGGCGAAGAGGCCAAGAAGAGCGAGCAGTTGAAGAGAAAGGGTCAGAACACTTTAGCCTGTGCGAGAACAGGAACTGGAAGTTCCCCGCATTACTCTTACCAAACATTTCACTGTGTCAGTGATGCAAGAAATTAATTAGCATGCCCTTATTGCTGTTGGTGTAAAGGATTAACTCCTGAAGAAACCAAGTCACATAAGCTAATGGTGTCTGCAGGGGTTAACAGGCATGTCTTCTTGTTCAAACTTTGGTACATATCTCTGACTCTGCGCGGCGGATATTTGCCATGTAAGTTCGTCCATTGTTCAGTTGTCCTGGTCACACAGCATGCTTACATTTTGTGTTAATCATCTTTCATTGCTCCACCAATCAGAAATGCCCATGAAGTCGAAAGGATTAAAACTCAGGCACTCAAATCGTACGTCATACGCCACTTCGGGTCCATCGCTGGCAAAATTGACGAGGTGAATAAGAGATGCTTTGGACCATAGGTGACTTTGACTGGAGCTTGAACATTTTGAGAGACTGGATCTCCGTAATACCAATATCGATTCTGGATTATCCACCATTTATTCCTCGAATCCCAAAAAGGGGTTGTGGCGGCCGTGGCAATACCATCGTCAACGACAGAATGGTAGTTCAATCCACCGCACCATTAGGGATGATCCGTCTCCAACGATCAGGGGGGGATGCAGCCAAGGGGGCAGATCAAAATTCATTGCTCTCTCTTGCAAAAAGCTTATACGGAAGTGTTTCAATTTTCGGATCTAAGTTTTCTTTTATCAAGTTAATTGGCCACACGTGCAGAAAATCTTTCCATTCATAATAATCTTCAGTAGTACACCACCACCATACATGCTTTTATCTTGCTATATATGTACATGCGTATATAGCAATCACTTATTACATAAACTTAGCTGCAGAGAGTGAAAGAAAACTATCGGTGCAGTCAAAGTCTCAGGTCTGGAGTTCTAGTCGATGTCAACGAACCTGAGGTGCCCCTTCTTGGACGGGAGGTCGGCGGTGTTGAATCCCTGAGGGAACATCTTGTCGGCCTCCTCGTCGCTCGCGCACGGAGGTATCACCACCGGGTCCCCGGGCTTCCAGTCCACCGGGGTGGTAATCTTGTGCTTCCAGGCCCTTGTCAACGACTCCACCGCCCTCATCACCTCGCCCATGTTCCTCCCCGTGCATGCCGGGTACAAAAAGCTCAGCTTTATTATCTGATCAGTACACATTTGCTTCGTTAAATGGTACTCGAAAACTAACTAAATAGGGGAGTTCTAAGCTGCCTTCAGGGCATTTTTAACCCAGTTTTCAACCCGTCCGCCTAAGGAATCTGTGGCGCAACAACTCGAGATTCCGTGCCCATCCCAACAGAACTTGGATAGTACTAATAGCTCCTAAGAGAAATATTTATAAAATCTTAAGGGTTTCCAAGCAGTTAAGAGGAGTATGCATTAGTCAGTGTGTTCGCACCTTCTTGTCGGGGCCAACCATATGGAGCGCCCGGGAAGGGACCTGATTTCCAGAGGGATCTTTCTCCTCAGGCTCCAGCATGTTGAGTTCCTTAATGATCTCGCGGTTCGGATCAGTAATGATCGGGTACGCCACCTCACTGCCAGGCTGCACAGCAAATTTCAAAATGTTCATTTGTAACATCTGAATCTCCGTTTGAAGTACCAAACCTCGGGAACTCATCCGAGTCGCAGGTCATCATGTCAAGGCAGTGTCTCGCAGTTGCTTAATTCTCTGGCGAAATGCAGACAGAGAGAAGTAATCGTGCAGACGATGAATCAGGTGAACTGCGCAGCTACCATGCGGGCTATTGGATAATTTTTTATCAGGTGCATGTGGAGCAGGAATTTGGAAACGAATGGTAAGCAGAAATCGAATTAGGACATGTACCGTGAAGGCTTCGATGTCTTTGATCCATTCATTGTGGGAGAGCAGATCATCGCAGGAGAGACCAATAAGCTTGACCCCCTTCTGGGTAAACTCTTACCTGCACAGCCCCATCTTCCCCAGCTCCGTCGTGCACACTGGAGTGAAATCCCTCCCCTTCACACCCACGCACAAAGGGAAAACACCAAATTACTCCGTCACGTAGGAATATATGATTAAAGATCTTAATATATGATCATGGTCTCGGAGGAAGAAAACTACAGATTACAAGATGTCACTGGGAAGAGTTGTATGGAGATTCTATTCAACTCTCGTGTCCAATTTTTTTTTTTTTATCAACTTTTCGAACATGCAGTATGATGAAGCAGCAGCTCATCAGTTAATTTCCGTGTCGCATGCATGTAGGAGCTAGCGACGTACCAGGGTGAGAGAAGATGATGGTGAAGGTGTCGCCAATGTAGTCGTGGAGCCACAACCGGCCGTGGGTGGTCTCGACGTGGAGGTTCCGCACGGTGTCTCCGAGAGTAAGTCCCGGCATGGTCTTCGCGTCCTTCTTTGTTGAATTCCCCACTCTCTCTCTCTCTCAGTGATGATTGACGAACACCCGATCAACGATGGCTGCACTCGGATTACTGAAGCGAAGGTGGCAGAGGCTATATGAATATGAAGCTTTACGTTGGGGAGGAGAAGGTAGCGATTGCATGTGCTGGGACGTGTCGGACGACGAAAGCCGACACCCACCAGCCAGCTCCGTCAAACAGAGGGCACGCGACAAATCGGGCCGTTGCGTCGTGCACTGCTTCCACGTGGTGCTTCGTGAGGCATGCTCTTCTTTATCATATTTACTGAACCCGGAAAGAGTGTTTTGATGGAGGACAACCCAATTGAGATTAATTAATATTAATGGTACTTTAATAATTTTTATTTTTTTCTACTCTTTATAAATTATAATATTTAAAAATCTAATAAACTTTCACGTCTAACCTAGAAAAATATTAAATAAAATGGAGTTGGCTCTTCCTAATCCCTCACACGACACTTGATGATGAGAAGGCTGAAAATTTCTAGTCGAGAGGAAGTCTTAAAAAATTAAATAAGGACTAAGCGGTGCACACATGTCAATAGTGGCGGCGGATAAGACATGAAACGCGAAAAAGTGGCTGCGTAGGACGACCACATTTATCCCATCTATATCGCTCGAAATTCCTGGTCCTGACACGTGTATGATTAATAATTTTTTTTATTCACCCCCTTCCTTTTTCTTTTTCCCTGCACGGTTGACCATTTGACAGCCAGTTGAAAATGGGCGCGTGCCCAGATGCATCTCGTGAAGGATCGCTGCAATCCTCTTTACCCCCCCAAGTGCCCAATAATATCGAGAATCCATGCTTGGGAAAATCTAACCAAAAAATAGAATAGGTAAGCCAAAAATTTAGTTTTTTTTTTAATTATATAAAATATTTATATATTTAAAATAGAATAAAAGAAACGAAAATCAAAGAAATCAGGATAAACTACTTTTGTTATCATATATCTCTTCCTTAGGCTTATTGCATTCACCTCCATAGGTCAGTTCAGATTTAAATTCAATAGCTTATATTAAAAGGAAAAGGAATATATAATAATATCAACATTTTATTATTTTGGTGCGAGTGTATGTATATATATATATATAGTTGTTGGTGTTGATAGGTCCCAAGTGTTGGATTAGAAGTCAGCGCTGGTTGTTCCCACTTGGGGCGTAAGTTCCTGTCAATAATTTATGGTCGATGGATCCGTACAGCTCCGCATGTGTATTGAATGGAGGCTCCCTGGTGAGATCGACCAATTCCCATTTATGTTATCGGGTTGAGACTTTGAGAGCATAGGGTATGAATCCACCATAAAAAAAATTAAAAAAAGAGATGATATATTAATTTTTTTTACCATTATAATGATCTAAATATTTAATTATTTTTTTTATTTTTTTCGTCCGTGAATAAAATAACTGTTAATTTATCATACGTGATATATGATATATTTAATGATACATTAGTGACCAGATAAGACTTTTGAACGAAGAAAATCAAAGTAATAAAAATTATTGATATTTGTGTCAAATCAGTGACAAAAAAAAACAAGATGAAAGTATGGATTAGATAAAATATTTCCAATGAAAATTGTGAGTTTCGTCCGTGAATTATAATTGAGACATTGATAGGGAAGGGGAAAAAAACATTGAAAATAGGCTAGTAGTAGCATGGATGTTTCTCTAAGAGAGGACAAGGATTGTCATTTCTTTGAAATTTTGGGAAATTTGGTAAATTTTGTATGTGATCGAGAAAATTGTCAAAATGGTCCTCCAATTAGTTGCCAACCACCAATTTAGTCCTTTAATTTTAGTCACCATTTCGATCAAATATTTTTCAAATCCCTATCAAAATGGTCTCACCTTCAATAGTATGACATGCATTATGACGGAAATCTAACATCGCAATCTTTGTAGCTTAACACCATCTAATTTTCACCCAAAAGACGCTTTTTTTCGACACTTCTTTTGAGCAAAAAAATAATGTTATTTATGTGAGAATTAGATAGTGTTAAATAACGTAAACTATTAAGTCAAATTTCTTTTATGTTTCATGTCACACCATTGATGGGAGGACGATTTTGATGGGCATTTGAAAAGCATTTGATCGAAATGGTGACTATATTAATTGAAGGACTAAATTGGTGACTGAAAAAAAAATTAGATGATCATTTTAACCATTTTCCCTATTAAATTTTTCATATTTTACCTATATTTTAATTACATTGTCTCGATTTTTCCCCCTTAGAATCGATATTTCTAGGCGGTGGAATTTTCAAAATTGTAAGTGCCATATTCCACTAGTAAGATTTATCAAATCTTGAATTGTAGGCAACCTATAATATTTTGTCCATAATTTCACTAAACCATAAGATTTCACATACTTTGAAATTGACCTTCTTACCCTTCTATCGGCTTGGTATCTCTCTTTCAATGATTCACTATTATCTGCATATATTCGCTATCTCGCAGTCTGACAAGATGGATCACCACGTGTACAAGTGCTCTCACTTGGCACGGCACTCTTCGGGTGGTCAATGACCAAACTAGCCCTCTGCGTCGTTACGTGCCGGACAGGAGCCTGAAGCCTGAAGCCTGAAGTCGCTCGTTAGTTTTGCCAGGTAACAAAATAATAGACTCGCGCCTTCTCGAGAGTTCCGACACTTTCCCTTTTCCCATTTTCATTTTCCAAAAAAACAAAATTCTAAATATATCATATTTTCTCCCGAATCTCTAATCCCAATCATGGATACTTAGATATCATATAATATAATAATATATAAAAATTAACATAAATTACTTAAAATAATTTAACATTACTCTTCCTTAAATAAAATCCAAGTCTTCAATCTTCTAATAAAAATAATTTATATTAGAAATTTTTATCCTTAATTAGTTAATTTGATTCGAACTGAATTAGAAAAGATTCAATAGCTATTAGAAATCTGTTGTGTATAAAAAGAAGAGATATATTAATGAAATTGCTGTAAATTAATAAATTGGAACTCGTCAATAGTGTACCTACGCATATTTATTTGTTACAAATTAGAGGAAATGGTTCCTCACTAATGATAATTTTTTTAAAAAATGATATTTTCTCCGTCAATCTCAAAAAAGTGAAAATGGAATTAAAAAATATTCATTTTGCATCTTCCCCGCTAAACTTGCGGCGGCGACTGCCGTCATCTTCCAATAACTACCCGGCCGTCAAAGGAATTGCCCTACTTTGCTTAGCGAGGCGGGGAAATCCCGAAAAGAGGCTCCGAGGGCTAAAATGGTAAAGTTGCCAGATGGAAAGCGCCGCGTTTTGTAGAACACCACACAACTCCTTCTGCAGCTTCCGTGTCTAGCTAAGCCTCTACTGGCACCTGCCGGTCACCCAACCCGGCACCTACTGGTCGAACCGGGTCCCCGTTCCCTCACCGACTTCCGTATAAAAGGCCCGGTATCTCCTCTGCCCATTCCTCAACGTCTCTTGAGTCTTGATTTCCTCAATCCTCTCTTCTTCTCATCTTTTTCTGTAAGCCAAAGCGCACGAAACACGTTCGACGATTTGCCCCTCAGAGAATCTCTTCGAAGCTCCTCGAAACCCTTAAAGATTTTCTGTGCTTCTTCCCCGCTGGTGACGACGAGATCGGAAATTGGACAGCAACGACATCACTGGATATGGTGCTCAGCCCGACTATGTTGACCGAAGCAGAGGTGAGCGTGCAGTACAGGCTCCACGTTTCGAAAGAGCCCGCCGTCATCCACCAGATCGACGTTGCCTCCTCCCCGGTCCTCAACGAAGTTCGGGTCCCCGATTTGGTTCCCTCCGAAATTACGCGTTTTTGACGCGGTACTCCTCGATCTGCTTGTCTTCTTTCTGCTAAAGTTTCATGTGGTTTGCAATCAGTTCAGAAGTCTTCTTAAGTTGGTTGTTGGTCAGATTGGCCAATATTGTTGGGATTGTGTTGAGCTGTCCTCAGTTGTCTTGTTGCTCACCTGTTGGTTCTCGGTGACCTTACAGTTGATGCTCTTATTTGCTATTGATTGTGTAAGCTATAATCAGATTCTACTAGTACAGTTTATTGACAATGGCAATTTTAATTGGGCTAGTGGATGATGGCTCAGGTTTTAGATAGCAATGATTCTCTTTAGTCATGGGTGGATGCATTTAGAGTAATGGGTTCAAATATCAGACTCGATCGATGTAGCATGTTTTGTTTCTCGATGATTCTTGTACAAGATGCTCTGAAGCTTTTGTTTCTGCAAGTGATGGACATATATTTCTTGCTTAATCGTGTTTTCCCCATCAGAGCCCCAATATCCATGCCTTTGTTTGATGAGGTCTGTATTCCCGCCCGCCGTGCCCCAACCCTCCGCAGGTAGAAATTCTGTTGTTTCTGGGTCAATGTCTTTCTTCTATTATTAATATAGATCATAAATACACTAAACTGCTGCCCGAAGAGTCAAAATCTTTTATCAAGAAATGCGCTTGATGTGGGGACTACTGCAATCGATTATATATTTTGCATCTTCTCTGGCTTGCCTCTTAGTATACACAGGCCATTGTCTCATCATTGTACTTTCTCATTCTTTAGGTTTTGAGCTGCTCTGAGAATGTGAAGGAGGCTGCAATGGACTCTTCTAAAAGCAAGTACCTACCCAGCATTCGATCTGGTAGCTATACTGATATTGGAGGTCGTAAATCCATGGAAGATGAGCACATCAGGGTTGATGATCTATCCGCACATCTCGTTTCCTCCAACTTTTGCACACCAAGTGCTTTCTATGCAGTTTTTGATGGCCATGAGGGCCGTGAAGCTGCCACCTATGTTAAAAGGAATGTGATGAGACTGTTCTTTGAAGACAATCTCCTACCAGAAGCATCAGAGGCTGATGAATCGTTCCTAAAACAGCTTGAGAACTCCTGCCGAGAAGCATTTCTACAAGCAGATCTTGCCCTATGTAATGAACCCGCTGTTAGCGGTTCTTGTGGAACTACAGCACTCACAGCTCTTCTACTTGGGAGACACTTATTGGTTGCAAATGCTGGTGACTGTAGAGCTGTTCTGTGTAGGAGGGGAACAGCGATTGAAATGTCCCAAGATCATAGGCCCTCTTATGCACCCGAACGAAAGCGAGTAGAGGAGTCCGGTGGTTTTGTCCTCGGTGGGTATTTAAATGGTCATCTATCCATAACCCGAGCCCTTGGTGACTGGGACATGAAGCGTCCCCTGGGCTCCATGTCGCCTCTTATTGCTGAGCCTGATTTTCGGTGGGCTACCTTATCTGAGGAAGATGAGTTCTTGATAATTGCCTGTGATGGGTTATGGGATGTGATGCCCAGCCAGTCTGCGGTCTCTCTTGTGCGACAAGGCCTTAGGAAACACAACGACCCACAGCAGAGTGCCAAAGAGCTCGTGAAGGATGCCTTACGACTACGTACTTCCGATAATGTCACAGTGATTGTTGTGTGCTTGTCTACCCTTGAGCCTTGCCTGCCTCCGACACAGAGGCTGAGGTGTTGCTATATCTCTGATGATGCTCGAAACAAGCTGAGAAGCTTGCTTGGGGGAAACTAATTGTTAATAACTAGAGATGCCTGTTTCATTGTGTTGCATTCTCTATGGGTAGAGTGACTGATTATATATCTTCAGGGCAGCTTCTGTACAGGCTATAGAAGAGCAGCCCAGCAGTTTTGCAGTTTTGAATAAGTGGTGATATCAATTATTTGTCATGTAACCACAATACACGGAGAGACGAATTTTTATGCAATCATATTGATTGTCAAATGCAGCAGTTTTCAATTGTCTTGGTTAAACATTGATGTGCTATTTCCCACTTCTCCAGCTTGTTTTTGCATCTGGTTTGCCCAGTAATGTTACTGCTCTAGATTTGAAGTGCATGGTCTACAGACTCTGAATATCTTGGGAATGCTTTCGCTATTGGATACCTCCTCTGGAAGGAAAATGTGCAATGCGGTCTAGATTAGTCGATGGTAGCTGGTGCTTTGGAAGAAACTAATGAAGAAGCCAAGGCTAGTTTGTGAATTGCGTGGTAGGAACTCTTCTGAGGAGGGTTCTCCTTTTAGGGTCTAGTTTTCTACCATTAAGAGAAGTCCATGGACTTGTGAATGGTGAGAAAGAGAACAAAGGGTATAAGGAATTCATTAATCGAATTGAACTCACGTTCTATTAATCTGAAGTCAAGGATGATACCGGTGTACTAAGTTCTCACCTCAAGGCTGTCTTGTTTACTAGAAACACATTAAAAATATATGAGGGTGTGATTGATGTATCACGAGTTCAGACTTCGGAGCTCATGTACGGATAGATAGATGCCTAGACGGTCATAGTTATGACCGGGACTTCTTAGACCAATCCTCCTCTCGATCGATGAACTGCACACATATTCTATGACGTTCACGTTTGAAGCATAGAAAAAACCGACATTAGTCCGGACATGATTGGAAAACCGATGCCCAGTAATGCAGAATCTCTGATTATTGTCTCGAGACTCCGACAGGTAACGAGAATCTCGTCCGCGATGTGTAACGAACGTTACATGCGAAAAGGAAATTCAGCTGGCATTCTGCGAAAAGTCAAAGCAGCATATGGCACTTTTTTTTTTTTAAACCGCCGTTATCCAGTTGGACTTTATCCAGATAACTAATCCGGATCATCTCGAGTCGCCCCATTTAAGGGTTTAAGAGCTCCTCGCCGCAGATAGGACTCGAACTCGAGTCCTCCCATTGGGATAATGAGTACCGAACCACACATGACCTCACCCTTTCTTTCCTTGTTTTCAAAAGGAATCGTATATGCATAGCTAACCGTCCAGAGAGAGATATGGCTTTGCAACGCTTGAATCCTCGTCTGTCTTACGGGAAACCATTTTCAAATTCTATCGAGCAACAGAAAATTGTGTTTTCTCTGTTTCCCGGGAAAACTAATAATTACATTTCCCCGTTTTCCGCTCTCTATCCTCTCGTTTGTCGTTCCAGACATAGTTTCGATCCTGCTTCCTCCCTCTCTCGCGTAGAAACAGAAAAGTACGAGCATGGCTTTGGTGGGTCTGGCTCGGCGGAAGGCGTACATCCTCACTCGGAACCTCTCCAACTTCTCCGCCTCGGATGCCCTCCGGTACTCCTGCTCCCTCACCAACTTCTCCCGCGGATTCGCCTCCGCGGGATCCGACGACAACGACGTCGTCGTCATTGGCGGCGGCCCCGGTGGCTACGTCGCGGCGATCAAGGCCGCCCAGCTCGGCCTCAAGACCACCTGCATCGAGAAGCGCGGCACCCTGGGAGGCACCTGCCTCAACGTTGGTTGCATCCCCTCGAAGGTAACTTGGGCCCCTGCTACTTCCGCTCTCCAATTTGTTCGCGGTTGTTTGGGGCTGACCAGTTCTTATCTAGTTTTCTGCGTAAGAAGATCTTTACTTTCAGATCATGCGGTTCAGTAATGGCATCGGATGCATATCTACGGTTGTAGAAATAAGCTGTGTTTTCTGTCTGGTTGAAATGGATTCAGAAATGCTGTAATTGTGATTACTACTGCTTCATCTTTAAATCGATTTAGCGTACTAATGTTTTTTTTTTTCTGGTAACCAATTTGCCTGATTTATGCTGGATTAGTTCACATCTGGGCTGTTCCTCTTTGATTAATTGTGTGCTATTTTGGTTAATCGCTTCTGTTGACACAGTTTGAGTTGTTTTCAATAAATGGGTTTAAATCATCAATAAAATGAATAACAAAATTTGGATATCTGACTGGGTCGATATATCAGTAGAATCCTACATTGGTACAGCTATGCATTATTTACTCTCTCTGGTATCCTTCTAGCAATTCAAGGAAGTTGAATTCAGCCCCTGTGGCTTCTTTTTAGTTGGAATAGCTAGATGGAACCACATCTGTGAAGATCATTAGTTTAGGAAATGGTCCAATTTTTAATTACAAGCTCTACTATTTGAAGGAATTACACTTCCAATTTCGATCCAATTATTTGTTAAAATGGATAGTGCAGAAAATACAAGTTAGTTACTTAGATCATAAGCTTAATTGTTTTTTAATCCTTGTCAAGCATAAACTTAACTGTCAAGTTTTGAAATTTAGTTTGTGCTTGATGCTGAGATAAATACAAGTTGGAAACTAGAGGGGAAAATATTCAATAAATTTGGTTGCAATTCAGTTGTTGATCATGTGACCTATTGCCAAACTGGAGCATCGATGACTTCTTCATTCTTAATAGGCTCCAAAACTTTTTAAGATCTTAATTCATTTTACAACTATTAAATTGGTGTCTATCCTATAATTCATGGTTTCATTATTGGCCTTGACAATTTTCTCTTCTGACCTTGCCTGATGGGAAAGTTAAAGTTTTCTAATGTTTCTATGTTAATTGAACGTCTGAATCATAAATATTACTCTCTGTTTAAAGTTCTAGGACTGATAGCTAAGACCTGTCTACACATATATAACTTCTTTAATCAATGTGGGGGATTCCTCTACTGCATAGTGTAATGAAAGGCATGTTCCATTTACTGAAATTTGATGCTGGCATGAATCTGCCTTCTTGGTAAGGCTGTTAGCAGATTGTAAATGTGGAATTAGAGCCTAGCTGGTTGTTCTATATCTTTGTTAGTTATTCACACGCTTGCTTTTGATGGATGGGGATAATCTCAGAATTGTTCTATACCTCGTTTTCTTGAAGTTATATATGAACAGCACCTGTTGCTGCTGTATCATTTATGACAGGACAATGTTACCTTGAAATGTTTCTTATGCATGTCATTGATTTATGTTTCACACTGTTCTTCCTCTTATCAGGCACTGCTTCATTCCTCCCACATGTACCATGAAGCCAAGCATTCATTTGCCCATCATGGTGTGAAGTTCTCTTCTGTTGAGGTTGACTTACCTGCCATGATGGCACAAAAGGACAAAGCAATCTCCAATCTTACAAAAGGTATTGAAGGCCTGTTCAAGAAAAACAAAGTAAATTATGTCAAAGGCTATGGCAAGTTCCTCTCCCCCTTGGAGGTTTCTGTTGAAACCCTAGTTGGTGAAAATACTGTTGTAAGAGGCAAGAACTTTATAATTGCTACTGGGTCTGATGTAAAATCCTTACCTGGGATCATCATTGATGAGAAGAGGATTGTCTCATCCACTGGAGCTTTGGCCTTGACTGAGATTCCCAAAAGGCTCGTGGTGATTGGAGCGGGCTACATTGGGCTTGAGATGGGCTCAGTCTGGGGCCGACTGGGCTCAGAAGTGACTGTTGTCGAGTTTGCCCCTGATATCGTGCCCACAATGGATGGTGAGATTCGGAAGCAATTCCAACGCGCCCTTGAGAAGCAGAAACAGAAATTCATGTTGAAAACAAAAGTAGTTGGAGTAGATAGTTCAGGTGAAAGCTTGAAGTTAACTCTTGAGCCTGCTGCTGGTGGAGATCAGACCACCATTGAGGCTGATGTCATCCTTGTCTCTGCTGGTAGAGTTCCCTTCACTGCTGGGCTTGGGTTGGACAAGATAGGTGTAGAGACTGATAAGGCCGGGAGGATCCTTGTGAATGAACGTTTCTCTACAAATGTTCCTGGTGTCCATGCAATTGGGGATGTAATACCAGGACCCATGCTGGCCCACAAGGCTGAGGAGGATGGTGTTGCTTGTGTGGAATTCATTGCAGGCAAAACCGGCCATGTGGACTATGACAAGGTCCCTGGAGTTGTCTACACGCATCCTGAGGTTGCATCTGTGGGCAAGACAGAGGAGCAGGTGAAGGCTCTTGGGGTTGAATACCGGGTTGGGAAGTTCCCTTTCCTGGCTAACAGTCGCGCCAAGGCAATTGATAATGCTGAAGGTGTTGTGAAGATTCTGGCCGAGAAAGAGACTGATAAGATTCTGGGTGTCCACATAATGGCTACAAATGCCGGAGAACTCATTCATGAGGCTGTGCTCGCGGTCCAGTATGGTGCAGCAAGTGAGGATATAGCTAGAGTTTGCCATGCTCATCCTACAATGAGTGAGGCCCTAAAAGAAGCTGCGATGGCAACGTATGATAAGCCCATCCACATATAGAGAAGAAAGGTATCAATTATTTTGGTGAGTCTTGCTTAAGAGAATCGTTGAATTTGCCCGCGTACATTCTGGATCGTGTCCATTGGTCATTCCGACTGGTTTAATGGTGCGGAGATTTTCTTTCCTGATTTCCCTGTTTCACCTTGTATGAATGTTTTGATGTTCATAAACAAATTTCTCAGAGGTGCCATTGAGTAATTGAATAATTTCATAACTATAGCCATTTGTCCTACCGTATAGTTTTCTGTGATTCTCATCGGGTTCCGGGATATCCCTTTTGTGATCTTTTTAATTCAATTTGAATAGAAGAGAATGACAAAGAAATTTTGCAATAAAACTGAAATTTCAGTTGTCTATTGGATGCCAATATATTTAGTTTGTTGGTGTTCCCTAGCTATATCAACTTTTGCAGTGCCCTTAAAAAATTATAGAGGAAACAGGCGATTATATTATATATAAATGAAATCAGAATCAGAATCAAATAGATATGTATATATATATAATATCCACATATCTAATATCTTGCCTCAAAACAGTAATAATATTTAACAGAGAAATATTTCCTATATCACATCTTCAAATATATATATAGGTATAGTGATCTGAGCAACTAAATCACTTACAACTGTGGCACATTTAGTTCATGAAATTACACGACGCTGTTGTTGACATCGTCAAACTATGGGTAGCAGCATCTCAGATGAAGATGTAATGGCTGCCTTCAGCCTCTGTAGGCTCAAGCACGCAAGATCGAAGGATCCTTTGCCTCCGAGCATGCCTCCAGTCCCGACCCTGAGAGGCCTCGTTGGGCGGTGCAGCGATCCGTTCCAGAAGAACCTGATGATGAGCGACGTGGACCGTGGCCTGAACCGGCTGATGCTCAGCAAATCGGTCGTGGAGAAGCGCGTTCTTCCGCTGCTGGACGGCGGCGCATCGCTCGAGATCCAAGGGATCCCGGTGAAGGTATACAGCACGGCCGGCGACGAGTACGAGATGGAGTTCAACCGGTGGAGCGGGGGCAAGGCTCATGTGATCAATAAGAGATGGATGGACTTCGTGAGGGATGTGGGGCTGAAGCAGGGCGAGACCATTACTCTCTGGGCTTTCCGGCACGCTGTGTGTGGAAGCCTGTGTTTCCTGGTTGCTTCCAGCACAGCATCATCCGACGATACTGATAAGCCATGATGAACAGATTTTTAGTGTTTTTGTTTTTGTTTTTTTAATTTTCATAACTTTGTGATGGGAACATTAGATATCTTCTTTGAGTAGAAATAAAAAGTAAATATTTTTAAGTTGTATTTAATGCAACTTAATTATCTTTGGTTTGCTTTTTTGCTTCTTCTTTTTTTTTTATATATAAAGAATTTCAGCTCCATTAAAAAAGTAAATAATTTTAAGTTTTATTAGTTTCAGTTGCCCATAATAAACTGCTGCCAATTTCGTTGCCCATTATTACATCCTTTTCTTTTCAATTTTTTTGGGTGAGAATTTCCTTTAATATAAGTTAATTGCTTATTTATTCTGGAAAAAAAAAGCTTATTTCTTATATCCCTGAAATACACATTGAAGAAATCATGCTATGAAACCCATATGCGCACTGGATGCAATTGACCCTTCGAGGACCGGATGGTTTTCAAGGATTTTATCAAACCCAGACAAACCGGTGGTTGAACCGGTTAAATAAATATTTTTAAAAAAAGAAATGAAAATTAATTTGATATAATAACATCACCCTCAATCTAATAATCTTTTGAATTTTATTCTTATTATATAACTTTCTTTATTTTCATACTTCTCATATATCATTTTATATCCGCCAGTCCCATATCTAATCAAATATATATGTATCCTTGTTCTCTGCTCACCATGTCCGTTTTCCTTTTCTATATCTCTCTTTTGGTTAAGTTGCTATCTCTGTTTTCAACCTAACATCTCCATTTTTCTTCTTCCCTATTCTTCACCATTGTTGACGCGAGGAATCAAACCGTCGAGACAACAGAATTCCTTACAAAATCTTGCTGGACAGAGGACTGGCCAGCGGCACGGTCTGGGAGAGGACAGCTTGGAGGTCCCAAGCCAATCCTGCGCGGTTGCTGCGATGGGAGTGCATGGGGTCATTGGGCTGTCAAGTAGGGGTAGAGCAGGAGACGAGAACATCTCGGAGATCACGACGAGGGGATGGGTGTACTGTGGAGGAGGAAACAACGACATCGACTTTGAATTTTTGGGAGGCCAGCCAGACGATAGCAGAGCTCCATCCACGGAGGACATAGAGATATATGGTCCTGAGGAAGGCACCACCAAAAATATACATATATATGTATCTTCTCGATCTCTTAAAATTTTAATTATTTGTACTTATTTTACTATCAAATTGGACGTTTCAATTTTTGGCCCGTACACTACTCTTAATAAAATCTTCATTCAAAAAATTTAATTTTGAGATAACATGCACCAAGAAAAGCCATCAGGACTGATTTAGTTAACAAATCAAAAGGTATGTGGATCAGATACAGAGAGGAGATGGCCATGGCAGCGGTCTTATTAAAGATATATATAGTTTTGTGAAACGACAATGACGTTGGCAGCTTATTAAGACGAGTGCAAACACAACACCAGTACACACGACATGTGTGCCACCACAGTCGCCCACTGGTCAAGACTATCCCAGAAAGGGAACCGAACCATGAAAGGGAAAACGTGCATGCTAATGCATAAAGGGCCTTTCCTAGGACCCGGAAATCACGATCCATGCCATCGACATGCATTAGATCATAGCTTGGTGACGACTAAGACTCTATCACAGGCCGATAACGATGGGTCGACAACTATCTGTGATTTCATGCAGCAGAAGGAGCATTCCTCTGTGGAGTGGCTGGGAGAGGTGCTATGAAGTGATTGCCGGCAAGCTTGTCGTTGTTTCTCTGTCCATAATCGAGAGTGTTACTAACGATCTTGTCGAAGTCCAAGGACTCGTCCTCGTAAACGTCCCACCATCTCTTCACCAGGCTCTTTATGTCTTCTCTGTCCACGTTCTCTTCCTTCCCCGTGTACCTCCATGGCTTCGATCCCTGCAGTCCCATCGACATTGTTAATCAACAGTGAGAGTTTACGGTAAGCCTTCCGGAGCATCCTTCGGTAATTTGTTCCATCAGGTAACATGTTGAGATAATCGACGCCATTGGAAGGTGGGAGCCATCAAGAAGAAATGTTGTATGGGGATGAATAAGAACACTCACAGCGGCACAGTAGTGAACGACTTTGACTTGGTCGAGGTTTATGTTCTCGGGGTGGCGCCACAGCATTGCCAAGACAAGGTTGTATACGGGAGGAATTGGCTTGTAAATGTCCCTGAAATACATATTCAAGAAATCCTGCAGAAAGACGATAACAATTATTTCTGGTTACCTCTTTTCTACGATAAAAATAAAATGAAACCTAAAAATTCCATTGCATACGAAGATTTAATTAAGAGAATTTGGGGATTGAACTCTCGATGTTTACCTGCTCGGCGAAGGGTGTTGGTGGGGTGATCTTGAGTGTCTCCAGCAGGTCATAATATGTCAAGAGCTTTGGCTCAAATACAAACATGCCGGCGTTGAAGTAGAGCGGTGGGGGAGCGCCCAGCTCCTCCGGCCACTGCACTCTCTCGGGGCACTGCTGGCAGTATCCGATCTTGTACTGCAGCGAAGTGCTCCACGTCTTCTAGCAGAAGCAGTCCATGACGGCGTAGAAGTATCCGTCGGCCGAGTCGAAGAGGTGATCTATGTTGTCGAAGACTTGAATGTCGCCGTCCAAGTATATCATCTTGTTGTACTCCACGAACTGCGGAAGAAGCAAACCAAATCATGCAGCGGGATGGGTAAGAATTGTCTCGAAGTTTCAATATTGATTCACAAGAAGGGGTCAGTGACGACAGCTCCTTACCTCCCAGATTCGGAGCTTCGAGTAGTTAATGACGTAGTATGCCATGGCGAATTGCGTCTGGTTCTCTGGAGGGTAAACTGGTTCGATCTCGCGGACGATGCAGCCCTGGGACTCGAGAATCTCCCGATGCTCCTGCGGCACATCTGGAAGGATCGCCACCACGAGGGGAAACTCTGATTTGACCCTCCTGAGCCCCTTTGCCAGGCCAACCACACCCTTCACGTAGTCGCCGTCACCAGCGAGGAAGGTGACGTAGGCATTCTTCCGCACGCCGACCTGCTCGGAAACGGCTACCGGGGCCATCACTGCGGTTATCAAGAGGTGGCAAAATTCGGGTCTTCTCTGGGGTGAAGACCTGAAGATTGGATACCTTCAACAAGGAGGGATCAGGGAGTGAGGAGAACTGCTTCCTTCTAGGTTTGTTGCCCGGCATGACCCTTCCGAGAACTGGGGAACGGGCCTTTATATAGGATAGGATAGGAGGAGGGCAATGAACCTATATATGCTCGTGGATGGAATAAAAACATCCTTCTTTCTTTCATAATTTTTTATTATATATTTATTCTTGCCGTGCTCATGACTATCTGAATAAGTACTCACAGATTCAGCTCAATTTATCCATGATTATATTATTTAATTTTATCTATATTTTTGCTAAATTTTCTCAAATTTACCTTAATAAATTTCTCAACACTTTTATAATGTCGTACGAATATGTACCGATGATTCCACATAATAATTTAATACAAAATGAGGAATAAAATACACGGGTTCGTCGTATCTCCAAATTGAGCTACTTGATTTCATCTTACGTACGTAGTTTTTCAGCACACGACACACTGAAAGTATAGGGATGGGCAGTAAGTACCATGAGACCACCGCCATCAATGTCCCGTTAAAATGTCCCGAATTAATCACAACCGATTAAATTTCTTGTATATCTGTATATCCCCTACAAAATTCACTAACCTCTTTTATATGAAATAAGAATGAAATAAAGGGATAAGTGAAATGTGTGGATAAGAATAGCAGGTACCAAGCCCCTTTTCTCCAACATATTTTATAATTAAAAAAAGCTGGTAAAACTAACTACAATACAGAGGGGCAAAACCGTCCATTTCTTTGGATAGAAAAAAAAAAAAAGAGGGAAAACGGAAAGAACGAGACGATGCGTGCTGTGCTGCTCGTGTCTGAGGTGGAAGTGAAAACTCAACCGTGGATCGGAAAATCACGTAAGCATGATAAGTAGCCACGTGTCTAGATGAAGGGTCAGGATGCAATCTCGGTGGGCCTTGATTATGAAGGGTCGAAGTCAAGATGAGTGAAGCGTAGACTGAATCATGTTCCTCTTGATTAAAATGTTGCTGCGGAGGGACTCCCGGCGGATGAGGAATGGAGAGAGCTCGTGGTCGGTAGCAAGCTGTGTTTTTTGTCTGATAACCGTACCGCGTGTCCCTTCCCCTGCCGGCTTGCATTTGCATACTATAGCGATCATCGAACAGTGCTGTCTCGATCTATCGGCGAATCGGCTCGGAATGATAATGTATAACGGGCGCATGGTCCAAGTCAATCGATGCCTTCGACCAAGGAAGTCATTCTTGTTTACTAATTAATCAATAGTAACAAAGGTTCGATTATATGGGAAAGCAAAGCAAAGTAGGATAAATGCATGGATTTGTTTGGGGAAAAATTTTAATATAAATTATAAAAATTTATCTATTTTCCTAAGTGAGTTATTAAGTTTTTAAAATGTCACATTTAGTCCTAAAATATTTGGGTCTATTACACTATCGAGCCATGTTCATTAACCACCATTAAATATGTGCAAACCATTATTTATGGAACACGTAATGTTGACATAAGGTGACGCATCCACAACTTGGAGACATGTCATCATGCCACTTAGCAACTTGGTGCCACCAGATAGTGCCACATCAACAAATCTTGCCACATCATTGTTTTTTGCCATGTTAGTATAAAATTTATTACGTAAGTAAATAACTTATATTTTCATTAGAAATTTGATAAATAGAAGTTAATATTATAATGAAATTAAATATATATAATTAAATATGATAATTTAAATTTTTTAATATTTACAAAAGAAAAAATTTTAAGATTTTTACTATAATATTATATATTACTAAATCATTTAAATTAACTATTATATATATATATATATGAAGTAAGAATTTGCCCCTCCATTGAGTGGGGGTAAGCTTTTTTGCCAACTGCACGGGTGCACAAAAAGGTGAATAGAATAAAGAGCATGAAAGTGGATATTCCGAGAATCAAGCTAAAGGTTTTCTTAGCTATCAAATTGGAAATTAATATTATTCTATCAAAATTTCTTCTTTCATACATTTTTAGTGAGAGACTCTATTTTTCTTGCACTTCTCATATGATAAATATTTCATTGAGTGTGACCTCAGACACATGTTAAGAGTTGGAACGTGTGGAAATAATCATATGAGTAAAAATAATAAATGGGTTGATTTACACAGTACAATCAATATAAGTTAGTCGAGATGATTCGACATCCTTCCCACTTAAATAAGATTTCATGTATATTGTAGTACATCAGAATACCGAAGTACTGCCTAAAACGCAAGACGTTCTCAACGTGTTCTTCATGCTTTGGAAAAGACACTGTAAGTTCTCCGACCATATACGTAAAGATTTGTCGGCCAGCGGAAACTCATCCTACGACATTAATGGCTGTTTGTTTAAGCGGATGCATAAGCTTCATTCTGTATTATTAACGCACATTCGTCTTCCCCTTTTCCATTTAGCCGTCTAATTGAAATGAGCCTAATTAAATTAACTATGGTCTCTCATTGGAATTTTGCTAATGAAGACACAATCCACGATTGGGGGAGTCTGTCCATTTAATGGTCGACCCCAATTTAAAACTGAAATCTTAAATACCAGGATTAGAAACAATTAATTAGTCGAGCAAATTAAGGACCTTCAGTGCCGCCCATATACGATTCAAAAACACGAGAGATTCGGGGTGTTGACAGGCAATTACGCATAGAACCTTTCGTCCCAAGAGGGGTGTCGATGGATCCGCTGAATCACGTCGACCGGTTAAGAGGTGCTGCTGCAGCAAGCATGAATTCCATTTCCTAGATCAATTATTCATTCACGCCCGACGTCGACATGCATGTCCATCAGATATAGATTCGACTTTAGAGAGAATAATACAAAGGGTTGAATAGAATATCCTAAAGTCTTTCTCTATACGATTGGAGAATAATAAGTTCCACACGGATATATATATATATATATATATAGACGTGTATGTACACGTATTCCCAAAGTACAGCGATGCGTTGGTCCTTGGGATCCTCTGAACTTAAGGCCCACTACCGGGGGGCAGTCCCGAATGTTCTTCCTTCCCCTCCTTTCCTCTATAGACGATCGCAAGTGCAAAGACAAAGGCACGATTCCCGGTATTGCCCTCCTCGGGCCCCTTCCTATCTCGATTATATTATTGAAGAAATATCCTCCAGTCGTTCTAATTTATCTCTATTTACCCCTAGACGTTTCGAGAGACCGGCCCCACTAAACCACCATCAGTCTGGATTTTGGCCGTGATAAGCCCTTGTGACCCTGAGGAACGTACTTGGGTGTTACGAGCCCGATGGGCTGCTAACACTGGGGATGACCCAAGCTTTATCTAGCCATCTTTTCCCCAGAGAGTAAAACTTTTGATTAGTGGATGGATTTTGAGAATGCACTCAACTGCAGGGACCAAATTGAAATTAACCGCGGAGCGGACAAAAGCGTCCGCCGTTCCTTAATTCCCAAGTAACCTGGGGTCCAGAGGCTTTTCAAGATTGATGAGCTTTATTCCTTCCATCCTTTATTCTGTGAAGAACGCATGAGAGCAGCTCAACTTTCCCAACAAAAGTTCGACAAAAAAGATGCGTTTTTCCCATCTCGCCAAAGCGGAATGTTAGGGTGCCGAAAAGGTCCTCGGATCGTCGGGCTGACAAAAGAGCCGAATTTACCCGAGGGGCAGGAGAGACGGCTGAGAATCGGGTGAAGCTGCATCGGCAGATCCCGATCAGACCAACGATACCGCGGAGACAGTAGCTCTTCGTTTTAACGACCCCAACTCTGATCCGCATGTCTGCCGGACCGCCTCAGTCGCCTCTCAACTTCCTGGCCTGGGTGACACTGACAGATAATATCCCGGCGACCGAGATTACGAGACCCTCAGAGATGTAAAAAAAAGACAGCAATATGAATAACTGCATCAAACGAAAAGAAATCAACAGTTCTCATGGGTAATCTACAGATAGGGACCCCACACGTGGGAATATACAACTAGAGGAGCCTCTTATACTGCTGCAAATCACATACGTCTCTGGTGGGGAAAAGATCATCCGATCATCGCCGACCAAAGTGTGGGTCTGGGAATCAACTAATGAGGGAACCCACACGTGGGCTCACTCTGGATGTAGAGGGTCGTCTAATGAGAATAACTGTTTCTGAAGATAACACCACTTGGGTGCTTTATGTACACAAGACTTATTACGCATGTCCTGCCTCCGGCAATCTCAACCTACTGATCCAGCCAAACCGGAAATTTCCCGATTGAAGCTTTCACGGACATTGACAGCATCATATGCATGGACCATCCCATAGGCTCAATCCATTAAGCAAACAGTCCCAGTTAAGCATCGGAGCTCAAATACAAGCATTTCACTGACCAGAGTCATCAACTCAGGTCGAAACCAGCATCAGCATGGATGGCATAGAGCAGTTTCGTTTCTAGCTGCTCTTTGCTGCAAGAAAACCAAGATTAACCATTGACGAGTATAAAGAGGAGGAGGGAAATGTTTCAAAATGAGAAGAGTACGTTTTTAGATATCTGTATGAATGCATTCCTGTAACTTAAAACACATCTGGGTTGTTGGTGACTTTGTGGTGCCAAACAAACGTGGTGCTTTACTTTGCATTTGTTCTTATTTGTATATCGAAGCTAGTGATAGATCAGGTGGATAAACCTTGTATAGGGAGGAAGCTTTAGAAGATTCATACAGGTAGCAGAGGTCGGTAATCGGTCAAGTGCTTCATCAGAAGCAGTGCCAGCAGCTCTGCACAGCACCAAGAAGCTCTTATCAGATAATGCAAAACAAGGGAAATTGTGAGACAGCAGATTAAAGTAAAATGACTCCTTTCTATGTTAAAGAAGACTACATCTAAGTGAAGCATATCAAATTTGGTGTGCCCGATACCTTTGTATGCAAAATGCAGGCTCAAGATATCTAAATCCAAGAAGTGGACCACGGGAGCACCCGGTCACAAATCTGAAAAGCAAAACGAGCTTATCATAAATATCCTCTTCCACACATAGCACCTCTAACTGACACATACAAAAGATAACACTTTCCAGATTGAGATATCACAAGTACAATAGCACAAATTGCTGTTATGAATGCATGAAAAAATTTCTAACAAAACGAGGCTCAAACATTTCACACTAATCCATAAATTTGACCTGGTACAGTCATACATTCCCAAACTAAATCGACGATGTGGAGTTTAAGGGGGGGGCAAAGTTACTGGTACAACTCACTTCAAAAATTTCTTCTGATTTGTAAATGAGATGCCCCTGAGAACTTCCCAGAACATCTCAACGACAAAGTGATCCTGAACCATTAACAAAAAAGAATAAATTAAAGGTGGAAGACTCAGGTTCAAAAAGCTAACCAACAAAAAGAAAATGTAAAACTTCCCTTCCTCAGGTCCTGAATATTGATATTTGGGTGCATGGTATTTGTTCTTGCTTTTGTTGTTTAAGTGCAAAACAAGAACCTTTTCCACAGTTTAACAGATCCTCTATGTAGCTGTTCAAACAAGAACCAAGGTGAACAGAAAAATAAACCCCTAACCTTGTGATAGCCACCAGCATAATTGGTGTGGTCCCTCAGATCATCCACGTCCAAACTTTCCAAGGACCCTGATATTAGGAGCTGCAACAATAAACCATGGATAAAATTTTGATGGAAACAAGATTAGTTAGAACCAGGAGATTATTGCAAGAAAGTTACAGATATAGCAAAGATTATTATCTGCTCTGGGAAAAAATATTGATCCTCAAATGAACCACTGTCCAATTCCAAATGTTTTAGGTGGCATAATAGATTTAAGAGAAAGCGGGATATGCTTACATAGGCCATCTGGATGCTTACATAATAGATTTAAGAGAACTTCAGGTATCTACAACAAATTATACGGCTTTCTCCACAAGAAAAGATACCTGAAGTTCATACTCATTGAACATATCTATCCACTCTTTCTGCATAAGTTGGTGAAACCCACTAAGAAAATGCATACTTTGTTGACAGATCTGAAAAGTTGTTAACGTATATTATTATTGTTCTGATATATTATAAACCGATCAGGGAAATAGAATAGATTTACACAGATGATGAACCTGTGCATTTAACCGGTGATTGGCAACAAGATGAACAAAAGTTATGACATCCTCATTATTGACCCGCTGGCCTTTCCCATTAGGCAAAAGTTCCTCCTCTTTCTGCTCCCCATATTCATTATTTACAATGACAAAGTACAGCTCCAATTCTGAAATGTCTCCCTTATAGTTCTGCAAGAAAACACATCAGGAATGAAAATTTTGCAGATAAAAAAAGAGCATATGAATAAGAGGAATACTACCTTCAAGAAAATAAGGTGACGGTAAAGCTCTGGATCCAAAGAAGGCAAATCATTCAAACAGTTGCACCTGGAATAAACAATTTCATTAAAAACAAACCAAGAAGGTCAAAGAACACAACAATTGTGGACGGAAAAACAATATCTAAACTTAGTACTGTGTTTATACAAAATTCCAAATCTCACTTTTGCTTTAATTTGCTCAAGAAGAAAGTTGCAAATGGTATATCCACGAGAATTCCTTCATACATGGTCTGTAAGAAGAGTGACAAGCAATCAGTGATCAATGACTTTAATCTAAATATGACCAGAGTAGATGATAGTGAGCACAAAGATAACTAGCATAATAACATAGGCCCTCATGAAAGAGAAGTTTTCAAACAAAACAATGTTGTATTCAGGAAATGAGACCCTTAATTTTTCATTTTCCCACACATTCATAGTTACTTTGTGGTAAGATTTGAGAGAAAATAATTTTGGAAATCAGAGTACATGCAGGAAAGGACACTTTTTGCAGTAGATTGTCTAACAATCTTTTATACAATTCAAACAGAAATGAGATGATAATATATCAAATATGAGGGGAAAGTTATACAATGGCAAGGAAGGACTGCTTGTGAACAACATGAAAGAAAAGGTAGCAGCCAGTAGCTTGCCATAGCTCTTTGAAAACATTTCAGTTGTTTGCTACATATGAGAACAAGGACATAACTAGTCAGATGTCTTCCGAGTTGGTCAAGATGACAGCCTTCTAAAAGACATTAATATATGAGTAGATATTATCATATGATAAAAGCAGCGTTAGCAACTTGCCAAAAGAGAGGAAATAGTATACCTTGGCCAAAAGGGTACCAAGAAAGTGAAAATACTGAAGATGCTCTTCATGTATCATGCCAGATCCAGGATTAGGATAAAGAAAGTGATCAGAGGTCTCCTATAATACACCCAAAAAGGAGAAATTCAGTTGTATCTGGCATGGCTATAGCTCAACCTCATTTATAATAAGGGAAAACCAGACCAATACATGATAATTAAAAAGAGCCATAGAAACTGATTAAACAACTATCAGTTACACTGCTGAGGTTTACATGATCATTATTGCCTGGAAGAAGGGAGACAGACAGAATGTACTACAGTTATGAGACAACTGTCATCAAAAGAAATACTTTGGTGCTTTATAAACACATCCTAAGGCAGGACTATGCAGAATAGAAGATCTATTCTGCATAGTCCTGCCGTAGGATGTGTTTAGAAAGTACACTAAGGGAGGGACAGAAATCAAGATACCTTAAACAAACCATACTGACAATCGAAAGCTGCCCTTGTAATATTTTCCATGAAATCTTTGAAAATTCCACCACCATCAATACCAGCCTCTTCAACTCCAAATTCATTGATATATGTGACCCGAATCTGCACATGAAGTGGCTAAAATATAGTCCACTCTGCAGAAACAGCTTCCTTTCATAACATACTCAAAGAACAAAATCAGACAAAAGAATAATAGTTTACCTGTCCTAGAAGATCCTCTTCAGATAATTTGCTCATCTGATTGTAAGCATCTTCCAGAATATGATCCCGCCGTATTCTGAACCGGTTTCTCGGAAATACAGCTCGAGACCCATGCCTTTGTCTATGTGCATCCAACTGTGACTGCCAAAAAAAAACCCATCAGTGATAAATCAATGGTGAAATGAAAAAGAAGGCACACTAATCAAGTTCAGGAAGGATGGATTTTTATTTTTTCAAAACAAGTTGTAATAGAACTTCATTACTGGATAAGAAACTCATTCATACTTAAAGCATGTCAGCTCGTTAACTAGGAACAAATATCTCATAACCATCAGTCACTTCAGGCAAGCTGAATTTCTTATAGCAGTTCAAATTTATAAGAAACACTCTGTAGTCAACCCAACTTTTTTACTCAATAACTACTTACAGCAAGTATCTTCACCCTACTTGTAAATGGAACCAAGAAAGGGGCTTGCTTCAGTATGTAATGTGCTCTGGTGTTCTCAATCATAGCCTGAAGAATAAGAATATTTAAGATAAGTATTGATTCCAGCATGTAGCACAAATTAAAGTGAATGAAAATCCACCTGAGAAATGAAGGTTTCATGTACACCATCAGCATGGAAATCACTGGGAGGAGTGAACTGTCGTCTGCTATTCCAGTCTTCAAGCTTTTTCAGAATTTACAGGAAGAAAGTGTGTTAAACTAAGAAAATGGTTGTTTTATATTATGAATTTTTTGCCGTACAAGAAAATTAATATATTCCCACTAATATATAGATACATACCAGATGTGTAACAGGCAAGTAATCAAAATGGATTGAAGTGCATCTCTGTCAAGAACCGGTTTATAGTTATATAGAACTTCAATTTACCTGAGAAAGTAGCTGAGAAGCTTCCATGCAGACCTTGCGCTGAAGGATTTCTGAGCGACTCTGGTACAGGTTTTTAACAGCAATCTTCACTTGATTAGAAGCTGACATAGGTAGCATCCATAGAAGCTGCCATAAGACCTACAGGAAGAAAAAAGTCAACTTCGTCATCATGAAATATGCCCATTTGTTTTCATTTCTCTAACTTCCTAATATACTGTATCCAGAACTGCTGCCAACAGAAAAAACTGATTTTTTTCCCAGTAACAGAAAAAGCTGATAGTATTGCCAGAAACGATAATTTCATGTTTCCTTTGGGTATTTGTAGTTTTTTCATGATTTTCTAAAGGAAAAAAGGTCAGCATACATAATGTTTTCCACATATTCTTTACCTTTGTAGCCCTTAAGACTATTCAGTGAGATTTACCTGTCTAAGAATGACAATTAAGCATCTGATATCCTCCAAAGGAAGAGGCTTCTCCTCCTCATAAAACTCTTCATTGTCAGTTAGCTTAAGCATGAGCCTGGTCATAGAAAATCCCTTCATGTCATTATGTGTATCACTCAATGAATGTCCTAAGTCTTTTTTTTTCTTTTTCCTGATTGTTTAGAATGAAAAACAGAGATTCCCCAGCAAAATTTAAACTAACTTGAACATAGGGCAGAACACGGAGAGAGGCAAAAGCCACGCAGGTGCTTCTCCCAAATATTGGGAATGCTCAGATGAAGATGGCCACTTGCCATTTTCATGGCACTGCTTAATAAATTTCCACAGCACAGGTACAAGTTTGGTTCCATAAGCTAATGTACTTAAAATGTCTTCAAGGGAACAGGTGTCGAGTGCAACATGTAGGAAAGCACAAGCAGCATCAACAGATATCACCAGTCTCTCATCATGTTGTTCATGATTTAAAATCTGGACATGTGACAGCCACCCAAAGAGAGCATTTATCTGCAAAATCATAGATCAAATTCCCAAATAACAATGTCAATGTGAAACTATACCATAGAACACATAAAAGGGATGCAATGTTTCTCAGTCACAGCTTAAGTTTAGCCCTTTATCTGAGGAGAGTGAATTACATCATATGAGAAAGAATAGACAAAACTAGCAAGATATCATACCAATTGAAGAAGAAAGCATGAACTGATCTTGCTGAATATTTTTTCTTCCAGATCTTTATTAAGAGTCTTGCTCATATTAGAATCATTTGGCATCACATCATCATCAATTAGCATAAAACCTGAACAGCACATATATGGGTCAACACAAAAGTAGGCAGTATAGAAAGAGCGTAAGACATAATAATGCTTCAGTGCCAAAAGAAAACAAATACTTGCTACAGTCTAAAGCTTACTCTCTTCGTTTTCTATACTAGATTTCCTCAGGGGAGGAAGGGTTTCCAGTAAACATGTCAAAACTATAGCAATATCTGTAGCCTGAAAATGAAATGGAGGATATTAGGTTAAGCATCTGAGTTAGTTAACATGCTTAAATAATCGATATACAACCCAAAACAAATATTATAAAAAGACATGTCTTGAGAATTGTATCATCATGGGAAAAATAACAGCCATATAAGCAGGGTCAATCAAGAGTGAGGAAAAGATCAGTTCATAGAAAAAGTAAATATCAATGTATTCTCCCAGGCTCAACTCGCAAATTTCAATTATCTTGTCAATCTTCATAGAAAGAACCCAAAAAAAAAAAAAGGCAATCAATCATGATGAACAGAAACAAATCAAATTTTGCGCGGTAGTCATACCATTTCAAAACTAAAGTTTGGTTGGGCTAAAGCAACTGCAGCAGTTTCCAATGTATTTCCAAGTAGGCAGGCATAACCAGGGAGTTCAGGAGATAGATCCTTCGGTAGTACACCAGCATAATTCTTCATGCTCAATGCCATCTGATGGATATAATACTGGCCACAGCACTGTATTGCAAAAACCTGCAAATCAGGAGATCAATTCAACAAAGAAGCACTTAAGGCTGCATATTAAATGAAGCACCAGTGTAAAACGGTCAAGACTGTGAATCACAAAAGCTTATCATATGCATACAATTGTTTTATATAAAATTCTTGCAACTGTGCAAGACCACAGACTCCATAATGTTCTTAAGTAGATCTTTACCATTCGCCCAGTAATCTGAGGAGAACAATGGTGTCAATACAACAATTCAAATACCTCTTTCAAGTGCGGGAAAAGTTGCCACAAGAAAGGTACTGTGAGAAGCTGTGATAATATACTCCATTGAGGATCAACACTTGGACAGCTACATGGCATCTGACCAGTGTGGAGAATCATAACTCCAAGCAGCTGTTCCAATGAATAAAGAAATTTGCTGCAACTAGCAGTTGTAATACTTTCCTGCAAACATTTTGATTGCATTCACTAAGCAAGTTGACACATATTAAAGGAAGAAAATTTGTGTGGCTGGATAAATTCAGAGAAGGATAGAAACTATATTTTAAAAAAATAAAACCAGCACCAACTACCCAACTATCATAATGTAGACAAGGGAAAAGAAACAAAGTAGTACACAAGTTATAAGGACATGAAAGGCAAACAAAGTTATTATGGAACTCAATCATGTAGCGTGAGATAGTAAAACTGAAAATGGATTAAAATTGTTAATTGCAATTAACAGACATAAACCAGTGGCAGATCAAAAAGCAAGATGACCAGTCTAAGACATTAATAATGTTCTTTCAAGAGGAATCCCTTTCCTCTAAGTTGCTCTTGCGGTATCTATATATATTTGGTAGACAAGGTTATGTGTGGTACCTCAGTTCCTCTTAGCATAAAGAGATAATACAGTACTGTGCTGATACTTGTTTGCAATCTCATTGACATGCTAAGGTTCTAAACTTGGCAGCAATTTACCATGCATTAACAGTTATCCCAACAGCCATAGGTTTTTCAAATAAAGATCAGAAATTAGGCTTGGCTACATCTGATCCATCATCTTACATTACAGTAGTGTTTAGGCAGGGATTTCACACAGAAATACAAAATGCAAATCATATAATGAATTACAAATTTTGAGAATTGGTAAAAGTTGAAGGATACCTGGACTATTAGAACAATCTCTCTGAAATCTGCAAATATGTTCCTTTGCAAGAGATACCCAACTGTTTTACAAACCCATGGCAGATTTGGCCCAATAAGCAAACCAGCTGATTCTATCAAGAGTACTGATTGGCTGTATCCATTAAATGACAAATTAAGTTGATTCCAGAGCTTAGATCTGTCAGAAATACACAAAATGAGCAGAATAAACAAGTGATATCCATAATGATCAAAATTAAAATTACTAATAACTGAAGCATCTGTTAACGTCAAGACAGATATTAAATATAGAAAACAAGGTTGACATTTTTTTGCTTCAACTACAGTGGAAGATACAGAGGATGTGGTCCTGAGAAAATTAGCTTCTCATATTTACTGTATCGTTAACAAGGCCAAACAGGGTTTGCTATAAGCACTTGGATTTCAGGTCCAGTTTTAGTTATTCTTTGAGGAAGCAAGGAAAGATTCTTCCAAACAAACCATGCACGTATTTTATTGTAGAACAAAGCTTTAAAAACAATACATGCTTCCCAGTGTATATCTATTTGAACATTGTTTACAAAAGTAATTCCAATTGCACAGACAATTTCCATCATTAAGAAACAATTCATAATTTAACGGGGTTCATCAAGTTGAATTGAACGAATGAATTCAGACCAATGCCTCTGTGAGCCTTATTGAGCAGGGCTTCAGCAGTATCACTTAGTACAGATGATGCACCTATTGCCCATATCATCAAGATTATTTCTGGTTTCACAACTCAAATTTCAAAGGAGAGTCTTAATTTGAGGCATTCTTGGCAAGACTAATTAAATGAATCTCAGATTGATTTAAAAAAAAAAAAAAGATACAGCAAACATCAAATATAGGAAAAAAAAAAGTCAAGTACCATATTCTGGCTAAGGATTAATAAGACAACCTATTCTCATAGACGGCATGAATACAAGTATATGCAAATTGCTTCACTCTATAATCCACCAAAGCTTTCTTTGAAAAGTAGTCCATGCCTGCGAAGAGATTTACAAGATCACCTGTTGTATCATCAAATTATTAGTGCCCATAGCAGAAGCCACTTTTATCATAAAAAAATCAGAATTGGCTTTAAGAAGGTAACTAAAGAAGAACATGCCCTGATTTTCCTTGAATTTCCGAAGAAATTGACAGACCTCCACCAGGATTGAAACATCACCAGAATTGTTAGCGTTGAAGAAGAAAAGCAATTCACGAAGGAATGCTGAATCTGGACAAAAACAATCACTACATAGAAGCCCCAAACAAGGAAGCAGATTAAAATAGATGGTAAAAATGCAAATCAATAGAAACAGGCATGATATTGACACTTGAGAAAAAGGAAAAAATACACCTAAAAGCTTTCTGCTTCTTTAAATTGTGTTGAAATCTTCTTCACAAGATCATCTTACTTATTAACAAGCGAACTGAGTTATTGGTGAAAGAGCTATCATTGGGAATGACCTCTTGACCCTCTGACTGCGAAGATATATTGATTATGATTTTTCAGACACTCTTTGGATTCTTATCTCACAAGGGCTACAACTTGGAATTAAATTTTTATTATGCTAATAGTCAAGGGGGGAAAGGAAATATTTCACCCTATAATCATGTGCTGCAAAAATTAGTCCTATTGTATTTGGCACAACCAAACGAGGGAGGCCTGCACGCTAAAGACAAAATTTCAGTGAGGGCTTGAGAATCTAACTCTCCCCACCCCCAGTTTAAGTGAATGCCAAAACAGGTGTCACCTTCCATCATGTCCAGCACAGTTATTTTCCTCCTTCCAAGGTAGAAACTGGTTAAAAGACCAGTATCAAATTTTCCTCACTTTGCATCGTGTCTGCTAGTATGTGCCAAGGCCAAATGGTACAGTTATTAACCTCAGGGGAGAGAAACAAAGCCACACTCTATTCATAGCACCTTAACAAAAAGATTCCAATTATAATACAGAAAACAGTAACAAAGGTAAATAGTACAATAGTAACAGGAAATATAAGGATTTGATATAGCCACCTGTCAACTTTTTTAGAGCGTTTCCAATAGGTCCCATAAAATTGCTCCCGTATTTTGACCTGTGCAGCTTGCACATCCTTCTTCCTCCTATAAAGCTTCTGAACATGGAAAACATTAACAATCAGGATATAAAGCATATACTATTGCTTTTTTTTTTTTTGGAGAAAGAGGAAAATCCTACATCTCCAACTGGAGTACAATGGTAAAGTTCATGAAGACATAGCGCCCAACAAATTAGCATAGTACAACAGATAGGTCAGCGTAGTGACATCAAATGCTCTTTAATGGAGCAGAATAAATTTCCTTTTCTGCCTTTTGGCAATTCAGTTAGGAGTACATGCAAGCTCATTACTCTCGAAAAGATAACTGCAAACAAATTTCTAACATACTTCAATGCAAAAACCTAATTGATAGTTCTCACAGATCATTTCAGATTTAGCAGAAAATTTCTTCCAAATTTCCCAATTAGATGGGAAACCAACATGTGAGAAATAGACAACCAGTTTTTCCCAAGTATCTTTATACTCCAAATTTCAGTTTTTTTTTATCCATAAAAGAGTAATTCATTCATGAAGGGAATGTTACATCCTTCAAAAATGGACAAAAACTTCCCTCCAATTCTAAACCCCAGTAGGCATAAGTCATGAGCTGGACAGTTACAGACACAAGCATCCCAGGTACACGACCTCTAAATTTATCAGTTAATAAGTTGATATGTGCCTCCCAACAAGAGCCCATCAATTGCTTCATGTGAACCATCCCTATGGACTCAACATTAAAGTGCATGACATTGACAATGCAAACCATTCAAGCGGAATTTTGAAACTTGATGCCACTTCGAGTAATCAAATGCTGCTACAACAGGAAAAAAAAAAAAAGAACTAAAACCATGGAATTTAGAGGCTCTAAGCAAGTGCACCTAAAACAATTCTCTCCACATAACCAGAATCTATTTCCATCCACAGTACACAAGGTGAACTAAGCAGGAAAAACATACTGGCATCCCTGCTTCCCTGATCATTTTAGCAATTTCATTATAATGGACAAACCTAAAAACAAAGAAAAAGAAACACGGAATTGCAACACTCTATTTCTGTGATATTACAACACCATCATATCCACTTGATTCTGAATGCTAAAACAAAAACCTGTTTTCTTACTTTAATTTCTTGCTACTCTGGGTCCTTCCATGCCTTGCAATGGAGAGTTACACGTAAAGTTACAGCCTTAAATATTTCCATCAACGCTTAATCGACTGCAATCAACGGCTAGTGAACCAACAACGTAACTGTGGCAATTCACTCAGACGAAAGCAAGCGAAAACCTGAATTTTAATTGCAGCACCGGTCTGCTTCCTCAACAAAGACCGCCGCTCGCGCTCCAACCGAGTCTGCTCCAGAAGCTTCTGTCTATCATTCTCTCTATTGCTGCGGCCCCCCAATGCCACACGCTTGCGCGTGGAAGGATCGCCACTGAAGAACATGGTCCAGCGAGCTCAAAACCGCCACCGGAGCTACGGGCAGTTAAATCGCCAGCCGCAGAGCCACTTCGACACCGACAAGCAGTCCCAAGCCGTCAGAAATTTCTAAGATGAAGGTGGCGGACGGAGGAGGAGGCAAGCAGATCGCCGGAGAGGGACCTACGGATTGTGGGCCTCCGGATCGAGAGAACTCGCGGAAGAATTCGCTGGCGGAGGATGGAGGAGGGGGAGGAGGAGGAGGAGGAGGTGGAGGTGGAAAGGAATGGTACGGATGGTCTGTTCCATTCACCTAGCGGTATCCTGCGTGAGTAGAAAGCACACGAAGACCTGCAGTGGTCGCTCGGAGGTACATCATATTTTGAGTTTCGGATTCGGTGTCCGGCTACCGTCAATCTGGGAATCCCATTATACGTATTTTATTGGAATCTCTTCATGGTTATTTTAACATTTTTATATGCTTGATTATCACTGAATGATCCAACTTACAGTAAGTCATTAACATCCCATTCGAATTTTATTGATTATATTATAAATTTTATTATTAGAATTTTAAGAGATTCTGATACATTTTATATATGTTATTTGTTTTTTTCATTTAGAAGCTCTAAATTGGTAAATTGAGTTTAAAATTTTATTGAATATATGTAAAACCATCTGTTGAGTGAGGAATTCTAAGTTACTGTGTTAAATAGGACAAAGTATTTTACATAATAATTATATTAAATGTGTTATTTTTCATTTTATTTAATGGTCAATTTTTTAGGTTCCATTGATCCCCTTCAAAGTTTATTTAATATTTTTTTTTTACTTTTTCTAATAATTAAAAATTATAATATTTATTAATTTTATTATTAGACAATTATAAAAGATCACGGTGCCATGCTTGGATTTTGTGGCCAATCAAAATCTAACCGTGCGAACCGATTTCCCTTTTATATCCACGATTTGTGAATACCATATGATTGGAATTGGAATTGGAATGGGAAACAACCACTTCCGGTGATGGAGGATATTTGTGGTTGTAGACAAAGATAATGACCCTGTCAGTGAAATCAGAAACACAATCCAATCCGATAGCACAAATAACCCCCAAAGTAAAATCTCAGCATTTCAAAATTTCAATACAAATTAAACCAAACAGATGGAAATCAAGATAAATGCGCACCAGAGAAGGATGTGTGGACTGATCGAGCGCGAGGTGACTACTTATGCACGGCAGTGTCGATACCCTATTATCGAACAAAAAGGTTACTGGGTTTGAGAAAAGTCAGATCAGGAAAACCGAAGAGAAGGATGAACTAGTTTGAATTACCTACACTATTAGACATCAATCACTTTTCGGATCGAGTGGCGGCTCCACGGGCACCCCGATCAGCATCAGCATCTACCCCAGGCTGCGGGGCGGGGAAGAAATCCGGGGTCACGTCTTGTCCCCCGACAGCTGCGTTGTAGATCCCTTGTAAGAGTCTACGAGCCTCTGGGGAAGAACCGGCAGGTTGCTGCGCCCACGATTCTGCAAACTTCATCAGGTAGGACCGGGACGCATTCTCGTACATGGCGTGCCCGACCTGGGTCGAACGACGGAGGATGACAGGTAGCTCTTCAGCAATTTTCCAGTCCCAAGAGGAGGAAGCCTTGCCATCGGACGTCGAGGATGGACCCCTGCTTTTGGTTCCACAAGACCTCTTAGCTCCCTCGGAAGGCTCCATGGCTGTAGATGCGACTATGTGAGTTGACGATTGAACAACTTACGAGTGGTGTGTGTGTGTGTGAATCTATATATATATATATAGAGGGAGTGGAAGATATACCAATACTTTGTAGCATATCAGATACGTATGTATTCTGAAAAGATTTTCTGTGAGTTGGTAAATAATTTAAAATATGATACGATCATATTCTGATTTGACATGAATTCTGATCCTATTTCAAACTTATATTTTACAATATTATTGTTGATATTTTAAAGTCTAGTTTCAGATGTGTATCTATCGACTTATAATTGTGTGTTACACCAAGTAATCATGTATAGTGTTAAAGAAAGTACGTATATCTCGATGTTATATCAAAGTAGGGGGGAAAAGACGGTAAGCATTCAGTTTAATCCCGAAAATCTCACCGAGACAACAGTTCATTTCATGCTCGACCCCAACATTGACCATTTACAGGCGAATTTTTGGATAGTAAGTTCGTTCTTGTTTTGTCGAGGACGAACAAGTTCATTCACGCACGCATGTCCATCTACTTTAGTTTATTGTCATTAATTCGCCAACTTTATGGAAGCAGAAGTAGTAGACGAGAGAGCTGCACTCGTTAATTGTCCCCTTAAGTATAATGAACCTATCGAATGTGTACAGTTAAGAGTTTATCGAGTTACAATTTAGAACGGGAATTGGAGTTAGTCAGGAACAAGGAATGGGGCGCATTCGGCAAAGAAGAAAGTTATTGTTTCATGTCGAAGGAAAGCTCACTCGATTCGAGAATGCCATGGGAATCATCTGAACAAATCGAGTAAACAGAGCAGAAGAATGAACTAGAAAGGAGGAAAAGATGACAATAATAAAAATTTGCCTAGTCACGACTCACTAGGTTAATTTCCTACAAGATTATTTTTTAAAAAAAATCTCAATCAGTGCCCTTCTAATATGTCCCGAGCTGCAGATGCTGTCAATCTTTACTTGGACATCTCGGATCCAGTGGCAGCCCCACCAGCGACCTGACTGGCATCGTGCTCGGGCTGCGGGGCCGCAAAACCAGGAGGGGCATCTTGGCCCCCGATGGCCGCTTGGTAGATCTCTTGTATAAGCCTACGGGCCGTCGGGGAAGAGCCACCAGGTTGCTGCCTCCACGATTCCGCAAACTTCAGCAGATACAATCGGGACGCCTCCTCGTACACGGCGTGGCCAACCTGGGTGGAGCGGCTGAGAAGGGTCGGCAGTTCTTCTGCGGTTCTCCAGTCCCAGGACGAGGGAGTGCCCTTGCCATCTGACGAGGATGCTCCACTGCTTCTGTTTCCATGAGGTCTGTTATCTCTCTCGGAAGACTCCATTGCTGCCGAGATAATAATTGCGAGCAGTAAGTCAACTGGACTACTTACACGTAATAATTGTGTGTGAACATAGAGTGTGGAAAATAAACCAAAACTGAGTGGACAGGATATATGCATCCAAAAGGATTTCTAGTAATCTGATAAATAGTTTTAAAATATAACCTGATCCTATTCTGATTTAAAGTAAAATACAATCCTATTACGAACTTATATTTTCTGGATTGGATGTTCGATGAGGCGGGTCGGACCGGGTGATGTTTACCCGAATTGGGGGGTCAAAATTAACGGAGTATGTAAATCGTTGATGCGGTCGAGTCTCACATCCATATTGAAGATAACCTTCCTCCTGCACCTTAATCATGTCGATAACAATGGCGGAACACGATAATATCAAGAAGACGAGAACATATCAGGAATATTATTCTTCTGTTCATTTATTCATTCAGCTCATGAAAAGAGGTATAGAAGCAGATTCAGTCGCAAAGCTCGGAAACGCTTGCTTAGTCCAAGGAACCCCGTGAAAACCCATCTATGAAGAAAGCAAGAAGTAACATGATAAGAAGTGCCCCAACGACCAAGTAATTCCGTGGACTGGAGCAGCTCGATCTCACCCGTCTGTTGATTTCCATGATTGCCGGTTTCTTCTCTTCGATGTTCTCCCTTGTATGGTTCTGAGGAACTCAATCAAAAGCAAATCAATTATGAACCATCTAACTACAAATATCTAATAGAGGAAGCTGACCGAAACTTGCACTATGAATAAACCCGAGAATGAGGATGCCGGGACGACGTCCACGCTCTCTCTAGGTAATAATTCTGCAACGCCGCCAAGATGCAGCCACGGTCTCATCATCAAACTCGATCTCTCTGCACGCAATCAGAAATATGCTTACACTGGTTTCACGGTTGGAATGGGACGGCTCCTCCTCCTTCATTGGGGGCTGCTGCTCTTCTCCTTGTCCTTCTTCCCCAGCCTTTGATTCTTTACCAGAAGCCAACGTCGATCTTGGGCTCGCTTGTTTCTTTTGATCAATATCAGCCTTCTCATCAACTCTCTTCTGAGTTGATTCGACTTCCAGGCCGCTGGCTGTTCCCAGATATTGTCCTGATGGCTCCATTTCTGTAGTATGACGCTTCCTCCGGCGCCTTGCCTTTCTCCTTCTTGGTTCTGCCTTCATCTCCTCCTCCTTGATGAAGGGCTGATGCACTTCTCCTTGTCCTTTTTCCCCAGCCTTCGGTTCTTTACCAGAAGCTAACATCAATCTCGGGTTCTCTCGTTTCTCTTGTTCAATATTATCAGCCTTCTCATCAGCATTATTCTTAGTTGATTCGACTTCCAGTTTGTTGGCTGTTCCCAAATCTTGTCCTGTCTCACCCTCTTCTTGTTCCGCCTCTGGTTCTTCCCCTGAGGCCAATATCAATCTTGGGATCCCATCTTCCGCTTGCTCCATCTCAGCCTCCACAGCTTTCTTCTCAGCCAGCTCCACTTCGGGGCCAATGTTTGTGCTGAACTCTTGTCCTATCTCCCATCCTTCTTCCCCTATCTCTGATTCTTTCTCAAATGCCGATATCAACCTTGGGTTCTCTTGCTTCTCTTGTCCGATATCAGCCTTCATATCAGCTTTCTTCTGAGTCAATTCGACTTCTGCGCTGTCAGCTGCTCCGGACTCTTCTCTGTTCCCCGACTTATCTTTCTCTGCCTCTGATTCTTTCTCGGAGGCTGGCATCAATCTCGATCTCTCTTGATTCTCTTGCTCAATGCCAGCCTCATCAGCTTGCTTCTGTGGGGGGCGGACGGTTTCTAGCTCGGAAGCACACGTGGACCCATGAGCCACGACAGTGTGTGCGTTCTCCGTAGTCCACTCATAGGTTGACGGGGCTGGGATATCAAAATTGGTATCGTTTAGACCCCGGACAGCCTGATAAATATCTTGGATAAGTCTCTGATCCTCTGGGTTCAAATCAGGTTGCTGCGCCCACAATGTAGCAAACTTTGGCAACCATGATAGGGATGCCTTTTCATACTTGACATTGCCGACGACGGTTGAACGACTAAGAATGGTAGACACTTCCTCTGCTTGTAGTACTTTCTCCCACCAGTGGAAACCCGAACTATTACTGGGTGGCTCCCGTGGTCGTAGTGCTGCCCATGGCCTGTTGTCAGTCGGATGCCGCTGCCGAGTGCAGCCCATTGAGGGACGATGCTGGCCACTGGAGGGCGCTGTTCTTGCCTGTTCCGGTGACGCATATGATGAAGATGTCTTGCCGCTGCTGGCATCTTCCGGGTTCCGTTCGTCATTTCCTGGTGAGGATTGTTGATCATTGGAAGATCCCGCCATAATATTGATGATGATAAACAGAAGATTCAACCGTAAATTCTTCCCCGGGGTTCTTGAGGTTTTCTTGGAGAAACCAAGAAGGATATACATATGGCCTGGGATGATTTTGTGGGAAATATATGCGTGGAGTGTGTGCAATCGCACACCAAATTACTCTGAAATTCAATTTATTTTATTTGTTTATCCAATGATTACATTTTTTTTTAATTCATTAGAATCTTTTATCAATTTTTTATGAGAAAGTCATACTATATCAACATGTCATATGATGCAGCCACAGTTGAAAAAGATATATATATATATATATATACACACACAGGTGGCTATAAAATGGAGGATTTTCCTAAATTTAACTCATTATACATTTATGCATTCATTTTACTATATATGATATACATTGGCGTTGCAGGGATTCCCATTTCTAGCATGCGGACTCCCTGGCTTCATTATTTCAGTGAGAATAAATAGCACTTAATCCAAACCGATTTAAATACAGAAGACATGGCATGTAGGTTCTCATTAACTGAATCATTGTAGGTATGATGGTAGATGCCCGAGGCCAATGTTCATAAATCTCTTGCACGATGAAGCTATGTATTTCGTACGATTTGTTGAATTGTGGGAATTTGATAGCATGAAAGGGTAACGGGGGCACCGCCTTCTCAGTGCACCAAACCAGTTATTTCCATCTTCTTACTATCAAGTACATGTTTCGTTCAATAGAATTAAAGCTTCACATAAGATGTGTTTGGTTGGATTTCAAATTAACTTCTAGGAGATCAGGTCTCATGTATCTGTATGTTCTCGACAAAATAAGTGAGTGTCTCCAACTTGATACGGTTGATCGAGATGTTATGAGATTAAGAGTCTTAATGAGTAATGTGACATGAGAACGAGCTTTGAAGAATGCACGAAATTGATCCTGCCGAAGGTTTTTTTTTTTTATGAGAATCACACTCGTATAACCATCGTTTTGGCATCACATCACTAACACTTACTATGGAACTTGAACAGCTCTTATGTGGATGAACACAAGAGTAGGCAGCATGAAAGGAGCAGCAAATGCAAGAAAAAAATGTTTTATCTTATTGCTGATAACTCTCTTCGTTTTATCTACTCGATCGGTTCAGAGTAAGGGCTGCCAACGAACTTACCAAAACTACAGCAAGTAGCCAGACAAAGCAATGGAGAACACAACCAATGCATCCGTTTTTGGGGGCAAATCATCCGGATGAATCGGCTGCAATGCTTAAATATTCAGAATACAATCTGATGTGTCCTTAATTTGCCTTTGCGAGTCTTATTATATAGATCAGCAGTCTGCAGCAGTGTTACTTAGTATAGATGAAGCACCCATGGGCTGTATTATCAAGACAATTTCTGGTTCAGGCGGAGCACCTCAGTTTAAGGCATTCTTGGCAAGAATAATGCAAGGACTCTCAGATTAAGGAAACAAATACAGGAAGTTGCTCAACAAACATTGGATACTAGAAATCGGAACTGGAAAGGCGTCAAACACAATATTATGGGGAGGGTTTAATGTGATAACCTATTCTGGTAAAGAGGCCCAAAAGATCACCACCGGTTGCATCACCAATTTATTATGCTCACGGCAGATGCCCCGCTTCATTATAAAACGATCGGAATTGGCTTGAAGAGAGGAATTAATGAAGAACATGCTCTGCTCTTGTACCTAAACTTGAAGAATGACAGTCCACCACCAGGATTCATTCTTCCCTCTGACTCTTTTCTAGTGTGGGATGAACGAACAGAAGAAGGGCATCCCTAAGGTTATCATGTTTTTCAAGAGTAGAGTAGTGAATAACAAACGCTAGCTTACACTGTTGGCGAGTAAGGTCAAGTATTCATTTATTCATCTGTTGCAGGGTCCAAGAAAACAGGGAAAAGTAAAGAAAGTAAAAGAGCACGAATTGCCGAGGTACTAAGTCTTAACAGTTCAATTTCTGCGTCCTTGCCCCTGTTGCCATTAAAACCATGAGAAACTGTCAGCTACCAACAAAATGAAAAGCTAAGGAAAACCCAGAACTCTGCTACTGCTGCTGCCTCTTTCCTCGATATCTCTCTCAATCCTGATGCATCCACAGTAGCAATACGTACCCGCTGACGACGACGCAAGTGGGGCGGCACGGGCGCTCTATTGGCTAAGTTGTCAAGATTTGGAAATTCATTCCTATCATTTATGTCAAAGAGCAGTTCCTCCTCTTCCTTTGGCTGTTGTTCCTGTGCCTCTAACTCTTCCTTCGGTTCTTCCCGTGCCTCAAACTCTTCCTCTGGTTGTTCTTCTTGCACTTGAAGCTCTTCCTGTGGCTGTCCTTCCTCCGGTTCAGTATCAGCTATCTCAGCTTTCTCCCGAGTCGATTCCACTTCCAAGTGGACGGCTGTTCTGAAATCTTGTCCTGCCTCTCCCTCTTCTTGCTCCGCCTCTGATTCTTTCCTGGAGGCCGGGCTTTCTTGTTTCTCTTGTCCAGTGTCAGCCTTGTCGGCATTCTTCTCAGCCGGTTCCCCCTCTAGATCATCAGTCGTTCTGGACTCTTGTCCTGTCCCCCCCTCCCCCTCTTCTCGGATCACGAATCTCTGAATCGTTGGGGATGCTTGGGCCACCTCTTCATGCTTGGCATTGGAAACACGCCATGAAAGATTAAAAATGGAACGAATCTCGTTTGCTGCATGCTCGGACCACCTATTGTTGTCGGTCCAGCAATAGTTGCGGAGCTGTTGTGGGTCACTGGGAACTGCCCGAGACGTTGACGCGCAGTGGACGTTATCCGCGCCCTGCGGAAGAAGTGGTGGGGAGCGCCGAGGGGGGCCAATAGGCCCTAGGCGGGGCAATCCTGATGACACAAACGGTGAAGATGCGGCGCTGTTGCTGCTGTCTCCAGGGTTCTTCCGTTGGTGATTTGGTGATGAAGGTTGCTGGTCGTTGGAAGATCCCGCCATTGCTGATAAACAAGTAGATTTTGAACTGTACTTCCTCTTCCTGAGTTTCTTGAGGCCTGCTTGGAGAACCCAAGAAAGGAATACGTACGGGGTGAGTTTGTGGGAAGAGTTCACAGGACTTCAGATCTCGTTGGCTTTATATATGAGATTTATTCTGAATTTCTTTTTTTTTTATATATACAACCATAGCAACATGATCCCAGTTTTTAAATAATAGTGCTCTGGTACAGACCACGCCACGCTTTGGGTTGTTTTGTCATTATGTCAATCTTTGTGAACTTGCAAAGAGGTCAAATCCCCATGTGATAGCTCAGATTAATCCTCTTATGCTCGAATATAAGAAAGAAGGGAGGAGAGGACGACTCTCGGGAGTGAGCCTGCCCGTGTGCACGTAGGACGAGAGAACAGATCAATGCCCTTTACCTATAGGCGTATGTGTGGAGCTTAAGTCGGGTGACCCATATAAGTAAGTCAGGTCCCGGTTGACCCGAAAGACTCATAACCACTGGATATCAAATATCATGTCAACCTTTTCGATTAATTAATTCTCAACATGACCTCATGTATTATTCTATCAACGCATGCTTGCAACAGTCACCAGTCATATAATTTAATTACTTGAAGATCTCGGTTCGCTTTTTTTAAGAGCTTCCGATTCCGGTGTTGCTCAACCAACAGGAGCCTATGACTGAGTAGCGACACCTTCATGTCCGAGCACAACATGTCATGAACATTTTGCAGGACTGGGATAAGGGCTCCCGTGTGTCACGATCTCGATTTTATAAACTATGGATCTCCGTTTTGTGATTCTAATTTCTTGCTTCAACTCGCAGGATCTTCGTGTAGTTACCACAAAAATTATGAAGAATGCTTCAGTAGAATAAAAAAAAAAACCATGTATCCGACAGTTTAGATGACCTCCCATACTCAATTGTCTTGAAATCGTCCAATAAAAAATTGATCGTGGAAGGGTGACGCCTGATTATCCATAAAGGTGCTCTAGGGATTCATTTTTGCTTTTATATTATTAATTTCCTTTTAAAATAAATAATAATACCTAATTTTAATCGGTTTATATATACTTAAACCGTAATTCATAATCGAACTAGTTTGCAAGCAATTGGATCAAACGGTTTCAGACCTATTTTAAACCACTCTGAACCAATCATTTTAACAATACTATCAACAACGACCACGGCATAAAGAAGAACGATGTCGGGAGGAAAGAGCCCGAACAGGTGAAAGAACAAGCTACCTTCTTGGATTGGATAATCGCATATCTTATTTGTTCCTCATAAGTTCCCCCACCACAGATGCATGCCACGTCGGCTGGACTGTCATTAGTCAAAGTAAAGAGATCGCGGGCGGTCCTGAGACCATAGTTTTAGATTGCGGTAAAGGCGAGAGGTCTTCGACGGCTTACTTCGTCGACTGTAGCCCATTCGGGTCTGGTCCACTTCGATTTTCAATTTTTGGGAATTTAGTAGCATGACAAGGAAAAACTAATGCTGAATTCATGTTCCAATGATTTTTTTTTTTGAGAGATCAGTATTCTGCCTAATCAATTTCACATTAATTTATAGCTTTTATCGAATTTAGGGGGAAGGGGAATGCAAATGGCTGATGATATTATGGTCTGTTGGATCAGTTGAGAAATTCTATAGCAATCGGCCGTATTGAATAGACAACCGTTTTCTCAGGAAAGTTGATTGGATATTTGATCTGTTTTATAAATGGGCCCAAAGGAAGCCCATAGAGGCGGCCCACAGCCCACCTGGTGGTGCTGAACCGGATCTCAAGCCCGAATTCGACGGTGACTGACCAAGAAACGAGCGTGCTCAAGCTCAAATTTTGAATGCCGGGAATGGGGTCAGTGATTAGTTTCCAGGCTTTTATAATTGAATATTTAGCGGGTTTGTAAGATATCATACCATGTCGAACTCAAAGGTTGAAATCATTAATCGTCATGTCCAATTTCCATATATTTTTAGTATTTTCTTTATGTTTAACTGGTCTAATGACACCAAGCCCCACATCCAGACTTAATGTGTCGTAAGTCAACATTAAGAGACTTGAGATTGTCACCACCCACTGGCATGACTCTTTCGGGTCAGATGTGAACGCAGACCAGAATTTTATCCCTGCAACAATTGTCAATTAGAATTAGGTGCCATGGTGCAAAAGGAACGATTTGCAACGCAAAGCACAGTCATTGATCCGAGTCTTTCAAATCCAGCGGGCAACAGATTGCTACAATTGGTTACATCTGCGCTAGGCAAGAGAGCCAGTGCTTTTCAAGCCAACTCACTAGGAGGACCCTGCCCGATTGTGCGCTCATTGACTCGATCTCGCCGGAGGGTTGACTCCGCGAGATTTTAGATTCTGTTTCCCCATTTTCAATCCTCCGTGTAGTAATGTAATTAAATAATTCATGAAATTTGTTTGACTGTCGAACAGCAGCCAGGTCAACACATGTGTTTTTAATTTTACAGATATTTATTCATATGTCACCTTTTTGATTTTGGATAAGACTGAACGGTGAACCAGTATGGTATCTAGGACAAAACGTGATGAATTAATTTGTGAGATACAGATTTTGGCTGAACTCTTGATCTTACCTAACCAATTAAATATCTAAGTCCCAACGAAACAGTCCATGGAGCAGACACGACAACAATTATTGAAGCTAATTGAGCTCTTTTGGCCCAGTGACCAAGCCAACCAAGACCCCAGTTGCGCTTGTTCTTTCATTGAATAACTAGTCCTATGGCATTCATCGCTTGATCTCTACACATTCATCGGGTCATCGTTATTCAACTAGGTTGCAGCATGTCTAAAAAGGAGTGAAACTCTACCTAAGCAAGTTGATTTACGCGATTTGGTATTTCTTTACCTTAGATAAAATCTTAAATTTAAATTTTATGAATAAAGAGAATTTAAGTATAGATATAATATATAGAAAACTCTTTTTTGTTTTAACAACAAAAGCACTTTATAGTTAAGTAATTAAAAGCTTCCTTTATTGACTGAAATGGTTATAAAAAAATGAAAAAGCATGAATGTAGTACCAGTTGCTTAACTTGAACGGGTCTCACTAATAGAAAACGTGTGAGAGGGGATGAGATGGTGGTCTTCTTCTTCTTCTTCTTTTCTCTTTCGAATATTAGGGTTTGTGATTTACTAATAAAGGATGAAAATCGATTAGATCGCAATCAACGTTTAACAGTATCCATTCTTCATGTATTCCAAATAGGGAATTAATTAACAAATTAGGGGGAAAGTATCGATTAGTTGTGTGTATGTGTGATGGAGAGAGCAGATAGAGAGAGAGGGAGACGGGGATCGGTAATAGGAGAAAAGGGGACCAAGAAATGATCCGGTAATTATATAATTAGTGAGTTTATCATCGTAATTATTTTTAATTTGACGGCTATTAAAAGGTAAATTTATGAGAAATGAGGTTATACACGCAGCTGGCATCATCATGTTGGACTTAGGACATTTTCATTATTCCCATTTATTATCCTCCTCATCCTACCCCTATTCTGAATTTATAAGCATATTCAATTACCCAAAAAAATTAAAGTAATTATAAAAAAATTGAACTTAATATATCATGAGAATGTTCGAAGAGAAAATAAGATGAGAAGAAGAATTCCTTCCATGTAGCTGTTAAACCTATGATATACATCATATAACCATTATCTAAGATATATTCTCTTAGTATAATGGCAAATAGCAAATTTGGTTCTCACTCCTTTGATTACACATGAAAAAAATGATATTATTTCATATGCGTAATATTGAATTAAAAAAACATTTTCACTAAAGTCGGCAAGACAATAGAGACTGTTCAATTATAATCGTTGTCTCATTCTGATGACATTGGTATATTTTTTTCGGTTATATAAGATACTCACAAACCTATAAAGGAATATGAGAAAATAAGAATAAAGAGATGGGGATGGGTCTCACGCTGAAAATTTAATCCACGATCAATTAACTATTAGATCGAGAATGGTATTACTGTATCAAACTTTTTTTTTCACAGGCGTATTAGAAATGACTGTTTCTAGCCTTCATTATTGCAAGGTTTAGGACATCCGTGTCTCATGGGTCACAAAATTCAAATCGAAGCATTATTGATACCTAAGCTTTAACCAACCGGGTGTTCTTGTCTTTCTGATACGAGGAAATATAATAATAAGAAGAAAAAAAAAAGCGCATTGCCTTCGGCCCTTTTTACGCGGGACTGCAGGCTTTAAGGGTACCGACACGTGCTCCTCCTCTACCATTTTTCTTTTCCTATGAACTTGGTTGCCGGGGGCATTTCCGCACTTAGAAAATCGGGTCGGCAATTCATCGAACCCGACTCCAGCCAAGCTATTGCGTATATTCTATCGTGTCGCATGCACCATTTCAATCGTGCGTGCAGTCCTGCCACAGCATAAAGATTAAATCTCATGTCTTAAAACTATATATCGTCATGAAATGAGTGATTTATTGGCTGAATTTGGCAAGCTGGGATTAGGTCGACACTCAAGTGAAATTATTGTAGGAAATTACAATTTCTTCACCTGCATTTAACAAATTTAAAAGGGTATAATATTGATGAAGCATCACGGGGACTAAGATTCCATACCTAAGAGAGATAGAAATAGGATCCGTACAATCGGATGTACTTGAATCAGAAGAGAACTCCCATGTCACGGATGATAAATTTTACCCTCACCATACGAGTTTGTCGTGAGTGGTAACACGAGGACAGAAAGTAAAGCTTTCCTCGTCATTAGCTCGTCTTGTCTCGGGGAAATTCTATAGTCACGGTGGGTGGTTCCATCGCATGATTGCACGAGTGAAAACATTCGTTCCACTAAATGACGTGGAAAACATTGAAGTACTTTTCTCGGCCCTTGCAACCAGAAGCAGCAATCATTTTAACATTTTCAACTTTCTATGTCCCACTAAATGTAACTTGTTTTCCAACTATTGCTGATCCACTGTACTCTACCATATCGCATTGAAACTCTACTCACCGGAGATGTATATGGGACTAACTTCTCCCGACTTAGTGATCCTATTTCATCATATGAGCTGAAAAGACATCAATTAAATTATCACAGATGAGTGAGTGAACTAGCCGCCGGTGAAATGTGTACGCAAATTATATATCTTCTTCTTCTTCTGATCACGACAATTGAACTATTTTTTTTTTCCTTTTTAACCGCATGATTATGAAACAGGGCATAAAATAGTGCTTGTGGGTCTTGTCTTATGAGACATAATTGTATGGCAAACGAAAATGTCTCTTCTCATGGTGTGATAGATTAGCATTGAAGATGTACATGCAATCGTACTTCGATCCAGTCCTATCACATGTGAAGCCTTGCGGATTAAATTAAAGCAACAGAATGGTACGGGTGGATTTTCATTGTGGTGAATATAATTTCGATTATTAAGTTAATATCAATTTCTATATCACCCCCAGAAAACTTCTGACCCTGTCGATGATCGCTTAACTTAATTGCAGAAACTGACCCAGCATCGACATCGCCTTTGGTCTTGGCGACGACGTGTTTCAAGTGAACATCAGATTATATGCAGAGTTTGATTAATGAAAGCTCAATTTGTTGTCGATTCAAGAACGCTTTGGTCATTATTAGATTATTTGATAGAATAGTGGAGGGTAAAATGACTCTATAGTTCATACCAATATCACATTACTCTCGATTTGAAATTAAAATCTCTTATAATCAATTTTTATTATTGGAAATTCTTGGCTTCGTATTCCTCTTTTCCTTGTATCCGATGAATTGTCGAACCTTGCAGTGCGGTTACATGTCCACTAAAGCCTGCAGGTCATAATTCAGATTACTCAATCCTCTTCCGTCGTCACCCTCGTTAACGTCACCCCACACACGAGCATTATGACCGGTAGAAATCGTATTTGCATTCGAGAATTTTTTTTATCCTGAAAATTTAATGGGTTTCGATTATGTCAATTCGTACAAGTTAATCTCACAAGAGGTAAAACTTTTCAAATATGATTTGATTCATTTATGATACTCGAATTCACAACCCTTTGCATGAGAAAAAAAAGAATTAAATCATCTTAATAAACTCATATTGATGTTGAAGAGCTCTGTCATTAGGGCCGATCCGATTTGGATTTGAACATAGACATTGTATGCAATAAATTGGTGATGGTCTTCCTTGGCCAGGGGCTAGGAATGAACCGTTCGACTTCCGGTTCGAGGCGAGCCGCTAGCATCATAATGAAAGTTGAATTGTATGGCACCTCGTGTATGCATACTCTCACGATCTTCACAAGATGTTGGTCAACTCTTTGCGGTCAACGAGGCCAAATACTATAATTTTGACGGTCGTATCTTTGGTGGATCTGGCAATTAGGTGTTGTGATTTCCCTCTAAGCGCACACAATATGAACTCGACCAAATGTATTTTTTCAGCTGTCACTTGGCCATGCTTTAGGAATCTACTCGTCCAATATTGGTACGATGAACTTCAAGTAGGCTCTACCTAAGTACAAAATCAATCATAAACTAAACAATCTACCATCTTTTTCTTACTAAATAGACCAGAAAATTTGTATATAGACGGGCTACACATCGAACTTGAACAAGGGTTAAGTGGTCTTCTAAATTAAATATATATATATAGGAAATATATTTCATACATATTCCACAAATTTTATGCTATTATCTTCCAAAGCTGTAGATAAGGGTTATCGATCCTACCTTGATGTATAACGAGACGCACACTGCGAGATACATGTGAGTGGTGGTTGTGATCCTAATCCGCTCTACCATCTTCTTCCGCTATTATTTCATTATTTAGGGAGTCTACCTATCGAGGCTCCACGATCAACGTGTATACCTAGGAATTGTGACAATTCCTCCAAAGGGGTCGAACCACGCCATTTGAAATTCGTGTCCACTGGGCGTCAAGAAATTGTACACATAATTTTCACCCGAAAGAAAAAGGGAACTGTATGTATTCTCTCTCTCTCTCTCTCTCTCTCATAAGCCACTTGAAGATAATCATTGTGCGAATGTGGAGTTTGAAACCAACACGATTGCGTACTTACATAAACCAAGTGCACAGTCGACAGGGAACAGCCCTTCATGATTTACTGAGAAAGCATTAGCTTTTTAAAGCAGACGCGTGCGACTACTCTATCTAAACAGGGACATTGCTGCTTTCTCTCCCTTTCATGGTCAAATTAATGGTTATTTTTTCCTTCATAGAAATGAAGTTTGACGTGATGATATATTTTCAATTCAATAATCAAATATTTGTATATTTAATTCTTATAATAAAATTATTTATATTTTTTTATTCTCTTATTTCTTTTTAAACTTATAAATATTTTATATAATAATAATAAAAGAAAGTTCTCAAGAATGAAAGAAGGAAAAAGGAAGTAGATCCATGATGTCTTAATTTTATATTAAGAGTAATGTCGCAGTTTCGAATCTCTTTTTTATACTAATGAGGGCGACATTTTTTTTTTGGATTTATGGCATTTCCACATCCTCACCTCCACAATTTTTATCCCACTTTCAGGAAAACTGTAGCACTCATTCTTAGAAATCATTTTTGCGAAGATTATTTTATGAATGTAACGGATGACTATCGCACTGAATTTATCTTTACCGGATGATTTGATTGTGGAATTGCGGAGATGCCGCCGCTCCATCGATGGCAGCTCATTGAAACTCTATCCTCTTCCGCATACTTTGATGGGATCCTTTTGGACTTCCACAGGTTCAAGGGCTTTCAATGACCACAATGTCAGGGGGGAGGAACTTTACTTACTCAAATATATTGGCTGCCAGCTTATTGTCGTGCACTACGTACTGTCTTCACATTGTACCATAGGTACATCGATTTGAAGTTTGTACGATTGAATTTTTTTTCCCCCTTAAAACAAGCTTTAATAATATAGTTTCGTTTAAAACTAATATATATCGACTTCTTTTTTTTGGGTATATATATATAATATCAACTTCATGCGTAGGAACGTGTGCAAAATATGATCTTAATCATAGAATAATATTGCAAGTGAAGTGAATATCTTTCCATCATGGAACATATATTTGATAATCCTATATTCTTTCTTGATGATTATAAGTTTCCTTATGAGTTTCCTTAATATACTTTAAAAGGAATGAGAGAAAGAATGGAATAAAAATGTATGAAAATTTATGTTATAAGAATTGAATTCTAACACTTTTCGATTTCGGTATTCATTGCATATCTGTTTTTAGTTTTTACAACCATGTTTGTGTCAATTGGTACAAATGTTTTTGAAATTTTATTAAAATTTCCCAGAAGTATCTGCAAATTTTTTACATATTAACCTACAAAGATTCCCCATAAAAAAACACACAGATTTTATCTACCTATTAATTTAGGTTTTGTGTGGTAAATTCTAGCTATGATCCGAGTTAACTATTCAGTAAAATGCGCGCATAAGAAATGGGCAATCTGCAAAGAGAAAAACCGAGAGTTAACTAAAATTACGGATAAATTATAGGATGTGATATTTTATTCCTTTTTTTTAGCGTAAATAAAAAAAAATTATATTTTAAAAGTTTTAACTTTTTAGTGCGCAAACAAAACTCAAATTTAAATTAGTGAGCACTTGATGAATTTTATATACCAAATGATTCGCACGTCAAACATCTTCAATGATATATAATGTTCAAAAGTATCTCTTGCCCATTTCCGAGAAAGTACAGTCGTGCCCTCATCACAACTAGCCAAGCCCATCAGTTGGTGGTTTTTATGAGAGTGGAATTTAAGATTCATGTCCAACGGGATCTACGAAGTGAATCGATTTACAATCGCATGGAAACAGATCTTGAATCCTTCGGAAGCTCAAGTGAACAAAATCTTTTTTCCTCTCAGTAAGTATCTTTTTTTAAGGATAAATCTAAGGGCCCCTGCACAGAGCATGGTATCCCAACACGTGTTTACATATTGTAGATTTTAAACCCTTTGTGAAGAGTCGACCTCGTGATTTCTAGAGAGTAAAATTTTATAATGATAGATGAAAAGTGAACAGGAGTCTTGATAAAGCTCAAATACGACAATTCCTTTGGAGGGGCGTCTTTTCGAGGATCAACGTATGTGGGTAACGTCCAAGAATACCAACGTCTAGTCAATTTGTCCAGGTTGTAGACTCTGGACATGTCATGATAAGTCGATCTCATAAGTTCACCTGGAATGCATACTAATCATCAAGTTCTTCACGTAACTATAAAACACCCATTTCCCCCTCCCGAGAAGGGATGAGGTATTTTTAGAAATAAAACCGTACGAATTTAGAGCGGATAGTATTTCTCGTAGGCCTCTCTCTACATGCTGCGTACTTCGGACTCATCACCACGAGCCGACACCATGTGTTTATGATAGGATGAATTTACAAATTAATGTTCATGATTAAGAAAGAAGCTCATTGCCTTCTTAATTAAAAACAATTACGAGCACCATTTTTTTCCAACAATAAGAGGCGTCTTTCAAATAATAAAATTGCGGATAATAACTCTTGTACACTTCACATCACGCACTCTGGATCCACTATGAAAGGTCCACCTCATCATGTAGAACACCGAAGAGCCCCGCTTTTTAAGGGTCGGTGAAAGTTTTGATCGAAAACGACATGGCTCGGCAGGTGCAATGTATTGGGTTTTATTTTTACATACTTTTAATAATATAAAAAATACGTCACATTAAAATTGAATAAAAGATGAGAAGAGTAGAGAAAAATTTATAATAAAAATTAAATTTATATTATTTTTATTATCTGTATCACGTGTTTTGATGATCCTCAAACGGCCAAAACTTTTACCATCTATATGTACAGCTGTTTTGCCCCCTTTTTAAATCTATGTACATATATATATATAACATATGTACGTATACTTATGTACTGTCCATTAATAATAATTCGTATGAAATACGGCGTATGTCAATTACTTTTGATACCTAACAAATACGCTGGTCAGAAAATACACATAAAGCTTAAGCACGCGTGCTTCGGAGCCGCCCCGAGAAGGGATTCGAACGGGGAGACTGGCCGTGAGAAGGAATATAACCTACAAACGCTAACAGCACATCCCCCTGACATACATTTCCTCTCTCGGGTCAAAGGGACCGTCCCGACATGATAAAACTACCTAACGGACGAAATTACGTGCACGAGCTCCCGTGATTTTTTTTTTTTTATCGATCATCAAACGTATCGGCAATATCTTACGAACCACAATGGGTCATCGGGTTTAACTGGCAATTGGCCCCGTGCGGTCTCATCTTCTGGGTTTTTTTCCGCCCTTGTATAAACCAAGCTTAATTAATAACAAGTGCAACCTTACCTAATAAGTACAACCTATTAATCTAGACTAGCTTAGGTGATTGTTCATGTTTACCAAATAATTAATTAAAATTCTTTCTAATTACCATCTTTTCACTTAAATAAAATTTAATATTTTTATAAATAAAAATAATTACCATTAAAAGGATTTTATATTTTAATAAAATAAAATTGAATTGAACCAGTATTATTATCCAATTTATAAATGTCATATGTATATATATATATATATATATAAACATCCTCAAACAGTCAGTAGTGCCCAAGATGCTTAGGCACCCAATATTTCTGACATTTATAGTGCCTAGAGTCTCTAGCCTATACACTTCTCTGTTTTTTTTTAAATTTTTTTCTATTTTGGCCAAGCAATGTCTCGATTAATTGGCTAGCTAACCCTGTTCACGTTTGCACGTACAAGCTTATAATGATATTTTTTCCAGCCAAAAATGAAAAATATAGTACTTTTCTTGATCAATCAAGCTTATAATAATGATTGAGTTGCCACGTCCGCTGCCGACATTGGTCATTTCTTTTATCTTACATATACATATATATATGATACATGAAAGTTTTGAATTGGTTGAAGAGCCAGCAGGCATTTGCGATCATGTAGGGCTCACATTTTTTTATATTTCTTTTAAAACTTATTTATCACATTTACGAGAAAAAAAATCAAATCTTGAAAAAAATGTAGTCATTTTCCCGCGAGACTCATGGAAGGTTGAGTTTATATATAAATTATAAGAATCGACATCATAATTAAACATCAATAATATAAATCACAATAGGGAAAAAAAGAATTTGGTATAGTTAACATAATTTTTTATCATGGATTAGAAGAATTGGATTTTATTTTTATTAATGAGATTTTATATGACCATTAATAAACATAAATATTGAGATTTAATATGACATACATCTATTTGCATAAGTGAATATACATATAATATATACACATTGCATAGATAGGAATATCAATATTATATGGATGCCAGTGCACGAAATAATCACGATTCCATGTAATAAAGCGCTTTGATTTGATAGCGTGATTGCAACATACTAATCAATTAACTTATTGGATATGTATACATACACACACACATATATATATAAACTAATCAATTTGTTCTTGAACAATAAAATAAAAAAAAATCCCAATTCCTAAAGGTGGGGAGTGCAATTAATATGGCAATGCTTTAGCGGGAAGCTGCAAAATTCTCAATTAGAATATCATTCATAATCAATACGACGTGGTTAGCCCTTCACCCTGCATAAGCAACTAATAAAGAATCGCACAAATTCTGTGACCTTCCTCGCCTGTGCTCCTTCTCTCACTCTCCCCCTTTAGTGAGAAATTCTAGATACAAATCCGAGAATCCATCGAGTTTCAAAAGTTGTTTACTTAAACGAGGAATTATTATAATTTTTTTTTCTAATTAAAGACGAAAGAACTGTCAAGTGAATTTAAGAGAGCCGATATGTATAGATCGAATAATATACCATTTTAGAGTGGTGCAACGAGAGAATATATATATATATATTTTTTGTTTTATCATGTCTGCACCTATAAATATATTCATTGATTTATTGTAAATCCAATTAATACTTCTACACGCATGCCATTAATCACAAGACAGACTTGACGAAGATTTTCTTGCTGTAATCTAATCTTCCACCATCATTTATATTTTCCCCCTTTTCCTTGCTAATTTAAATTTACTGTTGTTAAATTAAATTATCTTTTGACGATTTCATGAAAGCCAATCCATTTCCCTCTTGCAAATAAATAAATACGCTAAATCATATTACTTTCTTTATGGCGATTTTCTTTTAATTTTTTTAATTTCTTGAGAGATTATGAGCGTAGAAAAGAATATAAGAAAATACAGAGGGTTGGTTCGTTACTCTCCGAATTTCCCGTCTTGAGCAATGGCACCAACCACGAATGCATTGGCTGCTTGGGAAATTGATTTTTTATTTTAAAAATAAAACCCCACCGCATGGAATAATATAATTTCGAAAATTTTTGTTTATTGGGCGCATATTGATAAATCGGTATTTAGTGGGAGGTGGATCCCCTCGCTTTTCAATCTCAATTTTCATAGTTAACTGCATGCATTAAACATTTGCAGCCCATTAATTTTTAAAAAAAAGCGTGGGGGTGCCCTACAATCAGAGACAAACAATGGATTGTATAATGAGACAATGTCGGCAAGAATCCTATATATATATAATTTGATAAATAAATCATATAAAATTTAAATGTGCCCAAACAAGTATTATATATTTGTTTACATTATACATCAAAGTCCATTCCATTACTTAACTTAATAAAAATATCAAAATATATTTAACTCCGTTATTTTTGTCTTATAATGGGTATAGCCACTTGTTGAGTGGGACAAATTTATTATTTGACGTGTGTCTAGTGGAGGAAAGCATGATAAATGGCCATACTTCTGGAAGGATTCCCCTTTGGATAATAGGTACGGTAACTGGTATGTGATCATATGGTATTAACAATAAGATTATTTTGTATAAATTATTTCATAAAGTATTTGAAGTCATAGACACTTGTTTTATTCTTATTAATGCCATATTATCATATTATTTACATCAAAAAAAATTATGAAACTCAGCATGTGGCAATACCACACAGGATAAAGATAACAGCATTACAAGTACTTTACATTTTCTTTTAAATATATATAATTTATTTTGATCAATTTAAAACTTATAAAATTTATTCTTTATATACTTTAAAAAAACTTATGTAGGATATTTCACAACATTATCTCATTGGACAATGCACGCTGGAACCCAAAAGTACGGTTACTTACACAATAAAAAAATAAAATAGAATAAAACAATTCTCATTCGTGTGCTAGGTATGTAGACACGTGAGCCACGCCCCCCCTAGGGAATTAAATTCTTTGCTTACGTTAGTTAGGATACTGACTACATCATATCATTTCATTGGAAAAGGGATGTACACAGCAAAGTGCAGATAAAAGTGAACTACATGTCTTTATTTCATCGAATGATAAGTCAAGTCGGAACATGGCATCCTTGAAGGCATAGGAAGTTCAACCTTTTAATCCATGGACTATTATGCATAGGTGCCGTGGCGGACAGTAATACGGTCGAAATTAAGTCGAGTTTGTCTCTATGGAGTGGACATGTGTATCATGCAAACCACTAGAAACAAGCGAGCAAGCAGATAAAAAGTTTGGGATTTGCAAATTTTATACTCTTTTTTTATCCTCTGGAGGATTTAACTCAAGTGGGATTGATCTAATTTGGGAGTAAAATTCTTTTAACACAAATTATATACATTTATAGTATTCGATCATGATATATTATTTAAAAAAATATATGAATATTTATTGATTTATTATGAAATGAATTGATCCAAAAGTTAAAAATAAAGAACTCTTAACTAATCCAATGGAATGGAATGGAATTTGATGAGGGGTATTATATATTTTACCTAATGTACATTTTAAATATTTTTCATATAGATTTCATAAAATAAAAATAGTTGGTTCCAGGCCAAGATTACTTAAAAAGCACATTATTTTAGGAGGTCGGTGATGGACACACGGTTCAGCAACACATTAAATAATTCGATTAATTAATTCTTAACTAAAATGAAAATATTCCATAATATATATATATATATAACGCAGAATGTTTTCCCAATTTATTTTTTTTTAAGAACTTTTTTTTGGATGAACACATCTTATCGTGGCAGAAAAATTAATATTTCTAAATAACATCGTGTTGATGGCCGAGGGTAGTTATATTCTTTAGTATTCTTTATTATCACATTAAGATGTTATTATGCAGTTATTTATTAATGAGAATAATTAGAGTGAAAGTCATATATATTGTCATTTTTTTACTTGTATTATATATATTTTTTAAAATGATTCTTTTAGTTATGTATATTTCATTCTGTAATATATTTAAGTCGTAATTCCAATGTGATACAATGACATATCAATAAATTGATGGCATGACATGCCAATGTGGCAAAATTCCGTTGAAGTGGTGTGATAACGTAGCGAAAATTCTGTTGACGTGCCACGTGGTGCCATGAAATGGTACGTTAACAAATCGTTAAAATTTACGTATATTATAGAATAAAAGATATAAAACTAAAAGAATTATTTTGAAACATGCCGAATTTAAATATAAAAAATAATAAATATATAAAATTTATACTATAAATCTATCCCTACATTAATATATATGCACTTCCAATTTTATTTTTTTAATGATAACTTAGTGGAGGTGCCGGTGTATTTTATATATATATATATATATATTAATTTGACTATTTTGTGACACCATATTCCCTAGATGTACACTGCTTCGATTTCCATGATTCATACTTCTTATGTGGACCTCGTTTTTAATTTCTTGGTGGTCCATTTCCCTGCAGACTTGGGAATCGGAGAGGGAAAAAAAAGTCAGTGGAAGGAACGTATGAAGCCAAAAATAAAAATAAAAATTATTATAAATATAAACATTGAAATATATATATATAGTAGAGGAAAATAATTACAGCTAAAGATGGAGATTTGTACAGGAGGGTTCCAAGTGTGTAATGGCTTATGTTTACACCTGAAATCAATCGGCCATGAATTCACTCTCGGAAATTCGATTATCGGCTAAAGAAATGGAAAATGTAACAACATAATTTATGGAAATTCAGTTTCATCCATATGTACTAGCTGGACGCTTGCTTGTGTTACTTTGCATAGTACATATTATCTCAATGAAAAGGATTAGGCATATTACCTCAAAGTTAAAGGAAGTAATTAATTACAATTAGTTTTTTTGATAATGATTGAACTGGTTAAAATCAAAATATCTAATTTGATTGTAAAATAAGCAAAATTGAAATATAAAGTTAAAAAGAAGAAGATTAAAAATAACAGGGAAAAAAAATTTTAACCTGCACCATCTTTTTTTTTAACCCAATTCCGGAAATTCGTAATTTTTTTTTGTGGGGAATTCTGACCCTCAGAGAAATGAATGAATCGTAATGCCGCATGAACTTTGTGAATTCTAACAGATAAATTAGGGAAAATTATATGAAAAATTATGATATTTTCTTTTTTTTTAATGTGCATAATATTTAATATTTTTAAATATCTATATATAATGTTTATTTATTTTTTTAATAAAAATATCACGAGTGTTAATGATATTATTTTTCCATTAATAGCTAACGTAGTGGGTTCACGTGCTACACACTTGACATATGGCAACTTATAAGAAATGCTCACGTATGAAAAATGTGTCAAATCATCATAATCATATTAGCAATTAACGAAAAAAATAATATTGTTAGTATTTATTATATTTTTTAAATAAACAGTTAAATGTCATATATAAATAGTCTATCATGTGTGTTTTAAAAAATTTCAACAAATATCATAATTTCTATGTAATTTCCTCGATAAATTAACTTTAACAAGTTCACAAGTCTTTCACCTTGACTATTATTTTCTAGTGACTATTTTTCACTACTGTTTTTCAAACCAAACCGATCCAATTATATTTAATTAATGGTACATACTTTCTAAGAGAGGCTTAAACCGGTTAATTGAACTAAAAAAACAAATTATGTAGGGTTCATGTATTTTGAAGTAAAATTGATAATGTATGAATATCCCAAATTAAATTGAAACGGGTATTTGGTTGGATTTGGTTCAATTTGGCTTAAAACCTATCCTTTTTTTAATAACCAAACCAGGCACAGTTCCCTTGTGCGCAGACGCCCGCAATGTGCAGAGTATGGACTATGATGGATCAATGAGAGGCGAGGAGAGATTAAATGTGTGGAAAAGTCAAAGTGTCAAAAGTTGAAGAAGCCACACGCTACTGAACACAGCAATTAGCCTTAAGTGCCCTATTACTTAATTAGTTCACTAAAATTTTGCGGCTACCCCTCTCTCTCTCTCTCTCTCTCTCGCATGCCCAGCCAGCCCTGCCCCCCACCACCCCCGCCCCTCTATCTGTACTATCCTCCACCATTTTTCAAGCCTCCACCCCACCTATCTATAAAAGGCATCCTCCCTCCCCCTCCTCCCATCAACTTGTAGTTTCAACTTTCGAGTCTTTGCCCCTCTCTCTCTCTCTCTCTCTCATCTGCCCAAAAGAATCAAAGGCCTCTCTCTGCGTTCCTCCGATACTGCAGGAAATTTCTTTCCATGGATGCCAAATCGAGTCGATGCTCCAACTCCTCCATCATGACCGGCGATCACGATGAAGATCAGATGGACCTGAAGAGGGGGCCGTGGACGGTGGAGGAAGACCTAACCCTCATCGATTACATCGCCCACCATGGCGAAGGCCGCTGGAACTCTCTCGCTCGCTGTGCTGGTACTACAGATTACTTTCCTCCCTCAATTTCTATAATCTCTTAAATTGCCTATTTTCAATTATAAAGCGATGATTATATGCATGCGATATGCAGTCGAGAACCTTTTGGCCGAGCCTGCTCTCGCTCTATTCAAATTTTGAGGGCTTTTTCCGACAAGAAACCTCGACGAAAATAGCTCTTATAGGATATGCTATGGCTGATATTTAATCAACCAATAA